>CM037853.1:90913904-91481563 GCA_021234595.1 Delia radicum
AAAGTTCACGAGAAACATAGGGCGTTAACAAATTCTCTCCATCTAATTCTGTCTCTGGCAAATAGTTTGATTTCGCTCCATGTTGTTGCAGCTTTTCATGTTCTATTCTAATACATCGAATTAATGTATTTCATGGTCTACCTGGACGGCGCTGGCCTTGGGGGTTCTGTTCAAGTGCACCTCTGGCAATATCAGTTGATGGTCGCCTGAGAATATGACCAATCCCAGTCCATTTTCGTTTACGTATTTCGGTCTTGATAGGACACCAACTGCCTTCTGCCAAAAAGCTTCATGGATATCCAATTTGGCAATATATATGTAATATTTGTCTCAGACACCGATTTACAAACCGTTGTATTTTACCCACAGTAATTTTGTTTTTTACCATGTAGTGGAGCCATATAGAAGCACCGATTTTTCGCTGCAGTTGAATATGCGTTTTTTTGTCTTCTGCGAGATGTGTTTACGCGCCAGACTTTATGTAACTTCAAACACGCAATGCGTGCCTTATTAATACGATCGTTTATGTCTGCTGCAGATCCTCCATCTTTTGTAATTTTGCATCCGAGGTAGGTGAAAATTCTACATCTTATATTTTCATTCCATCTATTATTAATGGTGTCGTAACTTGAGTGCCAATACGCATCAGCATTGTTTCTTGAAATTTATTCTCAATCCTACTTTTTTTGGCTTTTTCGGAGTAGTCTTTTTATCTTTTCTTCGATATCCTACAAATCGATGGGCCATTAGACATATGTCATCTGCGTAATCTATGTCGTTTAGGTGTTCCGAAAATCCACCGAATGCTGGTGGGAGCCTCCCTGTTTTTTCTCCATTACACAATCCATAAAAAGAAAAACCAAAGTAGGGATCAATATGCAACCTTGCCTTACGCCTGTAGTAAGTGGTAAAGGTCGACTTTCTTTTCCATTAAATCTGACCTTACACTGTGCGTTATTGTACAACTCCTGTATTAGGTTCGACTATTTTATTCTGCGAATGCCTTTGCCAACTAGTGCACGACCACATAGAGTTTTGAGATATTGTGTCAAAAGCTCGTTCAAAGCTCGTAAATCTAAACTATAATACTTACTTATTTAAAGCTTTTTTAACTTTTTAAATAACAAATTAGTTTTTAAATGAACAATTTCTTTTATAATTTTACTCTGAAGATTAATGTGTTTTATTTTGAAAGTGTTGTTTGTCTTCTATACCAAAAAAAATTAGTTCAAACACAAACAAATCCAAAACACCTGATTTTAAACACATGGAAAAAATACGTGCGAAAACTTAGTAATTTAAATACTCGCAACAGTGCTTCACTAAAAATATATATATTTAAAACTGTAACTGTAACAGTCACATTACTTTTATACTTAATGACAAATTTAAAAATATACCAAAAGATTTAAAAAAAGTACACATAAGCTAAAAATATATTTTGTTTTTAATTTACTAGAGTTACTCGATTAATCGACCGAAATTGTTTTGAGTTATTCTTTGCTGGAAATTGGCTAATATTTCATCGATTAATCGACTAACGATTAACCGATTGAATACCCTAATAAGTAGTTCACTTTAGAATTATCGAGACAACTCAAAAAAAAAATAAATATTAAAAATTTAATTCAAAAGAAGTGATACTTGGCGTATGATTTATATAATTCTAATTAATATCACTCATACGTAACGTGACATACGAATGAATGCTTTTGATCAACAAACGAAATGTTGTTCGTTAAAATGTATAGGCCTATGGATGCCAAACGGGAATCCGAAATCCTGGGATTTTCGGTATTTAGTAAACTCTGAATCCCGATATTTTGTTTTTTAAATCCCGGTTTTTTTTTTTTGCGATTTTTTTCGGGATATTATTTTGGCTTAAATTAAAGATATCCTAGGTTGTTTCTTGAATAAAAATTTGTGCTTTGTATATAAAATTTTAAATAAATACACGAAATAATGAAATATTTAGTTGTTTTCCATTATCAAGATACATATATATTTCTTAAATTTAAAATCCGATATTACCATTGTCATAAATTATGATATCATTAGCGCTATTATTTTCGATATCGATACCAGAATCGACTAAGGCAAATTTACTATTCGATATCGTAATCGAAGACTGTAACATTACACTCAGAAAAACATTTAGCTACTTGCCAACTAACGACTCAAACTCGACTATTGCCAATTTCAGACGGTTGGTACAACTTAGCATTAATTTTCATAACAAAATTCGGTCATTTTATCGGATTTTTATTTGTAACACCCAAGATATTCAGAATCTAAGGTAAATATCTTGACCATAAAGTAAAATTAAACCTGGTCAGATGCATTTCCAAGGGGTACTTTTTAAAAATTTAATATTTAGTAATTTTGTTTTTGATGGAGTATTTATCAATTGCAATTTTTCCCTATAATAATAAAGAAATTTGAAAACTTATGTTAACTCATTATAGAGAATAAATGTTCATTATATCTACCCGCCATATAAAAATTTCTTAATCTGTTCTGATGTGTGTGTACCAACTTCAACTGATTAAAATCGCAAATTGTGACACGATGGACAAATTTGGAAAACAGATTTGAATCAGCGAAACAAAATCTGTTAAAAAGTATATATCGCGGGATGAAACCAAATCGACTTTTGCCTAATTTTGTGATTGTGCGAAATCTTTAAAATTTATTAGAAAAAGACAAACGTTTTGCAATTTTATCCAATTTGGTCATCATATGTGACTGCAGGCTAAAGTGGATTTATGATAACCGATGAAGACAGAATTATATTTCTGAATAATTTTGAGTACACTAAAGCAATGAAAATAGATTTTCAAAATTTCGTTAATTTCGTAATTTGTAAGTTTTAATAAAAATAATTTGATACGGGTTAATGTTTTGCTAAAAAAATGGATTTCTACCATTTGGAATAAAACTGAACGAAGATCGACCAAATTGTGTTTTTAAGGGACGTTCTATTGCAGCTGTGTAAATTTTGGAAAAAGTATTTTCATTTATTATCAAAATACCATTTTATAAAATCATATTAATATTTTTATATACCCAGTGTAGAAACTGTAATGACATATCAATACTTTTCATACTACCTATAATCACACCAGCTTAATGTCTGTATTACTTTAACACATAGAGTATACACTTACCAATAATTAGTTAATTTTTACATTATTTTAATACAAAAACAATGAGTTACCCATAAGTACTAATTTTTTTTTTATCTATTTTAAGATTCATTTTTTTCCAACTCTAATAATTACATACATAACTACTTATTATTGATAATTTGTAAGCTGCGAAAGTAATGATATATTGTGGCAAGCAACTCATTTATGTTTTTATCTATCAAGTATCAACCAGGAGTCCCAGGTTGGAGTCCTGTTTAAGCACATTTATTAAAATAAATTTTTCAATAAAAAAATATTTTTAATTAAATTAACATTTTTTTGAGAATTTAGTTTTGTACTCCGTTTTTTTTTTTTTTGTCCATACTAGTAAGCACATAGGTAACCACATATATTTGGATTTTTAGTAAGCTTGTTAGTAATAATAAGTCATAGTTTTATGTGACTTCCCATATAAAAGTAATGGTATTTATGATGGACAATTGTAAGTACTTCCTATTACCTAAATATGTTCTTATATAACCACTTATATGGTAATGCTTTTCAACACTGGGTAATTTTATAATATCCGGTATATTTGTGTCTCAATAATTAATAACTCTATAAATAAATTTTTTTATATGAGTTAGGAAATAAGTTTGGAGATATTTTGTTTGTAGTAGTGTGGCCAAAGCTAAAAAATGAAAAATAAGAAATTTTCAACTTTAAATAGATGCATATATATTATCGCATCTTTTCAAAATGTGTACTTTATTAAATTAAAGAGAAAAGTTGATACTATTTTAATGTCGCAAAAAAGTTGCGAAATTATTTAAAATTCTTTATTATTTTATAAAAAGATAAAGTCTGCTTTTAAAGCAGATAAAGTCTGCTTTAAATTAGCTGTTGAAGAAATTTTTTAATTAATAAATAAATATTGCACGGTTTTTTGTTTAACAACAACAAATTTCAATTTTCTAAAAAAAGTGTTTTGCAAATATTTAGCTCTGCGTCCAAAAGTCTTTTATAAATGATACGTTGCAGCCCCGATGCATGAAATTTTATAGATTTTTTTGAATTGTGTTATTAATTCAATTTTTTGTAGAGAGCCAACGGACTGCGATCTTCAATTTGACGTATTTATGCTTGCTACATCCAAACAGGCTTTGGACGACATTCATGTCATTTTTTTACACTGCTTTTAATTATTTCTTAAATTCTTCAGTGCATTTGGCTTCACTACACTTTTTGATATAAAGAACCCAAAAGTCCTCAATTGGTAGTGCTTTGGTACGTTTGGAGGATTTGAGTATTTCGGTACAAAATGTATGTTTTTAGCATTAAACCATTTTAACTTCTTCTTGGCATAATGACAGCTTGACAAATAATATTTCGTCTTTAGACTATGTTAACTTTTTCCACCAATTTATTTCTTCTGATTTCAATTATCAACTGAAGGTAAATGCCAACTAGAGAAAAAACAAGACTGCTGGGCAACAGAAACCAACCAATTTAATAAACGCGCTTACAAAAACAAATAGCGCTAGGGAAAATCGCCAAATAGGAGGAAAACCCGATTTTAACAAAACAAGAAACACAACAAACACACGAATGATTAGTGTGATTTTAACTTTACTGTGTTTTTTTTTATTGTTAGATGTCTGAATTTGAGTTTGTCAAAGAATGATACATAATTGGGTCACACACACAATTAGTGTTAGTGTATGTGGCTCACTTTTACATGAACGGTGTTGTGTTGATCTCTCATTTAAAATGATTGAGCGTGTATGAATAGCTCTCATTTTTTTTACACATTTGATATGCATATCAAAAACACACACAACACATCATTTGGCTACCAAATACATTTGAGCAGACCTCTAGTATCTTGTCGGGAGTTTTTTTTCAAGTCATTGTTCCAAGGCAAAACAAAGTATGTTTCATCTTCCAAAATTATTGAACAGTTTTTCCTCAGTTGACTGTATTATGTTGGTATTTCTGTCAATTGGGGTACTGTCTTTCTCTGGTAGTGTTTCGCGTTCATTTGAAATAAGTTTCGCAAATTGTTTACTGGAAAATGCGAATTTTCTGGCTAACTTCGGATTTGATTGCCCCCCAATTTGATTAACTCCCGAGTTTTGCAATTTAAAAAGCTCAACTGCGGACGTCCTTTCTTTTTGATCCCAGTTGATGCAACTCCATTTACAACTGTTTGAATATGGAATGTATGTGCTATGTGCTACGTGTACTTGTTCCTTAAGGAAATGATCTACCACTTCGTTTCTAGGATTACCATCCAAGCATGTCATAGACATTTTTTCTTTAACTGTTTTTTTTCAAACACTTTCATTTTGAATTTTTTCACTTTTGAATATTTACAATAATGCTTAAGCTTTTATTGACATGCATTTTGAAAAAAAAAAAATGCCTACTTAGCAGTAATTTATATTTGAATGTTGGCCATGTTTTCCCAGTGCTCTCCAGTCAGAATTTGCCAACTGGTCAGAAGTCTAAGCATTTTTTTATATAAAAGTATATAAAAGTTTTTTGTCAGATCCCGGTTTCACGGATACATTTTTTTTTGGTGACTTTTTTATACTCTTGAATATTTTTTTTAATATAAATGATTTTTTATATTCTGGAAAAGCTCTTTTAAGACATTTTTTTTGTTTTGCCAACGTTGGCAATTCGCTAGCAGCAAACCTTATGTCAGTACTTCCAACCAACGTTTACCCATCAGTTATCATTCACTTACGTTTTAAACTACCATGTTAAAAATGGATATATATGGATCCAAACATGAGCACACATGCTTTATACAAGTATCCATACATGTATGTATGATTCATACATATTTGCAAATGAATCATATATTTTCATATTAGGGATCTTATATATTCCTATATGTGCATTAACGAAAATTGAGGGTAACATTTACATATATAATCATACATGTCCATACATTCCCATTCATGATCATAAGTATACATTAACGAAAATTTAGGTAATATTTACAAGTATGATACCATATAAACTCCTATATGGTGGTATATGAAAGTGTATGATCTAGAATTTCTTCATATATGATCATGAATGAGTTCATGCATGTTCCTAAATGTTATGTCTGTCGGTGGAGCTCTGTGCTTCCATACCGGCGGCTAGGGCTCGAATACAGGCAGGGCCAACAAAATTATAAATTAACTTTTATGTAATTTTATTTTAGAAAATCTAATTTCAGACAACCTATTTCATGATGTTAGCAGCATTTTGTCAACGTTGGCCATTTGTTTACCTACTGCGTTACCTACACTCTTTTTGGGATGGGGAAAGTACTTGTACAACCACTCAAAGTGCCTTTCTTGCAGGGGTTCCGCTTGACTTTTTCTGACTGGGTGCGTACGGAAAAATCCAATTCCATTAGTTTCTGACATGTTTTCATAAAAAAATGTATTAATTTTGTCCCCAATTTTTTAACCTTTAAAATTAGATATTGGACTGCTGAAAAAATGCTCCTACTTTTTTCTCTTCAATAATTTACATAAATTTTAATAATATCGAAGAGAATTCATCGGGAGACCCTCCTCGTAAATAAATGTCTTAATAAAATAAAATTTAGTACAAAACTATACTTCGTGGTTACTATCTCAACTTAAAACCAATATTACTAATATTATTAATTTGAAGTAGAAATAATATAGATAAGATGTTTTATCAGTTCTTTATATCGTCACCTCAAATCCAAAAGGTCTCAACTACACTTTTTATTTTTATGCAGGAGAGACAAAAAACTTTACAAATAAAGAACTACTTAAAGCTTAGTATGCAAATTTTAGAATTATGCTTAAGAAACAAAGATTTGGTTCTGAGAAAAAATCTTTTAAAAAATAGAAGTCTTTAAGTTATGTACTTACGGCCTTTTGTACCCAATTTTTCTGAAACCAAAAAGCCGTAACTCCAATACAAAAATAAAGAGTGTTTTTATACAGGTATAAAACTTTAAGTTGGCAACACTTTTTTAACTGGCGGCCATTTAGTCAGCTGTCAAGTGGTTTATATTTAGTTTGGTGTGGCATTTCAACATAATTAGCTGACGGTTCTGTTCGAAATACGTATCGTGCACTACTTCCATTTTACGGTCAGCATAATCGTCCATCAGAGCAATTAATTGGATTAACTATGAAGCGTTTTTCGCATATTTGGAGTGATGATAATCCTCAAGTGTATATTGAGACACTGTTACATCCAGAAAAACTAACTGGTTGGTGTGCTTTATGGGATGTTGGTATCATTGGTCCGTACTTCTTTATAAACGATGCTGGTCAGAACGTTACAGTCAATGGTGACCGCTATAAAGCCATGCTTACTGACTTTTTCATTCATCAATTAAACAACCTTGATGTACAGGAGCTGTAGTTTCAACAAGACGGCGCAAACAAGTCACACAGCACGTGCCACAAATGATTTATTGAAGGTAAACGCATAGTTTCACGGTTCGGACTCGTGAATTGGCCTCCAAGATCGTGCGATTTTAACGATTGACTACTTGCAGTACAACATTCGCCGCGTTATTGCCAATATACGGCCACAAATATTGGAAATAGACATCGAAAATTGGACCTCCAGATTAGACTACTTCCGAGCCAGCCGTGGCTGTCATATGCCAGAAGCCATATTTAAATTATAATGCCAGAAGGTTATCTTTCTAATAAAGTAATTTTCATGTCAATTTAAAAAATGCGTCTTGTTTTATTCCATTTCAAAGTTCTATATTTCTATAAAAACACCCTTTTTAGTCAACATATCGCTCATTTACTACAAAAAATTACATAACTCAAAAAATACGATTTTGCAAGAAACGAGTTTAAAGTTTGCAATATATAATGTATTTTTCTCTTAGTCAGAGTTGTGCGCGAATTCGCTAATTATCGAAAGACCCATGAGTAGCAGAGTTTCTCTTTGAAGTATGTACTCTTTGCACAAACTTTAAAAATATATTATCCTCTATCTCGAAAAGTATACATGATATAATATGAAATTTTTACACAATATAAAACATGATATAACTAATAAGTCTGCATTATTAACTCAAAAATAGCATTTTTCCCTTTTAAGGATGCAGGTTGTAATGCAGAACGTTTCATAGCGTGGATTGTAAATGATCTGTAAAATTTTTTCCGAGTGATTTCCGATTATGTTTGGTGTTTTCGAGTACGAAATAAAAAATAATTAGTTATTTAACTGTTTCTGAGGAGCTAGCACATGGACCGGTAAAAAAAATAAAAAAAAAATTTAACCAACAAAACACTAATATCGGGTAGAATTTAATGTTGAATAAATTATTATTATTCATATTATTACTTTTAATCGTAATAATGTAGACATGAAATGTGATTTTACTGAAACCAATTAAATCACTGCTTTTTATAAGCGCTGAAATCCGCGCTTATTTTGCCCAAAACTAATGCTTCCAAAGGGAATTCGCCATAATCATGGCATATGTAAGCAGGCTTGTAAGGGATTCTTTTCGGCTTTCTACCTTACAAACCTGCCTGCGTGTAAGCAGCGTTTTTCACTGAGAAATTTATTTATTTCTAGAAAATAAAATTGAATTGGTTAAACAAAAATCAATATAAATCTCAAAAACATGCACTACACGACTTTGACAGGTGACGTTGCCAAAATCGCCATTGAGTGGAACCAACAGGGTAGGACGAGAAGAGTAGGCAGACCGTCTCACACATGGCGCCGTCAACTAAATATGGAAGTCATATCTACTGATCAAAGCTGGCGAGAAGTGAAAAGAATATCATCCAACTGGTCCGAATGGAATAAATTCGTTGTGGCCCTTTGTTCCCAATAGGAACCACAGGACATAATATATATATATATATTAGGGTGGCAGGTATTTAACAAAATGTGGAATTTCGAGAAGTGCACACCCCTATTTTTTTACAGTTCACCTTAAAAGCATGTGGTGAAAATTTGAGCCGAATTGGACAATTTTAAACCGCGACAAGGTCAAATTTCGAAAAATGTCACTTTTTATTCAAAAACTGCTTCTAAAAGCCATATTTGACCGAATAATTTAATGAACATTTGTTATTAAGCTCTTTTCTGTTTGTTTTTTCTATAATGATAATTTTTTGTTTCAAAACAATTAACACTCTTATATCCCAGGGGTCAAAAATGACCCCATATATAAAATTTTGTTAATTAATCATACAAAGAGACCTAAATTATTGACATTTTTTTTAGAATTAGACAATGATTTAAATTAATTATAAACAACACATATGCGGTCATAAATTGATTCCACAAAAGACTGATTCCAAACATTTCAGATAAGTAAGTAATGTGGAATTAATAAGTTTCTTCTATTAAATAAATTGTAAATTTCAAAGAAGCAAAATTAAAATAAAACAATTTTATAGTTCTTGATTTCTGAACAAAATATGTTTAAAATTAACGAAATTTAAAAAAGAAATCTGAGTGTACCTGATATATTGCAACACACCAATCCCTCGATTTACCCGATCCATTTTTATACGACTTTGTAACGATTTTTTTTATGTCTAAATAGCGTACCAACTACAATTATTGGCACTACAAAATATTGCCCTAGTTATTGGCACCTCCTATTTGCATAGCATTTATGAGACATCGTTAAAGTTCCGTTGTTTCTAAGTTCATTTTTTCTGACTCTATGATCTCTTTCCATCAGTTTTTCTGAACTGATGCAAAACATTAAAACGCTCAGTTGCATGTAATGTTCCAAATAAGAACGGTGTTTTTAAAAGGAGTTTGGGCGCTGTTTTTAGTGTGTATTTCGATAGCGAGCAGAAGTTTGGTAAGTACCATTATTTTTTATTTATAGATTTTTTAATTAAGCCTTTTGATTCATTGATATACTAAAACATTAAATAATCTAATTTTACCTTAATATACACAATATTTCCAAAGTATTGTAATAAAACATCAGTTACAACAATAGGTTCCAAAAAACTATAATTTCTATTATTGGCAGGTGGTGCTAATAACTGAATTTGTAATAATTGGCACTGCCACTCATTGTACCTTTTTTGAGTGCCAATAACTGAATTTTGTGTATTTTCAGAATTTTTTAAATGCCTAAAAAAAACAATTCATATGAAGAAAGTCTTCTGCAGAAAGCTCTGTCCGAAATTAAGGATGGCAAAATTTCAAAAAAAGCTGCATTAAAAACTTGTGGGATACCACGGTCCACGCTACAAATTCGTTTAGGCCCTAAATTTTCTAAAATTTGACCAGGTCCACCAACCATTTTAACAGAAGCAGAAAGGAAGACGTACTCCATGCCGTTAAAGGCTTTCTCGATGTAAATACGCGGCAACACCCTTTTGGAGAAGAAAATTTAAAATTAAACCAAACATAAACCTGTTAAATATACTCTATTTTTTATATAATATGAATAAATGCGTAAATAAAATTTGTTTTGCTTATTTCTCTTGTTAAACAGAGTAAAGAATTATCACAATCCTCTACCTAGCTAGTTAAGTTTTTTGACTTACCATGGTGCCAATAATTTAACTTTTAGGGGTGTTAATAATTATGGTAATGTGCCAATAATTATAATTTTTAAAGGGCCAATAATTGCAGTCAAGTGCCAATGACTATATAATTTAATGTGCCAATAGTTGTACTTGAGTGCCAATAACTATATTTTTTTAAAGGTTATTTTTATTTTAATTACTAAAAATCGCACAGAGTTTATATCATTATGGAGCAATTTCATATGAAAACGATCAAAATTGGCAAATTTTTGGACGACCCCTCTCCGATTTTAAAATAAATAGTCTCAATCGATTGCCCAGCAAAAAATAATGTACCTACATATTTTTTTTTTTTTTTTATAGTGACTGGTTTAGTGGTGGTGTGCACCACTGTCATGTGACAAAATTGATGAATTCTTCATAAGGGACCTCATTGAAAGTTGTTTAAAAAACTACTATAGCGATCGAGTGATAGCTCGTTGGAAAGGTATTGAATCAGGCTTTAATTGAAAAATAAAAGTTTCCTAATTTTTCTCAGAAATTTACCTTTTTCCCATGAAAATTAAATTTTTTCATGAAAATTAAATTTTCCGATTTTCCACAGAAGCTCCTAAATTTTCCGGCTAATTTTATTTTTTTTGGATTCCTCATAATTTTGCTTTAAGAATCAGCAATAAAAAAATGGGCCCCGACTCCTTGTTCGGACAGGAGAAGAGCATTTAAGAGACCACCTTGTTCTCATTGTTTTTATATTTTTTATAATTGAATTATTTTTAATTATTTAACAAGAAAAATTAGGAAAATTTTATTTTTCAATTAAAGCCTGACTTAAAACAACTTTCAATGAGGTCCCTTATGAAGAATTCTTCAATTTTTTCACATGACAGTGGTGCACACCACCACTAAACCAGTCACTATAAAAAAAAAAATATATGTAGGTACATTATTTTTTGCTGGGCAATCGATTGAGACTATTTATTTTAAAATCGGAGAGGGTCGTCCAAAAGGTGATCGCTTTCATATGGAATTGCTCTATGTCAAAAACTGTATCTAATAGAAAACATATCAAAAAATTAAACAAAAATAACACAAGATAGGCTCTCATAAACCAGACGGTATATCCCACGAAACAAGTCGAAAATTCCTTATGGGTGCCAATAATTGTGGTCGGTACGCTACTTTAAAACTTTAACACATAATAACATCATAATATATAAGTTAACTTATTTTTAACTTCTTTATTTGATTTTTTAAAATAACGGAACTTAAGACACAAGTTTATTGATCTGGTAACTTAAACAACAACATTAAAAAGGGAATTCCCCGTTTGTGCATTTATGTTTATTACTTTATATTCAGCATTTGTCTTTTATCGATTAACACGATTTTCCATACTCAGTAGAGCGTGTACCTTTTGATATTAAGTGATTTATTTATTTACGCGAAAATGCCGACAGTAAGGGAGGAAATTTATCTGATTGTATTTCCAAATCTACAGATAAGAGTCTCTAAGCTACCGTCAAAAGGAGGCTGCCTCAAAGTTTTATTTTTTAATATAAGATTCACTAATCTCAGTGTAGAAGAAAGTGCTCGTTTAGTTGTAAAAGAATGCTCAATATTTTGGGAAAAGGATAGCATTCCTGTCATTCAATTTTATCGAGCTGTCAAGAAACTTTTAGATCTCTATGGTGAATGGAAATATTTTGTCAAAACTAAAAATAGGAATGTTGAAGCGTATAACATAAAAAGACTTGCATGGAAAGATGGCTTGAATGATTTGTTTGATATTTCTCATAACGATGCGTTAAACATTATTAAAATTGAAGAAGATAAAAAATTCTTTTTAAATCAAAAATTAAAAGGGCGCCCGGGAAGCCTGCTCGGAGTAGATGTTAACCTAGTGAAAAATAATGAAAGAATTCAAAAGCGAAAAGTGGCTGAGAATTTCAGAAAATTAAGAAATATGGAAGCTTCAACCACGTCAACAGGTAAAGTATTATATTTTTAATTGTTTTAAACTTCGATTGGTTTAAATCTCTTGAGTAAAGCACAATATTGAAATAAAAAACGAATTCCTCAAAGGTGTTAATAGTTTTGATGCTATCTCAGATTCCGAATCTGAATTGGAAGATAATGATAAAAAGAGAGGAAATAGGATCTCCAAAAAAAAGAGTACGTAAAGATATTTTAACACTGAGACTTGCTGCAGTTTTGGATAAGCTTAAATTAAGTTGTAGAGACGTAGTACACATATTTGTAGCAGTTTTGGAAGCACTAGGATTAAATCCATCTAAATATGTTATTAATCGCACGTCCATGCGCCAACAAAGAGATGTTTTAAGAAAAGAACTTAGCAATAGCGTAGTGCAAAAGTTTAAATCAATAGACCAGCCACTGACAACACATTGGGACACTAAACTGCTAACTAATGTTACTGGAAAACCCGAAGATCGCTTATCGATTATAGCTACATCTACAAACATTAAGTAAATCCTAAATATGCTTGACATTCCTTCAGGAACGGGCCTTGAAATATCTTCTCCTGTTTACGATGCTTTGAAGGAGAATAATATATTATCAAAAACAGAGGCATTCGTTTTCGACACAACATAGTCAACTACAGGAAGATTTAAAGGAGCATGTACTTTACTAGAGAAAAGAATTGGTCGTGACATTTTATATATGGGTTGTCGTCACCATATATTTGAAATTGTGTTGCCAGCTGTGTTTAAAGAATCTGACATTGGAGCAAGTACAGGCCCTGATATTGTACTATTTAAAAAATTTAAGAGCAACTGGCATCAAATACGGCAGAAAGAGTGTGAACCTGGAATAAATGATCCAAGAGTTAAATAAATGTTAAGTGATGAGTGCGATGATATAATTATTTTTGCTAAAAAAAAAACTGATGGAAGAGTTACCGAGAAACGATTATAAAGAGTTTCTGGAACTTATTATAATTTTTTTAGGTGGAACCCCACCTCGAGGAGTATCATTTTACAAGCCTAGAGCATATCATTTAGCAAGATGGGTGTCTTAAGCTATATATTGCTTAAAAATTTTATTATTTCGGAACCAGTTTCCTGAACTTGGCCAATCAGAAACTAATGGTTTAATTGAACTTTCAGGGTTCCTTATAAAATGCTATGCAATTTATTGCTTCGACGCAACAAAAGCTCAATTAGCTCCTTTAAACGATTTGAAATTGTTACGTAAGTTGGAAGATTATAAGTGCTTAAACAAAAATATGGCAGCTATGGCAATTTAAAAAATTGTTAATCATTTGTACTACTTAAGCGAAGAGTGAAATGAAATTGAAATTTTTTAATGAGGATTCTAGGACATGGGACGACTTAGAGGATTACAGGGACGGAAAACACATTGTTGAAAACATAAAGATTGTTAACGACTGTGCGGAAAGAGGTATACAGCTTATTCAAGAATACCATCAAAAAATAACAAAATACGAAGAGTAATATTTATTTAAGTTAAGTACTAAACAAAAAAATGACAAAATTTATTTTCTTTTTTTAGGTTGTTCAACAATATAGGCAGCAATACTCCAAAAAGCAACTCTAAAAGATTTATTTACAGAATTCAATTCATAAATTATAATTTCACGTGCCTTATACTTAATATACATAATAAATGTACTTATTGTAAGAAACCACATATACATTTTTAAAACAAACTTGTAAACAATTTAACAGAGATGGTCAGATTTGGGATTAATCTTTTATTTTAATTAAAGTTAATGTGTTAAATAACTAGCAAAGTGTCGAAAATCATACATAGATACCATTTAATTTACATTTCCTTCAGTTACTACCAAGTACACATTAATTGCACATTACTTACTTATCTGAAATGTTGGAATCAGTCTTTTGTGGTATCAATTTATGACCGCATATGTGTTGTTTATAATTAACTTAAATCATTGTCTAATTCTAAAAAAAATGTTAATAATTTAGGTCTCTTTGTAAAGGGTGGTTAAATTGTAAGGGCCGATGTTGAATGTGAACCACACCTAAACGCCAAGTTTTTTTCCGAATTTTATTTGACATTTCTCTATTTCAGACTTACTCAATTTGAACCATGGAGAGATACACAATCCAACAACGTGTTAAAGTTATCCAGACTTATTATGAAAATGGGCGTTCAAATCAAAATGCATATCGTGCACTTCGTGATTTTTTTGGTCAATTTGATCGTCCAAATGTGCGTACAATCGCAAAAATCGTGGAAAAATTCGTGCAAACCGGGTCTGTAGAAGATGTGAGAACACCAGCGCAGGCTCGTACAGCTCGTACTGCAGAAAATATTGCTGCTGTTCGCGATAGTGTGGCTGAAGAGCCGTCCACCTCAACTCGTCGTCGTGCCCAACAATTGCACCTCTCATGCTCGTCGTTGATGAACATTATGCATAAAGACTTGCATTTACACGCTTACAAGGTGCAATTGGCTCAAGAACTAAAGCCTCTTGACCATTCCAAACGTCGTGAATGTGCAGAATGGTGGCAAGAAAATGGCAACAGTGGATGATCAATTTTCGAAGAAAATCATCTTCAGTGATGAGGCACATTTTGGATTCGTCAATAAACAGAATTGCCGCATTTGGGCGAATGAGAATCCAAGAGTGATTGTCGAAAAACCAATGGACCCACAAAGAGTGACTGTTTGGTGCGGTTTATGGGCTGGCGGCATCATCGGGCCGTATTTTTTCCAAAATGAGGCCGGTCAGGCAGTTACTGTGACTGGTGTTCGCTATCGTGAGATGATAACGAACTTTTTATGGCCCGAATTGGAAGATATGGATGTGGACGATATGTGGTTTCAGCAGGACGGTGCCACTTGCCACACAGCTAACGAAACAATGGCTCTTTTGCGCAACAAATTCAATGGCCGTGTTATCTCACGTAATGGCGATGTCAATTGGCCGCCAAGATCATGTGATTTGACACCGTTGGACTTTTTTCTTTGGGGTTATTTGAAAGAAAAGGTGTACGTCGATAAGCCAGTAACAATTCAAGAGCTAAAGGATGAGATAATTCGGCACATTAACGGCATAGAACCTCCATTATGCCTCAGCGTCATCGAAAATTTGTACCATGGGATGGAGGTGTGCCGCCGTGGTCGCGGCGCCCATTTGGCCGATATTTTGTTCCATACATAATTGAGTAATACCAATATATCATAATAAAATAAAATTACAATAATTTCCTAAATAGTTTGTGTTTTATTCAAAATCAACATCGGCCCTTGAAATTTAACCACCCTTTATGAGTAATTAACAAAATTTTATATATGGGGTCATTTTTGAGCCCTGGGATATAAGAGGGTTAATTGTTTTGAAACAAAAATTATCATTATAGAAAAAACAAACATAAAGGAACTTAATAACAAATTTTCATTAAATTATTCGGTCAAATATGGCTTTTAGAAGAAGTTTTTTGAATAAAAAGGGAAATTTTTCGAAATTTGACCTTTGACCTCTGTGTGCCGCGGTTTAAAATTGTCCAATTCGGCACAAATTTTCAGCACATGCTTTTAAAGTCAACTGTAAAAAAAATAGGGGCGTGCACTTCTCGAAATTCTACATTTTGTAAAATACCTGCCACCCTAATATAAATACACGACTTTTTGGTTAATGAATATACAAGGTGGCGCAAAAATAACCTTCCGAAGTTTTTTGGCTGTAATTTAAAAAAAAAAAATGAAAAACTTTGATTCTTCTTGTGGATTATTTTTATTTGGTATTTTAATTTTTTTTACATCAAGTCGAGAATATGATGTCATGTAAATGGCCGCCGCCACAGTTGATTGTCATTTGAACCCTTTTTATGGCATTTTCCATCACTTTGGCCAAAACTTCCGGCGATAGGTCCTCACATTCTTGACGGATATTGTCTTTAACAGCTGCAAGAGTCTGAGGCTTGTTGACATAAACCCGCGACTTCAAAAAGCCCCACAAAAAGAAGTCTGGAGCGATCAAATCAGGCGATCTTGCTGGCCAGTGCAAATCACCAAAACGGGAGATTAGGCGGCCGGGAAATGCATCCTTCAGCATATCGGTTGTGGCACGTGCAGTGTGTGCCGTTGCGCCGTCCTGTTGGAATCACATGTTTTCGAATCCCAATTCATCAATTTGCGGCAAAAAGAACTCGTTGATCATTGCTCTGTAGTCGTCTGGTCGATGTCGACGGCGCTTCCATGACATCCTCGGCTACAGCAGCAATATTCTCTGCAGAACGGCTACTCCGGGGTCTGCCACGCCTGGCAGCATCCCGTGTTGTGCCAGTCTCTTCGAGGCGAGCGGCTAAACGTCGCAGTGTTTCACCAGTAGGCGTTGGACGGCCAGGAAATCTGCGACGAAATTCACGTTGTGCCAAAGTTACCGACCGATTATTGGTCAAATAAATAGTCACCAATATTCCGCGTTCTGGAGCAGTGTAGCGTAACATTGTTTATTAACGTGTATTTCGCATGTGTTTACTACACAAATGTCAAAACAGAACTGACATTAGGGGCCAATCGCAAAATTTATAGCATTTTCTGATAGGAGGATTACTTTTGCGCCACCTTGTACCTGTAATTACTGTTACCGCCTTTTCATTTTCGTTAATAAAATCGGAGATTTCGGGCGCAAACGCGTACAATTTTGTGGGCAGGTGTATTTTGGTTAACATCGTAACCAATAAAAAAGTCAATTTTGAATTTTTTTGTTAATTACGGCCTTTGGATTTTGGGTGACGATATATTTTTTATTTTATAAACGGTTCTAAATTTAGTAAATCGAGTAGTGGAGAATCGCCAACGTTGGGAAAGCGTTGTTAACAGGGTCTGTGCAAGTGCATTTATTATGTTTACGGTTGTAAATTCTGTAAATCCAGTACTGCAGAAGCACTTTTTGCCAACGTTGGGAAAGCTCTCTAGCTGTAGCACAGCTTTTTTTTTATTTTGACGATTGTAAATTTTGTAAATCAAGTACTGGCAAAGTACTTTTCTATCAACCTTGGCTGAGCGTTGTGAATCAGTGCTTTGCCAACTCTTTATTTGTTAGACCATTGGCAAACAGTGCTTTACCTGTGCTTGATTTTTCAGACCATCGGCAATTTCTGGCTGGTTGTTATCAATTAATGCATTACCAAGTCAATACTTTAATTTTCATTAAATTTTAACCGATTTAAAATTTTCTAATCAATATTTTTATAGCCAATCTCAATTAGTAAAAAAAAGTTTTTCATAAAACTTCTGGAAATTTAATTTAAAAATCCCCCAACACGAACACAAAAATTTTTAATCTTAAAAATGTTGTTTTCGTTTTTTAGAAACACTAAAGTTTTTGCAAAAGTATAGAAAATGTTGGAACTATGCATGTGTTAAAATCGTTGTCATTTGACAACAACATTATTATTAACTGGTGCGAGTAATTGTTTTGAAGCACAAAAACTTTGCCCTTGTAGTTATTACCACTACAGCAGATAAGAGCATTGATATTCTTTTACAGTTTTTCACTTTTTCCAGCTTTTTTTCTTTGCTCGTAGTTAACCCCCTAACGGGTAAAGCTGCCTCAGGGCAGTCTTCAGAAAATGTACCACAAATGCGTCAAATGAGCGTTTTATACTTAGAAATTAATATTTTCCGAAATTTTTCGTCTGCCGTCCAGGGTTTGGAAGCGAGAAAGCTTCAAAATCAAAATTTCGTAAAATTTCAAAAAAAAAAAATAATTTTGAAAACTATGTTTAGTTTTCTAAAAAACCAATTTAAGTAGACTAAAAACTCGTTATGATAAAATATAAGTAATATTGAAGCTTTATATTTAATGATAAGTCCTTACTTTATTCCAAAGACTCACAGGATTTTATCAGGATTCCTCTAAGGACATCATCTTAACTTATAAACTAATTGACGGATTTTTATGAAATTTGGCAGAATGAAGAAATTAAGTATTAATAGCAAAGCGTTGAAGTTCGAACAATATAAATTGAAGTTTCTATACTTTTTCGCCTAATTTCGCTTTTTCCAAAAAGCGAAAATTGTGATATCTTCTTAAATAGGACTAAGTTTTTGGAGTGTGGTTATATCTTGGTAAGAGAAATAATTTTTATTCAAAACTTATCTTTTATATGCTTTAGTTTTCAAAATGCACCCTAAAATATGTTGGCTGATATCGCCTAAACTAGGCAACGATAAACAATTCTGTTGAAGAACTTATTATTTGGTTTTCGAGTGGAGCGCGTAACATGAATTTTGTTGCAAAACATCGTTTGCCAGTTAGAGGGTTAACAAAAGCAAAAATCAGAAAAACAGAAGAGTAAAACAACTTTTTACTAAAGCAAATGTACAGTTTACAAAAATCTATTGTGTTTACATTGTTTCATACAAGCGCGTACATTTTTTTTTGCATTGAGAAGGCAATAAAAAAAACTTAAATTTGCTTAAAGTGTAATTATTTGTTGTATCATATTTGTCGAAAATTAAGTTTTATTTTTAAATATATTTTGAATTAATGTACTGCAGTGAAATTTTAAATTACACTGCGCAACTCTAAAAATAAAATTTCGGCAAAGCATTTTACACTTATAGCCCATATTTTTCTCAAAATTGCTTTAAAGTTTGCGTGTTAACGTAGTTTTTTATACATAAAATAAAAATATATATACTTTCTCTTATGATAAATACTGACGAGAAATTCAGTAACATTTGTGTATCAAATTTGTTTAATAAATTTGCAACATTAACAAGTTATTCCGCGTATCAAATTTGTTAATTTAATATGCAGCACTGACAGGTTATTCTGCGTTTTTTCTCAGATTTGACTATCTTTGCACAATTAATCATCCCGTTGGCAAATCACTTCATTAAAGTGTAGAAAGAAGCTTTCAAGTGTCTTGGTTTTCTAAATCGGTGTAAGAAATACTTCACTCCATCCGATTGCCTTATTATATTTATTACATACTTCCGAAGATGGAATACAACTCTCATATATGGGCAGGTGCTTCAAAGTCTATTTTTGGGCTTCTGGACCGTGTGCAGTGGAGGGCGTTAATGCTTAATAGCGTCAGTAGGGTTTTAAACTCTATTGACTAGGAGCATCGTCGGAATGTCGGTTGTGTGACTTTGTTCTATAAATATTACCATGGAAAGTGTTCTGCTCAGATAAGTCGACTCATCCCGAGAGCCCGGGTTTATATTCGTACTACTCGCTTGTCAAATAAATCTCATCCGTTTGTTGTCTATAGTCTGGCAAATCACACAACGCATTACATAGCAAATTCTTCTTTCAGTCGGATTAGCCGTATCATCTACCTGCGTAGCTCTTCCCTGCAAATTACAATTTAGAAAAATTGAAGTCAAATGTCCACAAACACTACTCCCTCTAACCGCTTCCCCATAACCTATTTTCCTGATATCAACACAATGCAATGCATTAGTAGGGGGCACCGCCTGAGTGTTGGTTCAACGTAAAAAAAAATATTAAAAAATGTATATGACAGCATAGCGAAAAAGGAATTATCTTATAGTGTAATGCGTAAATAGCTTAAAAAATTAAGTTAATATTTTCGAAAGTTAGTTTAACAAAAACGTTCATTACAGTGAATGTCTACAACATACGAGGGCAGTATTAAAATTAGCCGACCTGACGTATAGATAGCAGAAGTAGTTTGAAAAAAAAATTTGGAATTGAAAAGTGGCAACATTGTAAAACATATGTTTTAAGTTTAAAGGCGCCACGTTGTTTAGTATTTTTTTTGGAGAAATCAAAAATAAACGATCTTAGTGCATTTCTAAGCATGGAAAAACTTGGTCACCGTTATGTAATTCAGTACTTTAATTTGAAAGCTGTCAGTTCAACCAATATTAAAGCCAAGCTAAATTCTGGTATAGTCTGCCCATCGTCAACGACTATAAAATATGGCCTGGCATAGTTTCATTTTAGTTTTGAGCTGCCAAGACTAAAATTTAGTGATGCAGCGTTTAAGTGATGAAATTAAAGAAAAAAAAGCCGCATTTGGCGAAAAAACCAATGCAGCAATTCATACATGCACTATTGCAACGGCCAAAATCAATTAATTAAAGTTCGAATTGCACCATATTCACAAGATTTTGGTAACTCGAACTATAATCTATTTCCAAATTTTAAAAAATGTCTCAGTGGTAAAAAAAATGTCTCAGTGGCCAACAATAAAGAGGTGGAGTCTGCGGTTGATGATTATTTTAAGGATCGAGACAGTTCTTACTATAAACAGGATATCGAAGCTATTGAATATTACTGGGAAAAGTGTATCGAGCTAAAAGTAGATTACGTAGAGAACTAAAAAACATTTTTCCAAATTTTTTGTGTTTCTTTGTTAGGTCTGTTAATTTTGTAATCGCCTTCGCATTTTCAAATTTTATTTTAAAAATGTCCTCATTTGTTTGAATTTTAAAATAAAATTTTGTCGGATTGCCCTTAAGCTTTGTGTTTTTTCACATTTTTTCCGGAGAGCAAAAAACCTGCACTTTTTTTACACGAAATAATTGCTCAGATTTGTATTTTTGCTTATGCACAAAAATGTTTTTATCTTTTGTGAATTTGGATGATAATTAAGCAAATCTGAGAAAGAGTAAAATCTGAGTAAGAAACGTGTATCTCGTTTTTTATGCTTCGTATTTATTAAACAAATTTAATAGCCAAACGTTGCTGATGGTCTTATCACTATTAAAAATTAAGAGAAACCATTTTATTTTTAGAATTTCATGTATAAAAAACTTCGTTAACACATGTACAACTTAAATGTAATTCTGCGAAAAATCTGGCCAATAAGTGAAACTGGATACGCCATTAAAACCAGCATTACCGAAACATTTAGGTACAAAGATCGGTACTTTTGTTTTTTGATTTGAAGGGATACATTTTATATAGCTGTGTTATAATTATAGTAAAAACAAGCACGAGCTTCAATATTTTTCATACAAATAAAGAACTTTTTGTATCAAAATTCTGCTGAAGATTACTGGGGGAAACATTAATTATGATATAAATATGTGCTACTTCAAAAATTTTCGAAACCTGTTTTAAAGTGACTTTTGATGCTTGTTATTTCTAATCTTTTATAAATTGAGAGAAATGATGGACATAAATACGGTGAAAGGTTTTCACCCAAATAATTGATGTCCATCCAAAAGTCTAAGAATGAAAAATGAATGCTCATAGTTTTTAACTTTGAGCTCCAAAACAACACAAAATAGAGTCCATAGACTTTGGGAGATATGTTCATTAAAAAAGTAATTTCTATATCTTCGGCTATTACAACATAATGTAGCAAAATGTAAATTCCATAGCTGTACCCGAATTCCGGTAACCGACAACTAATTTAGACAACTAATTCAGATTCCTACGATTCTCTCATTTATAGGTATACCTTTTAGTTAGGGCGGATGTTACAACATAATGTAGCAAAATGCAAATTCCATAGCTGTATTAATTCATACACTGATAGAATTTTCCTTCATAGTATTAATGAAACGATTTCATTAAAATTGATTCATTGGTTTAATGAAAAATTTCATTAACTGAATGAAAATTCATTAATATTGATATTTTTTTCATTAGCATTTTTTATGATTTTTTCATAATTTCATAAAAAAAATTCATTAAATCAATAAAAAAATTTCAAATTTTTTTCAATAAAAATTTTGACTTGTAATAAGAAAAAAAAATTTTTTTTTTGTACTTTAATTTTGAAATAAAAAAAACTGAAAAATTTCTTTTAAAAGGAATTAACCAAAAATTTGATTTAAATAAAATTTTTTTATTCAGTTTGCTAACAGAGCTAACAGTTTTCGACGAATTTGAATAGTTGGTCACTAAATTCCAGGGAACATATTCTCTAAGAAAAACGATATAGTTTTGTTCAATGTTCATTGTTTTTTGACAACATTGTTAACAATATTTAACATTTGTATCTAATATGGTTGTAATTTAACTACAAAAAGTTGACTATAATCGTCGATCGTTCTACAGAATTTCAAGCCAGATCAATAAAAAATTACATATTTTGTACCGACATATAAGAAAATATGTCATCTTTTAACACAAATTATAAAAAATGTAAAGAAAGATTGAAAAATTTTGTAAAAATAAAGCAATAAAAACAGCAATACATTAAAATTGTTTTTTTTTAGTTCAGCTTTTAATATTTTAATGCCTGTTAATTATATTTAAACTATTTTTTCAATCATTAAAGTTCTTAATATACATAATTTAAAAAAGTAAAATAATTAAAATATTTCTTTTTTATGGATAAAAAAATTTTATTTTCAAAATTTGTAATTTTCGATCTGAAATCTAAACAGCTACTTTTCAAATTTTATCTTTTCCGAATTCTTCAAAAATTATGAGCTTTAGCAAATTTGTTGAGAAACAATAGAATTTTCCCCACTGTGCTGCATTGGTGGGTGGCCCCGGGAAAACTTTTCTTGTTTGATTTCTTTTTTACATGTCATCCTATTGCAAATAACGAAAATTTGCTGAATCAGGCTGAGTTTAATAAAAATCTGATATCGCTTTTGCAGAACAGCCTGTGATGTTTGCTTTCGAACTTTTCGAACTTTTTTTTATAAAAATATTTTGTAGATCCTATAAAGACCAGACGTTATAAATAATACCAACGAATGATAATTTCTCAATAACCACCAAATTAATGCTATGCTAAAATAATCATAAAAAGTGCAAATTATTATATAATAAACAAAAATATTTCATACAAACTATGCATTTTATTCATTAAACGCATGAAACTTTCATAACGATTAGGCTAGGATTAATAAAAAAATTCCATATACTTTATGAAATTTTCATTGGGTCAATGAAACCATTCATTAAAATTGATTTAATGAAATACCTTTCATTGACTCCATGAAACGTTTCTTTGGGGACTTTTTTATGAAAAATTCATTGGATTAATGAAGGAATTCATTAATACTACGCACAAATTTCTATCAGTGTATACCTACGATTCTCTAATTTATAGGTATACCGTTTAGTTAGGGCAGCTGTGTGTGATTGTAGTGGTAATGGTAGCTAGCGTTAAGCACAGGGTCGTCAGATATCGCCATTTCTCGCCAAAAGTGGCGATTTTCAAATTAATTTGGCGATTTAATTTTTGAAATGGCGACGGACGATTTTTATGGCGGTTTTTTCAAAATTCTGGCGATTTTACACAAAAAAATACTTACTAAAAATCTGAAAATATATCCACTAAACGTGATTTTTCGCATAAATTATTCAAAAACTTTATCCATTTTACCAAAATATAAATTCATATTGATAATTTTCGAATATGGTTTCAAAAAATATTTTCAAGTTTTTATGTTTAAGTAATGTGGCGACTTTTAAGAATTGTTTTCATGTATAAAATTGAAATTGACTATGCATTCTGTTTTTTTGTTTTCAGATATTTTTTTATATTACAACATTTTGCATTAAATTCGTGTTGTTTTGTCCCAAATCCTTTTTTTTATAAATTTCAAAGACAATTGTGAACAAGAATTATAAGATTAATGTTATAAAATTAAAAGTATTACTCGTATCAATTTTTTTAAGAAGTGCTGAAACAAAAAAAAAAACTCGCAGACATTTTTGATAGCTAAAATAAAAAAATATATTAAAAACAATAAATTTTATTTAACAAGATATGCTAAGATTTCTACAACCGACTCTCCAAAATCGATCATGTTTGATTTTTCATTATTAAAACAAATTTTTGATGTTTACTTTGATCGAGATCATAACAAACTATTTTTATCAATTTTTGTTGACTTTTTTTTTTTCTTTTTTTTTTTAAAGAGAAGCAACACTCAGGAAATTCTTCCTATTTATTTATGTGTTGCTTTCTTTGGAAAGGGAATAGTGGAAAGATGAAAGGTGGGGAAAGACGAAGGGCTTCAAACATGGTTCATAGCCCATTTTTTACTTCGGTGGGGTTAAGTGCTATGGGAACACCGAAGGTGGGCCTGCGATACATATTAGGGATAGTAAACTCATACATATTATTTTTTTTCTAAATTGATGTTGTCGTCACCGGTAATCGAACCCGGGTCTGTGTAACAGTCCAACACGCTAACGATTACACCACAGCACCCACTAAAATAAATCTGACAACCCTGGTTTAGCAAAAGGTGTCTAGACAAAGTGCAAAGAGAGAAATGAAATTTAAAAATATTTTAATTTATGTTAGTGAAATTTGCAATAGAATTTATTTTTTTTTCTAAATTTCGTAAAAATTTAGACAAACTTGTCGCTATCAATAAATACGATCTAAAACGATAAGCTGATTGAAAACTCTTGTATATAGAATTGATATTGTATTTAATTAGATTTAATTTAAAAATAAAAAAATTAAATCCAAAGTTTTGGTAATGAGATGTTTCTATTTAAGTCGAACTACTTTTTTCAAAATGGAAAGTTGAAACTTTAGCAATATATTAAACACCGTTCTATTTTTGGACTTCATATTCAGTGCTCGATTTTACATGGAAAATAAATGCCAAATATCGTTTCTCAAAATCACTGTAAACTAGTGTATTTTAAAAAAGGTCTTTTTGAACATTACACTATGGGTCAAATGACCGGTTTTTGCGGCAAAAAATCACAGAAAGCAGCTAGAGCTTTAAAATTTGTTACAGATGACTACTGTGGGTACCTAAGTGTTCTGTAAAAATGTCAAGCTGATCCGCCCTAACCACTCCCACTTCTAGTAGTTCTATTGTTTGCTATGTTAAAGGTCACGGGAAATTAATAAAATTTTAAAATTTCTTTATGTTGCTTATTATAGTTTTTGGAAAACAAAACTCAGATAATTCAACTACTTACACACCCACTTTCAGAGACAGGAAAAGTAAGATTAGTGGTGGGTGCGTTAACAGTAAAAAAGTCCTTTGGATAATGACAGCATTAATGCTAGAAAAATGTTAGTTAATAACATAAAATTAGGTTTTTGCTACATTAAAGCTCAACTTACAAACTAATGTGATCTGCCAACGCCATCAAGATTTAATCCCACTAAAAAGAGAACATTTAATTATATAAAAGTATTTTATAATCAAGCCTTACATAAAAATTGTCCAATGTTTCATCAACTTCTAACTCTATATTAAAATGTGGTAGAACATCTGTCTACTCTTGGAAATCAGAAAAATCTTCATTTGCGATAGCACTTGACGTAGTCGGCCATTGATAATCAGGAATATCAGGAATCTTTAAAAGAGAAATAACTTCTCCTGGAAGCTGCAAAACTTTCTTTACTGAATGACTGTTCTTTAGACAAATACTGGATAAAAACGGGTCAGAAGAATCCATTTCTCTGTAAAAAACATCAGATATATTGTGTTCTCTTGTGTTCTCCTCTCGTGCATGCTCTATGCGATAATTTTTATAAAATTTGTTTCTCGCCTCAGAAGCATTTTTTCCAGTGCATCCAAGGGCACTATTGAGGCTTGTACTATTTGTGAAGAATGTGCTAAAATGTTATGCAAGGCCGCTAACATTGGGTACCATTTGTTATTTTAAAAATATATTTCGGCAGTTGCATAGCAAAAACTCCTAAAGTTTTCGACACTTAACACAAAATTACAAGAAATTTCAATTAGTATGATTTGCAAGTGATTTAAAAACTCGATGTTAACGTTTGTTATAGACGCAAATAATTCCGGATATGAAAATGCTCTTCGCGCCGTATTGTTGTTCGTTGAGCCACACTCATTAATTTCGACTTATGCACATGAAGACCCATTTCTGCCAGAATTGTTATTGAATTTCACTTTTTATCTCTTGCAGTAGTATTTTGTCCTCAGTACTTAGAATTTGCAATTTTTTTAAATGAAGTGTATATGAAAGATTAAAAACAAATTCAGAGCATCGAATCCATGCGCGTAATGGGCTTATGCCATTCTTTAACACCAATGAGCTTAAATCATTTATTGACAAAAATTGCTTCGGATTTCCACCACAAATTTGGCACGACTGAGAAGACTTGTTTCCGTAAACGCGTTCAGGACTTTCATATCAACTTAAGTCATAATAAGTTCATACTTTACTGATATCTTTCTACAATTTACCAAAAAATATTCTAAAGGCTCAAGATTTTTTATTTGCACATCCATTATTTGTAACCAAAATTTAAATATATATCCGTATTTTTTATTTTACGCAACTTTAAAAGTCAAATATGAATAATTTAACGCAGTTTGGTGCAATTGGTTATACAAACACATGAAAGTACACAGCATTACCTATCTCCACATATATAGTGTTCCAACTATACGTCCCAATAAACAAAGTACTCCTCCAAGAAACACAGGGTCGACAACCAAAACTACACAGAAAAGACGAAACATTTTGTCACAACACAATATTTACTACAACAAAATTTTTATGAAACTTATCAATAACATATTTTTTAACGTACCTGTATTAATATTCTCCAAAATAGAAAATTTGTGTTAGATTATAATAGTTTGTTAAACAAAGTTTAAATATCAGGCACTATAAGGCGGAATGTCAAAGAAACTACAACTTTAAAAGCTTGGATTTAAGTCATGGGTTGCCGCCTGATTCTGATTTTTTATTTTTGGGTATTTGAAAATGTGTAGTACAAAATGCCATTATCAACTTTTTGAAATAGTACACTTTATAATTGGATTTTTTGCCTCAAAAACCGGTCATCTGAGCCACAGTGCATTGTTAGAGTCATACTAACACCCATTATTCTTGAAATTTCTGTTAATTTTTTTTTTTTAATTTTAATTTTAATTTTTTTTTAATTTAATTTTTTAGCTGCTTAAGACGAACCGTAATTAGTAAGGAAATTATTATATTAAAATTCAATACAAATGACACATCAAACAAAATACTAATTACTAATTAGAATTTTCTGACGATTAGGCATAATAATATACGCAACCTATTTATATGTTTATATATAAATAGCATTTATATTAATGGTATGTATTTACAATCAATAAGAAATAACAAATTTGTGGTAAATTCTAAAAGAATTTAGTAAATGAGTAGTTATATATGAGTGTAATCTGTTGTAACAGTCCATTACACAAGTTAACAGTCAATAGCTTCTATGGCACTGTGGGAGATTTTCAAAATAATTCTGAAATTTCTTATTGTTTCGATGAATTTAAATGTAGTCTCTGATTGACACACAATCCTCTTAAAAGCGGCACCACAATCCCGAAATGTATTTGTGTAATTAATGTCAAAAGTGTCATTCAAAATTGGTACGGAAATGTACCCAATTGTGGCCAGATCTCGAAAGTTGACCTTTCGTTTTATTGCATGAATATGTTTATTTTCCGCTATCATTATTTAGAAAAAGTTTCGACTAGTGTGCACGTTTTTCTTGGTTTTATTGTGTCATGTCAAAAAACGTAATTTAAAGTGTAATATTTCGTAAATAGAAACAAGTTTTAAAGAGATTCGGATTTATGTAAATCGTTAAAATTTTATTCACAATTTTAATAAAACTAATTGATTCCATAAACAAATATAATTTATAAAAAAAAATGTTAAAAATTTAATTTTCATCATAATGTTCCCTAAAGTGGACCTTTGATATATTTTCTTATTTTAAAATTTGTTTCAAAGGTTTAGTCTTTTTGTAAATGGATTACGTATCACTTTAACAATTTTTGTTTATTTTGTATTTTTAATATGTTTCACAACAACAACAAAAAAATATGGGTTGTTTACCGCAATTAAAAAAGTTAGTTTTATATATGGTTACCCCATGATAAACTTTAAATGATAAAAACAAAAACAAAACTAAAATAAATTTTAATTTAATATTTATCGATTTTACTAAATTCTCTAATAATCGTATATACTGTTAGAAAGTTTTTAAATCTAGGTCCACTTTAGTGTACATCTTCCTTAATGATCTATAGCCGAGAAATCCCGAAAGAGTTGGCCTATAATCTTTGGAATGTTCCACTTAGTTTTTTTTTTTTTTTTATATATATCCCAAATAACAGGTGCAGGGTCACATTAGGATAAATTCCGTTACAATATTAGCTAGTTTATTTTAATTTATTTAAATAATATTAATATTTAGGAACAAATATTTCAGATCCCTGAATTAAAAGTTGATTTATTTCAAAATTTTACTTCAATCCGATTAGCTAGATGCCATAATTTGTTTAAAAACACCCACTGTTGTGATGATAAATACTAATATTTATTCATCTTCACTTTATACTTTACCCAGTAAACAATATTGGTATTATTAGGGGGGGGGGGGGGGGGGGGGGGGGGGGCATGATATTGGTCGTTTTTTGAAATCGACTTTTTTTATAATTTTGTATTTTATTAAATATTTTTAAGATTCTAAGAAAAAAAATTTCATGGAAAAATTCCTACGGGTTTAAAAGTTACAGCCGGATTAGTGAGACCGCATTTTTAATTTTCGCGCTACCTACGTACGGCAGCTGGTATATACTTGTTTTACTTGCTAACTGACTTTTACTGGTTGTTATTTCGTACATACTTGAAGGGTGGATTTTTTGTTGTGTTTTTGCTAAACGATTGCAAAAAACTGTAAGGAACAGCACAACACAAGATAACGAAGGCATACAGTACGAAGAAGGCATGGCAAATTGAAGGTAACCTTCTTTTTTCTTTGTTCACAAACTTTGAACGCGTTTATCTCGAAACTATGTTTTTCGTACTGGTTTCGGCACTAGCGGGTTCATTTTTTGACGAAATCTTTTATTTTTTTTTTGTATTTTCTTAAACTTGATTCGCTATCGTATGACACGAGCTTTTTTTAAATTTTTTTTTTCGATTTTGTATGAATTTTTAAAGCCAATATTTTTTTCGAAAAACACACTTTTAAATTTGGAACATCACCGAAAATTGAAAAAAAATTTTAAAAAAAGAGCTCGTGTCATACGATAACCAATTTTGTTAAGATTTAAAAAAGTAATTTTTTTCCAGATCGGACAATTTTTGCGACTCCCAGCGCTGCAAAATGTTTGTTTTTGACTGAGTTATGAATTTTTAAAAAAAGGTCTGTTTTCTCTTCCGCCAATGTAATGTCCCCCCTTAAGATAAAAGTATTAAAAAACTTTGAAAATTAAATATTTGTAGACCTAAAGCCAACTTTTTTTAAAATTTTTTTTTTTTTTTGGAAAATTGAATCGAAGCTCTGTTCATGAATCGGAGATTTGTGTCAAAAAATCTTTGTTTTGTGTAAACTTACCCCCCCCCCCCCCCCCCACCCCCAGCGGCTAACAAAATTGCCATATTTCTAAAGCAAATATCAGACTTGGGCGACGTCAATTACATTTCACAATCGTTCACTTGTGAAATTTTTCCATATCATTAATAATATCCAGTCTTTTACAACCGTGGTTGTGATGGAGTTGATGCTGGTTGGCAGCAAGTACCAACAACTAGAGCTGTTAGACGAAAACAACAAAATTCGCCTAATAAACATGAACATAAAAAACAAAATATCAATAATAACAACAATAATTTAAATTCAAATTTAAATTCAAATATAAATAACAACAATGAACCATCAACGTCATCGAACATGTTTGCAGAACTTGAAACGAATGAAGAGGATATGCCAGAAGTACATCAATCAACAATAAAGCCACCGCCAATATTTATACCAGGTGTTACAGATGTGAATAAAATGATTACTAATTTAACAAAAGTAATTCCTAAGAGTGAAATTAGTTATAAATCGTTAAGAAACCAGGTTATGCTTAAGATAGGTTCTGTAGATTCATATAGAAAGCTAGTAAAAGCATTAGACATTTCAAACATTTGCTACAATACTTTTCAAATCAGGCAAGAACGTGCATTTAGAGTAGTTATGAAAGGTATTCACCCTTCAACTCCAGATACGGACATAAAAGCTGAGTTACTAGCGCTAGGTCATCAAGTTAGGAGCATAATAAATGTAAAAAGTCGTGTGAATAAGGAAAGCTTATCAATGTTCTTTATTGATCTAGATCCAAAAGCAAACAACAAAGATATTTATAACTTGCGATACATATGCAATGCTTTAGTTAAAATCGAACCTTCACGTAAAACTAATGATTTAGCTCAATGCTATCGCTGTCAATTGTATGGTCACACTAAGTCTTATTGTAAAAGACCATTTAGATGTGTGAAATGTGGTCTTGGCCATTCAACAGCCGAATGTACCAAGGATCAAAATGTCCCACCTGTCTGTGTTCATTGCTTGCAGAACCATACTGCCAAATATAAAGGATGTAGAGTTTATAAACATCTTATTGAAAGGAAAAACTATAATCATTCCCTTAGACAACAAAACCAAAATCCAAATTTTTCATATCGTCCACAAGATTATCCACAATTACCAAATCATCAAAACTTTAACTCTCAAAGAGATACAAATTTTAATCAGCAATCTTACACAGGAGTTGCTCAAAATAATAACATAAACAATGTTGACAATTTTAACACCAACTTAATGACAAAAATTGATAAACTCATCGGTATGATGAGCGTTTTAATAGAAAAATTATGCAAATAAACTTAAGAATTGCAATATGGAACGCCAACGGCCTTTCAAATCACACACAGGAAGCTGAAATTTTTCTACATACAAATTATATAGATATTTTTTTAATATCAGAAACGCACTTCACTTCGAGAAGCTATTTTCGAATAAGAGGCTATGACTTAATTACTGCAAATCACCCAGGTAATCGTGCGCATGCTGGTGCCCCAATACTTATAAAATCTTCTATTAAATACGAAGTTATTGAAGAATTTAATCTACCCACTATTCAAGCTGCAGGTATAAAAATAAATTGCGATAATGATGCGATATCTATATATGCCATATACTCTCCTCCAAGATATAACATCGAATGTCAGGATTATTTTAACTTTTTCAACAAATTAGGTACGCGATTTATTGTTGGTGGCGATTATAATGCCAAACATACATGGTGGGGTTCTCGGATTCTAAATCCAAAAGGAAGAGAATTATACAAGTGTGTTCAAAAATATCATTATTCAGTTTTGTCAACAGGAAGACCAACTTATTGGCCAAGTGATATTAATAAAATTCCGGATCTACTTGATTTCGTGGTTTATAAAGGAATATCAACAAGATGTTTGGATATAAGGGATAGTGATGAATTGAGCTCAGATCATTCTGCAATAATTTTAAATTACTGTACTGTATTACAAACAATACAAAAAACAATAAATATTTTATCTCCAAAAACAGACTTGGAAGCTTTTAAATACTGGATAGAAAAAAACGTTAATTTAAATTATCCAATAAACAATGGTACAGAACTTGATTCGGCTGTTGAAAATTTTACAAATTTAATCCACGAAGCGGGAGCATTGTCAACCCCTGTGGTTGAAGCTGCTGGAAATGATCGTAATAAAGTTGTGATATCTGCTGAAATTCAAGCATTAATAAGAAACAGAAGGAGATTGCGAAGAATTTGGCAGTCTTCCAGGAGTCCAATTGACAAACAAAATTTTAACCGAGCCTCAAGTCAGGTAAAAACTCGTATCCGAGAATTTAAAAACGAAGAAACTGCTAACTTTCTAAAAAGCCTTAATATTAATGTCTCTAAAAATGATGAGCACTGCCTTTGGAATGCCACAAAATATATAAAGCGACCAATTAAAAGAAACATACCTAAGAAAGATATAAACGGTAGCTGGTGCAGATCAGATAAAAATAAGGCAGATGCGTACTCAAATTTTTTGGAAAATAGTTTTCAGCCGTTCATTTTTAATAGTGATGACGATGTTAAAGAAATAGAAGAATTTTTAAGTTGTCCTTGTCAAATGGATTTCCCTATCCCTCATATTCCTCCACAAGAAGTGCAAAAAGAAATTGTAATGCTTAATAACAAAAAAACACCTGGATACGACCAAATAACAGCTACAGTTGCTAAAAGTCTGCCAAAAAAAGGTATACTTTTTCTAACTTTAACTTTCAACTCAATTTTAAGATTACAAAACTTCCCAAACCAATGGAAATACGCTGAAGTTATTATGGTACCAAAACCAAACAAGCCAGAAAATATTGTTTCATCTTACCGACCCATTAGTCTTTTAACCACTTTCTCAAAACTATTTGAAAGAATATTCTTACGGAGGTTAATTCCAATACTAGAAAGAAAAAGCATAATTCCAGGACATCAGTTCGGATTTCGGCAAAATCATGGTACTCCCGAGCAATGTCATCGTATACTCAACGTGATAAGAGACTCTTTAGAACGTAAACAATACTGTTCAGCTGTATTTCTCGACATCCAGCAGGCCTTTGATCGAGTATGGCACCAGTGAATTCTATTTAAACTAAAAAAGTTGCTTCCAGCTCCATATTATTTGTTTTTTAAATCCTATTTAGAAAAAAGATTCTTTTACGTGAAAGTTAACAGCGAAATGTCAGATATATGCTCTATAAAAGCGGGTATTCCTCAAGGCAGTGTTCTAGGACCTGTTCTTTACACCATATTTACATATGATATGCCTACAAATGAAAATGTAACCGTCGCAACATATGCTGATGACACTGCATTAGTAGCAGCGAATGATTCACCAGTCATTGCATCAGAAATGATTCAACAACAACTTAATGATATGGAAGGGTGGTTGAGAAAATGGAATATTAAAGTAAATACCGACAAATCCGCACATATTACTTTTACTCTAAGGAGAGAAGATTGTCCAGCTGTTGTTTTAAATGGTACAGTTATTCCTAAACATACAACTGTTAAATATCTTGGTCTCCATCTCGACCCACGTAACACATGGAAAAAAACATATACAGTCAAAAAAAGAACAATTAAAGATAAAATCGAGAAAAATGTATTGGCTACTAGGTTCCAAATCTGAGCTATCACTACAAAATAAGCTCTTACTTTACAAAACGATATTGAAACCTGTTTGGACTTACGGAATACAGCTTTGGGGCACCGCTAGTAATTCGAACATTGAAATTCTTCAAAGATACCAATCCAAAACACTAAGATTAATAGCAAACGCTCCTTGGTTCATAACAAATAACAATATTCACAAAGACTTACAGATTCCAACAGTTAAAGATGAGATAAACAAACATACCACTAGATACTTAGACAGACTCAGTACTCATAGTAATCCGTTAGCAATATGCTTATTAGATGAAACCGAAGAAGTCAATAGACTTAAAAGGTTTCATATATTAGATTTACCATACAGAAAATGATCTCCTACAATTTAATGAATCTGTAGATATTTTACTGGATAAAGATCCAGACTAGGTTAAGTTAAAATAGGATTATAAAATTTGCTTATTGTTGTAAAAACAGATTGTAAATAAATGAATTAAAAAAAAAAAAAAAAAATTAATAATATCCGACCTAAGCTCACACTTGTGAGATTAAACGCTTTCATGGAAAATTTGTAAGCTTTTTATACCAAACATGGGCAATAGTAACAATATCCGCTTACAAGCCTAATTTTCATATAGAATCGATTCTGGAAGTCAGATTTTAAGTTTATATAGCGATTTTTGTTCTACAAAAGTAGGTACCCAAAATTTGCGATTTTAGGCGCCGAGAGGGAATTGAAGGAGTAGTAATTTTTCAAAAATAAAAAACTCAATTATTTTTATTGACGAAAAACATTCTAAAAAGTAATGATATTTCAAAATCTAAAAATCAAAAAACACTCAAATATATATATATATATATCTATTTAAAGCTATTTGCAGTACCTTTTGAAAAAACTACGCCACACATTTATTGACCACGCTATATTAAAATTTTGGCGGTTTAAGATAAATTTTGGTATATTTATATTTTTATATATATTTTTATATTTATATATAACAATAATATTATTTACTACAATGAATAACAACTGTTTAATAAATAATGCTTGCAATTTTTTATATTGCAGAAATTTGAAAAGAAATTTTTTATGAAACTTATTTTCATATGTCGAAAATTAGTTTTATTAAAAGAAAATCCAATGTTAAAAATAATAGTATAAAAACAGGCGTCAGTATACGCCTATACAAAAATTTCACTAATTTCGTTTGAAGTCCCTCGAAAGTATGCAACAGCCAGTTTAATAAATGCAGCACATACAAGTAAGTTACTTTTATAAAAACGTAAATATCACTCATCCGTCTATACCCTTTTGTTTAATTAATATGTTTCTCGAAAGTATGCAACACTCGTCGTGTATACTCAATACTAATTGAAAGAAATATTTTTATTATTTATTATTTATTTTATAATTAGCATTCCGATAGTATTGCGTACTGGGTAAGTAACTTTTAAGTAAAATTAGATATTTGTATTTAATAGGTCTTGTGTTTTTTTTTTTTTTTTTGTGGGAATTTCATCTGCAAACGAAAACAATTTGAAGCAAATTAATTTGTACCCACACATGCATTCACAAGTAAGCAAGTAGAAAAACGTTGAGACATGGAAGTGTGTTAACCATGCCAAACTACTCCATTTATATACATGTATATACAAAATACTAACACAAACTTTTAGACTCGTACATTTTTGTGTAACTCTCATGAATTTTAAATAACGTGACTACCTCCTGTTGCGTGATTAGATTCCATAAGGAGTTTATACAAAAACGCAAAAGAATATTAACATCATAAAATACACTCTTTCTCTAACACATACACACATTGTTAGACAATATAATCGAAAACCAATGTGATTTCTATGCATTTCAACTGACATAAGAATTTAATAGAAAATAAAGTCAATTGATATTTTGTTGATATTAGTTTTTTGTAGTAAATTAAAATATCCTGGTAACATTGATTCGTCGATATGATCAAATCTGATTAGATCCAACTATAAATCGTTGAATGGAATTAAATCTAGTACGGATAGGCCCTATGCTCCTTATAGAAACGTTGGTAATAGATCCATTGTAGAAAAACATTACCATACCCATAAGTGGTTATATAAGTACTTACATCTGCGGTCATTAAAATACTAGTGCTTTAACCATTGCCCTTTGATGTTTTGCCATATATATCGATTTTATATCCGTTTTGGATCATTTGTTTTTTAGTTTGTAAAAAATACATCATTCCTTCAATTTCAAAGTGTATTTTGGTAAATACACCCTACGATGATATACTTAACTTCAACTTTAACTTCTCTTCATTACATGTTATCGGTCATAAAAATAGAAATGATTGTTTTTTATAGAGGTATATAACTTTGAAAGGGAATAACAAAGATGAAGTTTTTTAAATTGACATGAAATTTACTTTATTTGAAAGAAAATCTTCTGGCATTATAATTTAAATATGATTTCTGGCACATGACCGCCACTGCTGGCTCGGACCTAGTCTAATCTGGAGGTGCAATTTTCGATAACTTTTTCCAACATTTTTGGTTGTATATTGGCAATAACGCGGCGAATGCTGTCCTCCAAGTGGTCAATCGTTTCTGGCTTATCGGCGTAGACTAGCGGCTTTACATATAAAAACAGAAAATAGTCCAGCGGCGTTAAATCGCACGGGCTTGGAGGTCAATTTACGGGTCCGAAACGTGAAACTATGCGGTTACCAAACGTTTCCTTCAATAAATCAATTGTGGAACGAGCTGCGTGACATGTTGCGCCGTCTTGTTCAAACCACAGCTCCAGCACATCATGGTTGTTCAATAGATAAACGAAAAAGTCAGTTACGATGGCTCTAAAGCGGTCACCATTGACGGATATACTGATTGCGGTCTTCCTCTACACTACGCTCTACATCAGAAATTACTTCATATGTACGCACTGTACGGCGTCTTTGTGGATGCATATTATCATTTAGAGTAAAAGTGTTGCGAAAACGTTCCATAGTTAATTATAAAGACCGTAAAATGTACGTAGTGCGCGATACGTACTTCGAACAGAACTATGATTTTCAAAATAAATTTTGCACAATTTGGATGCGTTTTCAGGCGTCAGTCTATTCATGTTGAAATGCCAAACCAAACTAAACATAAATCACGTGACAGCTGACAAAATGGCCAGCAGTTAAAAAAGTGTTGCCAACTTAAAGTTCTGTACCTGTATAAAAAACACCCTTTATTATAGTTTTGTAAAAATTTATAAAAAGAGTATGTCATTTTATATTAAATGTGTAAATAAATAGAAATAACATGCAATGGGGAGCACTCGTAAGTACAAGTAAGTACTTTTTACATTTAAAGATTCAGGCTGAAAAATATTTGACAGTTGAACTAAGGTATACCTTTCTAAAAGTGTAAGGTACTCTGAATCCAAATCTGGTCTCAGAATCACTCTCTGACATCAGGCGTTCGCGCTAAATTAACGGGCAACTTGTCGTTTTTAAACAAAATGCTACGTTTTTTCACCTTTCTGGAAATATATATTGTATATTTTTAGCGGCAACTGAACACATTACTTTTAGCCTTTCTTCAATTTTCAACGTCTGCTGAACTTGATAATAAATTAGATTTTTTTTTAAATTTTACACTGTGAAATTTTAAAATTGCGGTTACAACCTCAATTGGAATGTGAAAATTTACTTTTTAACAAAAAACTGAAATTTTTACCTTCCTAATAGGATTACCCAAGTTTTTTTTCTACCAAGAGTGCTGAATGGAACTCTTATTAAAAATACCTAACTCTACAAATAGTTTCCTTTCCAATGATACCAAAAACTTATATAAAAACTTAACAAAAACTTAACAAAAACTTAACAGAAAATCTTCGAAAGATACTTCTTCTTGTAAAAATCTAACTAAATAAATCTTGAGTAATGAATTGTAATAAAATTAATAACGATTGTCATTATATGACGGTTACAAACATTTTATCCCAGAAATAATTTAACAACTTGCCCAGCGGCAGATCCGTTTCTAACATACACTTGGAATCCATCTGGCATCATGTAATAATTACTTGTGAAAAAGAGAAAAAAATAGGATTAAAATGAGGAAGCATTCTAGTTGAAAAATTAATTGTTTATAGGTATTAGTTAACTCTGCCTTTTCTGATTAAAACAATACATTGTGAATGCTGTGATTGACAAAACTCCACTTAACCACGCTCATCGCTGTGTCGACCATGGCTCAACTCGCTAAGAGGTGATGCTACGAGTCATAGGCTTTTGTATGGCTGTGGGTTTGAAACTCACTACGAAACAAAGTAAACAGTTTTTCACATAGAGCAATTAAACAATTTAAAATATTTTGCTCAATTGTCACATAAATTAACCACTGACGAGGCCAGGACTCAACTGCGGCAGTCTGGCATATACATTGTATTGTGTCAGTTAAACTTTTCTATAAAAAAGTTTACTTCTTCTTCTTCCTGTAAAAATCTAACTAAAAAAATCTTCAGTAATTCAGTGTAATACAATTAATTACGATTGATATTAAAGAAATTGCTGTTAAAATTTATAAAGTTTTCAATCGAAATTTAATTAAGAAATATTTAGTAAAATTTTAATATTTAATTTTTTGTTTTTGCCATATTTTGTGTTGCTATTTGTACATTTTTGACATTTTTTGTGCCAGTTCTTGTGCAATTTTTTATGGTTTCTTGTGCTATTTTGCATAATATTTTTAACCTTTATATGCTCCTTGTGTCAAAAATGACACAAGAGGAATTTTTTTTGTTATTATTTTTTTAACTATCAATGGGAATCTTACAAATGTTTTTGACTTTCGTTTTCAGGTTATTTTACACATTAAAAGTGTTTCACATTATAAAAAAAGTGTTTTAGAAGATTTTATTCAAAAAGTTACGTTGGTTACCCACATGTGTCGTTTTTGACACATATTGCAATACCATATGTTTAGTCTTTTTGGCGGGAAAGCTGACATTTACAGCGCATCTTTCCGTAAAATTAGAAGAAGAAGAACTGTAGAACAGGTGCTTGTAAAACAAACTAAGAAATAAAAATGTCTACTCCGCGATATATTTCAAATGAAGAAATTGAAGAATTGCTAAATGCAAGTGATGGGAGTGTTAATTTTTCTGGTAGCAGTGATGAAGAATACGAACCCGAGAATGAAATTCCTGATCCTGAAGATGATTTATATTCCCTAGATAGTGATAGTGATTCAAGTCAAAGAAACGAACAAGAGTATGCCAGTGAAAATATTGATCCACTGTTTGTTTCAAAAGATGGGACTACAAGATATGCAAAAGTTGGAGTTGGTGATATAAAAGAAGCGTTTTTACTGTTTTTTCCTCCGCATATCGAAAATTTAATTTTGAGTCATTCTAATGCATTTGCTCGTGCTAAGTATGGAGAAGACTGTACAAAAATCGACTCAAATCTATTTCAGGCATACATTGGTCTTTTGATATTGGCAGGCGTTTACAGGCAAGTTATATGTGCTATTTGTTTGAAATAAATTTATTGTTTTGGCTTGTATCTTAGATCAAAAAATGAAACAACAATTGATTTGTTTGATGGTGAATATGGTCGTCCAGTGTTCAGAGCAATAATGTCAAAAAAAAACTTTTGAATACGTGAACCAAGTCATTCGATTTGATGATGCCATTAGTAGAAGACATCAACGGTCGTCAGACAAGTTTGCACCGATACGCGAAGTATTTGAAAAGTGGGCTGATTTATTGGGAAACTATTATAACCCACACGAGTGTGTAACATTTGACGAGCAGTTACTTGGTTTTCGGGGAAGATGTAAATTTCGTCAATATATGCCATCAAAACCGGTAAAATATGGCATTAAATTTTGGTTGTGCGTTTGTTCTGACACTTGTTATGTCTGGAAAATTCAGCCTTACTTGGGAAAGCCAACTGATGCCAGTGCACGGGAACAAAGACAAGGTGAGCGTGTTGTCTTGGACCTCGTTGAGGGCTTGAAAGGACATAATGTTACCATGGACAATTTTTTTTCTTCGTTTGACCTTGGTCAAAAATTGTTGTCTAAAGGCATATCAATGGTAGGAACAATGCGAAAATACAAAAGAAGCATTCCACCAAAACTTCTCCAATGTAAGAAACTTCCCTTATACCAATCAACATTTGCATTCAATGGCACCACAGCCCTTGTTTCATATATCGGTAGAAAAAATAAGTGCACTATACTGCAGAGCACACTTCATAAGTCTAATGAAATTGTATCTGGGGTAAAAAAACTGCCATCAATTATAGAGTACTATAACAAAACAAAAGGTTTGTTCAAGAAAATTCTTGCGAATACATTACAGTTCATTCAACTTTTATACTTTTTTGTACAATATACATAGGTGGTGTGGACACTGTTGATAAGATGCTATCATGCTATAGTTGCAAACGAAAAACTAATAGATGGCCGATGGCGGTATTTTCAAATATGATCGATATATCCGCCTTGAACGCGCTAATAATATTCAAAGAAATTTACCCAAATTGGCAAACAGCTCAAAAAACCACAATAAGAAGAAATTTTCTCCGTGAGCTTGGATTATCACTTGCGAAACCATACATAGCAGCTAGAAAAAATACACCAAGATCTGCATCATCATTGAGTTTGCATTTAAATATTTCTGCAGATGTTCCTTCAACATCAACATATCAAAATCCACCAAAAAGAGTCCCACCACTAATAAAAGGTAGAGCACGGTGTCATCTTTGCTATGAGAGTAACTCTGACACCAAAAATAACTTATATGGAAATATTTGTTGCTTTTGTGCAAAATCTGCCTGCAAGAAGGAACACAATCGAAACGTTTGTGTAAAGTGTATTGAAGAAAAGCTACTATGAATTGTCCATTTTTTCCTTACATTAATTTCAATAAAGCCAATAGAAATATATATTACTTTCATTAATTTGTTAACTTAATAAAGTTTTATTAAAATATGCTTTGCCAACATCAATTTTGAAAATTTAAACAAAAATGTACTGAATTCCCATATGTATCAAAATTGACACACGAGGGGAGTCAACGTAAGTTTTTTTGAAGAGTAGATGAAGGTTAATTTGTTTCGAGCCATTTTAAACTTGCCCTGATAATCTTATATAATTGCATATATAATAATTTATATCTTATCCATATTTTAGCTGATACTAATGATGACATACATAACCTTATCGCATGGAATCCCATGGGATTTCATCTGATATTATTTGATCCGCAAAATTAGTTCATCTAATTTTAACAAGTTATATAAAATTTTATACCATTCGACAGAGCTTTACAAAATTCATTCGAAATCCGCACTGCTATTTAGTTTCATATTTCAATTAATAATGAATATTTATATATAAATCAATTGACGTGATTGATTTGAATTTGACTTATTCACTGTGTTTCATAGCTGCAAACGTAAATTTTGTTTTCAAATTATTTCTTAAACAACTGAACCTATCGCTTAAATTTTTTCGAAAGATTAACTTATCTCTCTTTCGATTTATCCAACATAGACAATTGTTGTTGTATGTTGCTTCACAAATTACGTAATTTTTTAGAAAATTTCAAAAATTAGCTGTGAATGATAAACACTTTTGGTTAAAAATAAATTTGTGATTTTCATTTCTTTCATTTGACGGCAGTTTAGGTTCAGTTTGTACCAAAAATATGGATTATCGGTGATTTTAGTGCAAAATCTGTATTTACAGAAAATTTTTCATAAATTCAGCCAAAACAAATTCGAGACTTGATTTTATTCTTAACAATCCAACTTAATTTGGGTAGAAGAAGATAATTCCACGCGACAAATATCGCATATTATGGTTTTTTCTGCCAAATCTGATCTACTAATAAATAAAAGCAATATATTGTAATACATTTTTAGTTAGAATGCTTAAATCTTTATCTTTTCATAATTGTGTTTTTTATCAGCACATTGGAACATAGAAGAATTTATTTATAAAAAAAAAAATATTTAATAGATTTTGTTTTAACAAGTTTGATATAATTTTTATTAAAAATAAAATTATGTCTTTTTTCTACTTTTAATTGTGCAACGAAACTTGAATAATTTGAATAATTTTCATTGCACAATTAAAGGTAGAGAAAACATAATTTTCATTTTTAATAAAATTATATCAAACTTGTATAAAAGACAAAGTATGGTCTTGTTTACTACTTCCCCTGTACATTTTGTTTTTAAAAACAAATGCACAATCAGCAGGAAAAGAAACAAAAACGTATATTGAATATTTAGCAAAGGTAAGAAAAGTTTTCAATTTATTTTTTGATCAATGGTGATAATCTTTAACTTCGAGCTCATATATTAGTTCTCATGTAGTGGGTAAACTAGTTTATATGAATGTTTAATGTTTAGCATGGGATTGTTTCCTCTTTCAAAACGTGTTCTGATGATGAGAAACTAGAAAACTCCCGAAATATATCTATCAACACATTCCTGAAAGGGTCAAATAATAAATTTGAAAACAAAAACTCTATACATTATTTGTTAGGACAATATCCTAATAAATATATAGAGTATGGCCTCGAACTTGAATGATTTTGTTTCTATTTCAAATTTTTATGACAAAATGTTGTTAGTTTGTAGTTTTTTGCAGTAAAAATTCATAGTGTCATTATACTTTTGGAAAAATAATTAAAAAATATAATTGCGCGGTTTTTATTATAATTTATTTACTAATTGCAGTGAATTTACCCATAGTGATTCGTGAAAAAGTGTAAACAAATATAATAAATTCTTTTTATTTACTCATTAAAGCTTTTTCAGTCTGTTTAGCTAACTTTACAAAATCTTGAAAAAAGCTGGTGTCATAATGGTTATAGCATATTTTTCAAAGCCCATTCTTTCAGAAAATATTAAAAGTTTCATTGATTTCTAACAAAATTCCAAGAAATTTGCTTTTTAGATTAGAAATTATTAAGTCTAAATTAAAAACAATTGTCGTCTTCTACTTCGTGAAGCATAGCAAAAAGAAAATATTATTTTGTTTTTAAATTTGCTATATAATAAAGTTTTTTTTGCCAAAAAAAACTACATTTTAATTTTTTAATTCAAATAACGTTTACATTCCAGGAGATACCCTATTACTATAAGCATGTTTTGTCTTTATTTACCACTGTACATTACTTCAGGATAACAATTTCAACAATTTTTTCACATTTACAAAAAGTTATACTCTCGAAATGATTTTCTTTACGCGAGGTAGTCAAGGACACTCTGCACTAAAACAGGGTGATGAGAGGCAACATTTAAAATAATTAGCCCCTCTTTTAAAAGGTTTTCCAATAGCTACCTGACAACTTTAAATTTAATTTGTGAAAGCACTATTTCACTGATCATCTAACTGTTACTTTACTTTTTTTTCAGTAAACTCAACATTTTCATCATGGTAAAGTACACGAACAAAAAACGTATGCAAATTTTAAAAATGTACTACCGAAATTCGGAGTCGGTGACCGCAATTTTAAGAGCGCAAACCCATCTTCAGTGACGAAGCTCATTTTTGGCTTAATGTGTTCGTCCATAAGCAAAATATGAGTTATTGGTTTGGTGAAAATCCACATGTGCTTCATGAATCACTACTTCATCCACAAAAAATAACTGTTTAGTGCTGTTTGCATGCCGGCGGAGTCATTGGGCCATATTTTTTCGTCGACAATAACGATCGTCACGTTACTGTGAACGGCGATAGTAGTTGCGCCATGATTACCGATTACTTTTGGCCTGAATTGAAAAACAGGAACTTGGCCTACATGTGGTTTCAACAGGATGGAGCCACAAGAAACATATCACACGTTACAATCGATTTATTGAAGAGTAAGTTTGGTGAGCGTGTTATCTCAAGAAATGGACCATTCAATTAGCCGCCTCGTTCGTGCGATTTAACGCCTCTAGACGTTTTTCTTTGGGGCTACGTCAAATCATTGGGGTCCTTACGGCCGAAATGTGTGACCGAGTCATCGAAAATTGGGTCCAACGAATCGACCGATGCCGACGTGCCCACGGTTTGCATATGAACAAAGTCGAATTCCATTCATAAATGTTTTGATTGTATTTCAAGTCGTTAATAAAGTTTTGGAAACATCTCAAATGGTTTGCGTTTTATTTAAAAAAAAAGTTGTTAAGTCCTTATTGAAAACCCCGTTACAATTTCCAGTTTTATTCATACCAATCGCATCAGTAGTTTCCCTATGGGGAATGGGACCGGTTCTGCGTGTGCCACAGGATCGGTCCCTTCGTGCCAGAGACCAGTCCTCTGCTAAACCCTATGTACACAACTGGCAAATTTAACATTGTCTTGTCATAGGAGGTGGTCATTTCTCCTGTTTTAAACCACATAGTGGCATGCCATAGGACTAACCAAAGCTGGGTATACCACAAGACTGTCGCAAAAGGGTTATGTCGTATAAAATAAACGAAAACTAAACAGCTTCCAATGGGTAAAATTCTGGCCAACTGGCTTTTTCTTGTTAATAAGCATGGTTAAGTTGTATGTCCTCCCTTTAGTCACAGAATTGGTAATTTTAGGACAATTGACACTGCTTAACCCACTTCAATATTAAATTATACCAGTCCTGTGATAAGACCTTCTTTAACCAGTCACTTTTAGGACAATTGACCCATCATTCCCCATAGTGTTACAAGTTCTATATATATTACCATTATGTTTTTTAAATACTCTACTGAGCTACGTTACGTATGATTGATATTTATTTTAGTTATTTAACACTCATACGCCATGTATACCATCAAGCAATTTAACTCATTATTGACACAGCGTTTCTTTTTCGAACCAGTATTTTTTGTATTTTTGTACTGGATAAAGATAGTAAAGTGATTTAAAAACCTTAAAATTGTTTAACACGATACCTATAGTTTCAAGTACCACTTTTTTGGAAGCTTGACATTACTAAATAATTATTTGAAGCAAATTTTCTTGAGTGCTGAAAAAGTTAGAAACAAAAAACCCCAAAAATGTCTGCTTATAATTTTTTTTTTTAATCTTTGGGTTTTCCTGGTGTTCAATCTTTAAACAATATAATTTATATAATATTCTATGATAAGAATATTAATTTATGTTTACATAACATAATAAAATTTATGTAATAAACTGTGTATTTTACTGTGACACATATTAATTACTTATCAACTGTTGGTGCTTTTTGTGGGAAAAATCCCAAATATTTTTATATTATAAGTTTGATATAATTTTTATTAAAAAAAAAATATGTTTTTTTCGACCTTTAATTGTGCAATGAAAATTATTCAAGTTCGAGGCCATACTCTATATTTCTTTCTTAGAATATTGTCCTAACAAATAATCTATAGAGTTTTTTTTTGTTTTCAAATTTATTATTTGACCCTTTCAGGAATGTGTTGATAGATCCATTTCGGGAATTTTCTAGGTTCCCATCATCAGAAGACGTTTTTAAAGAGGTAACAATCTCATGCCATAAGATTGTTACCTGAAATAAGATATTGCATTAATTTTTCTTTTACTTAACCAAGAATTTATTTAGTTAAATACTAAAGAGTACAACCACCGTATATCCGAAGAACTAAAATTATTTAAAAACAAAATTTGGAATAATAAACTATCAACGCTGGAAAAGGGCTCCTCCCCATCTGGAACATCTCTAAAATGTTAATGAAAAAATCAACAAATATTCCAATATAAAAATATAACAACGAAACTTACAACACTCAACAAGAAAAATGTGAAATATTGGCCAAAATCTTTAGTTTAAATCACTCAATGTCATCCAATCTTAGCGATCCCCTAACATCAACAGAAGTAAATAATGCTCTCTCGACCCTTGCCTCCATCGTACCTAGTCCTCATAGCGAGGCTTCTATTTCAACAGATAAAATAGCTACCATTGTTAAAAATTTAAAAACAAAAAAATCTCCCGGAAGAGATGGTATAACAAATAGATGTTTAAAAGCTTTACCGAAAAAAGGATTTAAGTATATAACTGCTATAATAAACGCTTGTTTGCAAATTCATTATTTTCCTAAAGTATGGAAACATTCCAAAGTCGTGCCGATAAAGAAACCAAATAAGCCTGCAAATTGCCCAAATTCATATAGGCCCATTAGTCTCTTATCTTCTTTAAGCAAAGTACTTGAAAAGGTAATTAAGGAAAAACTTACACATTTTATAGATGCAGAAAATATACTGCCAACACAACAATTTGGTTTCGGCAGGGAACACAATACGGTTCAACCACTTGTCAGAATACGAAACATGGTGTACTCTAACTTAACAACGGTAATTCTACTGGAATGGTACTACTAGACATTAAAGCAGCTTTTGATTCTGTCTGGCATAATGGTCTTATTTTTAAAATGATGAGATTAAATTTTCCTATTGTATTAATTAAACTGATACAAAGCTTCCTCTCTGACCGAGCCTTTAATGTTTTTATTGGATCAAATTTCTTGTCAAAGACTGATATATTAGCCGGTTGTCCCCAGGGTTCCTGTCTTTCACCCTTACTTTACAATATCTACACAGCTGACTTCCCCTCGCTTGACGGTTGTGTTACTTCTATTTTTGCAGATGATACGGCGATACTTAGCTCTGGTATACTTTCAACTGATGTTTTGTCCAGCTTACAAACAGCTTTAACTGAAGTTCACAGCTATTTTGAAAAATGGAAAATTCTTGTTAACCCACAGAAGACCCAAGCCATATACTTCACCAGAAGACGTAAACCCTCTTTCCCACCCCAAAATCCAATTACCATCAACAACAGTTCAGTATCATGGATGAACAAAGTTAAGTACTTAGGTGTCATTCTGGATCATAAGCTGAAATTCAAAGACCACATTCCACACATTATTGACAAAGTAAATAAGTTAACCAGACTTCTGTATCCCCTTATAAACAGAAATTCCCATCTTAATATCCACAACAAACGTCTTATATTTAAATCCATATTCCACGCTATAATGTTTTATGCTGCCCCAGTTTGGTCAACTTCAGCGCAGTGTCATATAAAAAATTTACGGATTGCACAAAACAAACTATTAAAAATGATGCACAATTTACCTTGGCATTACTCAACGCTCAGACTTCACACGTTAGCCAACGTTGAACCTGTAAATAACAGGTTAGAATGGCTTAACCTTAACTTCAATTCCAAATGTTTAAACTCGGAATACAATCCCATCAATGTTCTTATTTCATCATAATTTTATCTTTATCCCTTAAGTTTTTATCTAAAACACACAAAATCAAAAAATTGTTCAAAAAGGTTTTTTGTGAATTTTCACCTTACTTAGAAATTTTATGTAAAGTCAAAGGTATAATATATTACTGTTATTTATATTTAAGCAGTAAAGGAATATGTATCCTAAACTCTTTAAGAAAATTTGTTATATGAATGCACCTGAAAATGTTATGTAAATAAAGAATTGAAATTGAATTTAGTTAAATAACCAATATTTAAAAATTAAATTGGCACTGATTTAGCCCCACTATTTTCAAAACACTGGACCTTATTCGGAATAAATTGGGAAATTCACATTTTCAAAAGGGAATATCTCGGGAACTATAATAGATAACCTAAACATATATGCTGACCAGTACGGACAAAATCAATGAGTTTAAAAATAAATGAAAAAAAACAAAATTTAATAAAAAAATATTTTTTTATTGAAAATTTTTTTTAAATAAAATGTGGCCACGAGGAATTCGATCTCAGACCTCCAGGTTGTCAGTCAACCGCTCTACCATCTGAGCGATATCGATATGTTGTGCTGGATAGATAAAAATATACATGACTTGCTTGAACAAAACGTCATTACTTTCCGGCTTACGAAAAATCAAAAATAAGTAGTTATAGAGCAATTCCATATGAAAACGATCAAAATTGGCAAATTTTTGGATGACCCCTCTCCGATTTGAAAATAAATAGTCTCAATCGATTGCCCAGCAAAAAATAATGCACCTACATATTTTTTTTTTTTTATAGTGACTGGTTTAGTAGTGGTGTGCACCACTGTCATGTGACAAAATTGAAGAATTCTTCATAAGGGACCTCATTGAAAGTTGTTTTAAAAAAAAACTACTAAAGCGAGTGATAGCTCGTTGCAAAGGTATTGAATCAGGCTTTAATTGAAAATAAAATTTTCCTAATTTTTCTCAGAAATTTACCTTTTTTCCCATGAAAATTAAATTTTCCCATGAAAATTAAATTTTCCGATTTTCCACAGAAGCTCCTAAATTTTCCGGCTAATTTTATTTTTTTTGGATTCCTCATAATTTTTGCTTTAAGAATCAGCAATAAAAAAATGGGCCCCGACTCCTTGTTTGGACAGGAGAAGAGCATTTAAGAGACCACCTTGTTCTCATTGTTTTAATATTTTTTATAATTGAATTATTTTTAATTATTTAACAAGAAAAATTAGGAAAATTTTATTTTTCAATTAAAGCCTGATTCAATACCTTTCCAACGAGCTATTACTCGTTGCGATCGCTTTAGTAGTTTTTTTTAAGCAACTTTCAATGAGGTCCCTTATGAAGAATTCTTCAATTTTGTCACATGACAGTGGTGCACACCACCACTAAACCAGTCACTATAAAAAAAAAAAAATATGTAGGTACATTATTTTTTGCTGGGCCATCGATTGAGACTATTTATTTTAAAATCGGAGAGGGGTCGTCCAAAAGGTGATCGCTTTCATATGGAATTGAATTGACTTGAAGAGTCTAAAAATAGATTTTCAAAAAAATTTAAGATCATTACTTTATATTTAAAATAATGGTAAAAACAAGTACTTATGTGTAACGAATAATTTTTTGTAATTTGGGCTTTCAATTTTTGGATGAATAAATACATGATAGCCAAAAAAATTTTTTTTTTTTAATTTCCATATTATTGGTGTTTTTTGTAAGTGCCACTCACGCCCCCTTCATGGAATAAAAATTTGAAAATAATGGTTCGTAAATGTACAATAGTAATTGTGCACAGATAAAGAGTACGACAGTCAAAAAAGTTGAAAGAAATTAAAGTGGATTTTGTTAAAAACAAGAAGGTTTTCCTAAGGCAAAATCGGTGCTAAGGTCAGTTTTCTGTGTGAACTGAATTTTTTGTTATGTTACAATATACATTTTTTTAAAATAAAATGTGCCCACATGGGAATTGAACCTGTGACTACAGGTTGTAAGTCAAACGTTCTATCATCTAAAATATCTCGATATATTATACTTGATAGAAAAAACCTACATGACTACACTCAAAAAAAAAAGTTTGTAAAGTCAGCAAAAAATTTTGCTGAGTCAGCAAAATTTTAGTCAGGAGGGTGCTAGTCAGGAGGGTGCTAGCAAAAACATTGCTAATGTCAGCAAAATCTTTTGCTGAAAATCAGCGAGCTGATTTTTAGCAACAAAATTAATAGATTCAGCAAAAGTTTTGCTAACACTTAGTAGATTAGAAATAAAAAAGCCTTGGTAAAAAATAATAAATTATTTGCTGAATTTTAGTAGACTGAAAAAAACGCAAAAAATTTGTAGAAAAATTGTAATTTAATTAATTTATTTACTGAAAATCATAAAACATATTTTTGTGATTCTTTTAAAAATAACTTACAATAATTATAATACAATAATTTTCCCACTTTGACGACATGAATTAATTAAATATCTGAAAATATATAGAAATTAATATATATAACATAACAAAAATTTTCTTTCAACTACTTACAGCAATGGTTGTCTAAATGATGCTTTCTTTTAAAGAACGCAACTGCCGAAAATAATTATAGAAACGAAACGAAAAAATAAACAAAAACAAACGAAACGAAACCTTTTTTTGCAATAAGAAAAAAGAACCATACAAATCTACTTAAGATGTGTGTCTTTGTCTTTCGCTTTACTCTGTCTAAATGTCTGTATATGTTTGTTTGCAATTTAACCACACTAGATTATTCATCTATTAACATTTATTATAGAAATACATATTAAATTTAAATATTTTCTTTTGTCTTTTATTTTATTAATAGACAATTATTTTCACATGCCGGTGACAACGCAAAATTTAAGTTGTTTTAATCCTCAATTTTGTTTTATGTATGAAAAAGAGATACAAAAGTCTTCCATGGTTGATTTTTTTATATGTTTTATTAGAGTTGTACTTTTTAGTATCATTTTCCTCTTCTCTACTACATCTTGACATGCCGCGACATCTGCTTCATTCTGCGTATATCTTTCAATCTGGTTGTCGTCCACACTATTAATGTGCTTATCAGCACAATTTTTTTTAGCAAAATTAATTAGTAAAACATTAGTATATTAGTAAAGCATTTGTATAAAACAGTTAAGTGCTGAATAAGTATAACAAAAATTTTAGCTGAAAACACGATTTTAGCAAAAAAATTAGCTAAAAAATAGTATACCTGATTTACAAGACGTTTTACTAACTTTTGTGCTAACTTATTTTTTTGAGTGTAGCTTGCACAAAATGTCATAACTTTCCAGCTCATAAAAAATCAAAAATAAGTTGTATATAAAAAATAATAAGTCTTAAAATAGATTTTAAAAAAACTTTTAGATCAGTATTTTGTTTTTAAAACAATTATTTTTTATTTTGAAATAATGGGAAAATTCACTAGTTATTACCCTATGGGGAATGAGGAGTCAATTGACCTAAAAGTGACTGTTTAAATAAGGACTTATCACAGGACTGGTAATATTTAATACTGAAGTGGGTTAGGCAGTGTCAATTGTCCTAAAATCACCAATCCTGTGACTGATAAAGGGAGGACATACCACTTAACCAGAGTGCTTATTTACAAGAAAAAGCCAGTTGGCCAGAATTTTAACCTTCGGAAGCTGTTTAGTTTTCGTTTATTTTATACGACATGTCCCTTTTGCGACAGTCTTGTGGTATGCCTATCTTTGGATAGTCCCATGGCATGCTACTATGTGGTTTAAAGCAGGGCAAATCGCACACCTAGTACAAAAGTGACTCAACCCAAATTTTTCATTTTTCAGAAATCGAAAAAAATTTTTGCAGCTTTATGCCAATTAAAACATAAAGAAAGATATAACTGTTTTTTAGCAACAGTTAACAACAACAAAATACACTGATATTTTTTTATAGATACACAAGTATATTGTGCATAGTTTAAGCATGTAAAACCGAAAAATTAAAACTTTGAGTTGAGTCACTTTTGAACTGGGTGTGCGAAATGACCCCTCCTATGACAAGCCAATGTTAAAGTTGCCAGTTGTTTACATAGGGTAGGGTTTAGCAGAGGACCGGTCTCTGGCACGAAGGGACCGATCCTGTGGCACACGCAGGTCCGGTCCCATTCCCCATAGGGTAATAAGTCATTATTTTTCGTATGAAAGCAATGCATAGAGTAATGTGTTTTCATTACTGGTAGTCCTAAAAATAATGATATGGCATTACCGTTTCTGCACTAGAACAAGAAATTATATTCCTTATTCTTTTACCAAATTTAAGCGATTTCCAATAAATATTGTACTGATAATAAATATCGGTTTTTTAAGCCATGTCAGAACAAAAACCTTCCGCACCGAAACCAATTTCTAAAAGCCTGTTTTATATAATTTTTTATTTTTTAAATAGTATAATGCAATGTGTATGTGTGTGTTGCAATGGCGGATTGTTTTTTTTTATTGATGACAGTATAATTATATAACAATAAACTATGTGACTTTAAGTAAAATGTTACATTTAAAAAAAAATTAATCATAACTTCATTGCGCTAATATTTTTTCAAGTCCTACACTGCTATGCAATGCAATATTTTATATTTGCAAAAAAAATTAGAAGAGTTATAACCCTATTGTCCACTGGAGTGGTAAACCATATTTGTTTAGAAATATTACATTTAAATTTTTTGTTGAAATTCAATTTTTATACATCTTATTCTAATGAATTTTTTGATGTAATATTGTCACGTATCTTATACAATTCCCTGGATCTATAGTCATTTTTATTTAATATCCCTGTTACAAAAGTAAAACTGAATTTTGTCATACATCTAAGAAAACAATATCTTGGTTTTATGTCACAAACAAATGTCACCATAAACAAAATTTAAAATACATAGTGGGGGTTGTGGTGTAATGGTTAGCGCATTGGACTGTTACACAGATGGTCCCGGGTTCGATTCCCGGTGACGACAACATCAATTTAGAAAAATAATATGTATGAGTTTTCTATCACTTATATGTATCGCTGCGCCCACCTTCGGTGTTCCCATAGCACGTAACCCCACCGAAGTAAAATAATAAATCAGGGCTATGAAACAAAAAGCTTCAATAAATTCGCCAACTCTACATCAGGTGGCGAGCAACAACTGTTCTAAGACTTATCTACTCGCGCAATTACAGTGTTGCCATGTTTGAAGCCCTTCATCTTTCACCACATTTCATCTCTTCACTATCCCCTTTCCAAAGAAAGCAACACATTAAATAATAGGAAGAATTTCCTGAGTGTTGGCTTCTCTTTATAAAAAAAAAAAAAAAAAATTACTTTCAAAATCGAAATTTTTTACTTAAAAAAAAATACAAAAACAATTCTAAATTCTACTACTATTGCTGAAATATTGTTGAAAAGTTTTAAAATCAGGAATACTATTTAATTTTGCAAATCGTTTAACATATTTGGAAGATGATTTAAATTCGTAGTTCTTGAATTTCAGCAGCAATTCCAGAGTAATGATCAAAAACCATAATTGTAACAATATTATTAGTTACATTATTTTTAAAACTTTAACCGCTTGTAAGATTTTCTGCAGTGGTAGAATATTTAGCATATGAGTTGTTTCACATTCGTCCCAGTCTAATGTTCCTAATATTATACCCAAAAAACAAATTTGTAAAGTAAACAACATTTTTGCTGGGCGTATCCTTACAGAAAAATTGCTAATATCAGCACAAAAATTTTTAATTTTAGCAGAAAGTTGGCTAAATTTTGCGAATTTTGATATGATCCTTCCAGCAAAAACGTTACTTACTCTACAGACTTTTTTTAGTGTACAATGCTATACGAATAAAAAACTACTACAAATAAATTCAAAATAATGGTGAAGGAAACACTGCTAAAATTGCTATATACACCTGTTTACAGAAAAATTGTTACAAGCATGCGACTATTTCTTATTAAGTATTTAAGACTCCAAAAATCGAAAATCGACTAATTTTTTACTATTTTGACTATATCTCGATGTAAAATCAGACTAAAACAAATATTAGAAAGTGTTTTGCAAACGTCAGATAATGACAATCGTAATTTATTTTTAATTAATTACTGTAGAATATTACTTTAGTTAGTCTTTTTACAGGAAGAAGAAGAAGAAAACATTTTTATTGAAAAATTTTACGGACACAAGGGATACACCAGACTGCCGCAGTTTCGTCCCCCTCCTGGGACTCGTCAGTGGTTAATTTATGTGTCAATTGAACAAAGTATTTTATATTGTTAATTTGCTCTATATGAAAAACTTTTTTACTTTTTTGGTGTCGTACTGGGACTCAAACTCCCTGCTGTAGCATCAAGCTATGCATCGTAATCTCACCTCTTAACGAGTTGAGCCACGGTCGACACAGCGATGACTGTGGCTTAAGTGGAGTTCTTGTCACACTACGTACACACTAGTATTGTTTCGATCAGAAGAGACAGAACAGACTGAATTTGATGCCCAACATATCTTTTGAATCTTGTGTTTTAATCGGTTCAATAGTTGCGATTCTAAGGTCGAAATTACACGAAAAAATATTTTTTTTTCGACAAATATTAAAAATGGAAAATTTCGAGAAAAAAAAATATTTAGTGCCACACAAAAGTTTTGGTGCAGTTAGTTTTCTCTAAGTAGTCCTTCTTTTTATAATACAAAAAGAAGAAAAGGAAAATCACATTATTATAATTTTACAAGTGTTTTTAATATTATAACAATAAGTAAAGTACTAAAATTTACTGAAAATGTTATTTTCAGTAAATTTTAGTTCGATTACTTCGACTCACATTCGGTTATTACGTATTTCAGTCCGTTGGAACAACTCAACATTAGTTTTCAAAACAAAGTCCGGTTAATTTAACTAAGTTTTAGTTACACCACCCAAAATATTCAGAAACATAAAAAAGGGGCCGCCAAATAACTTTTTTTTTTTTTGAACTCCTGAACCAATTGGACTTTGTATGGCATCATACCAAGGTCTTTATGCAAAATTCGTCTCAATGATGTCTCCGAAATGTTCAATTGTTGAGAACGACGGTGAATTGATGTTGATGGCGCTTCACGCACACTTTCTGCCACAGCAGCAATATTCTCGGGTGTACGCACTGTTTTTGGCTTTTCACGCTTTGGTTTATCAATGACGATGCCAGTTTCTTTCACTTTTTTCACAAGATAACGAACATACGGACCATATTCGTTCAGCGGAAGGATAAAACTAATTATCTGTCAAATCAGACATGAGCTAAGTGCTACCATTCACGAAATAAGCACTAGCTGAAAAAAAAAACGTTAGATGGCGGACCCTTTATAAATATGGTTGTCCTAACTAAATTTATTAGTTGTTACTAACTAAATTTGTTAGTCGGTTGGCACTTTATTTCTCTGTGTGTACATTTTTATTTTTAAAAGACTAGTATTTTACTGGCAAGACCGAAAATATTTTAATTTTGACTTTTTGAAACGATCCACATACTTCAGTGACCCATACCTCCTCAACCCGTAGACTTTCTTAAAAAATTTGCTAATTAGCATTTTATTAATACAAGTGTGCCACAACTTTTGTCCTCAAAGTATACACTCAGAATATTATGTAGTTTACTGTTTGTACTTAAAAAAAAGAAAGTTTTCAGTCGATTTTAAAATAAAGTATCATTTATTTATTTTTCAAATTAATATTGATTTCAACTTTTGTATACATTTGTTCAAAATAATTTACTACACTAAGGATATTATGTAGGGAAAGGCGATAGCAATTGTAGTCAAAGACAAATGAAATTTCAGTTAAAGAAAGGACGACTAACATTTCATTATATTCAACTAACATTTGTTTTTATTGTTCAAAAAATTACTAACAATTGTAGTAAAAGTTAACCACATATGTTAGTAAAATATAAATAAACATTTATTTTTTTTTATTTTAAAAAAAAACAAGAAACGACAGTAAAAAATTATGTGTAAAATAATTAAACAGTCATTTGATGTGGGTTGTTTTTTAAATGAACTACCATATTAGTAAAACATTTAATTTGTTCTGAAAATGACTGACAATTACATTAAAAATAAAGGAACTGTATTACAACCCAAACTTTAATTTTAAAACAGAAATTCCCTGACTGTACAATTTACCGATTTTTTTAATTTTCTTTATTATTTTAATTTCTTTAAAGTTTTGTACAAATTTAACCACAAAAACAGAATATTGTAATGTTTTTGTTTCCGTTACAGTTATTAAAAGGTCGGCTATGCGTTGAGAGAACGTAGGAGTCACAATCTTGACAGTATTTTCCTGTTACCCAATTGATAACAGTGGCCAACCGTTGGTTTGAGCGAACTTGCCAGCGTTGGCAAAACGTTGGATGTTCAAAATAAATTTGGTGCTTTTAAAATGCCTCAAATGTAATTAGTTTTGAGAAATATGTATAATACAACAAATTTAAGAAGCAGCAATATAGTTCCATCTTATGTTAGTCATTTAATTTCAATTTCAATTTCAATTTATTCAGTCTATGGATACATAAATCCTTACAGACTATGATATAACAATTTTATAATAATCTTAATATTTACATTATCTATTTAAATACCTAAATCCATCATAATGGAATATAATTGTTGTTTAAAGCTAGTTTTCGATGTCCAAAACTCAATTTGTTGCTTTAAAGTAGTTAGCTGTTTATTATTAATCTCATTCATTTGAATAAAAGTACGGGTTAAAATGCTATTAAGCCCATAATTGGTACGATGTAGTGGTACATCAAAAATAGAATTAAACCTTAATCTTCTTGGTGGAACATGAAAATTAATACGGAAAAGCAACTCAGAACAATCAATAGCACCACTTATAATATCAAAAACGAATAAAGCAGATTGCAGTAACCTACGAAATTCAAGGGTTTCTAAACCTATTAGTAGACCTCTAGATCTATAAGAGGGTATAGGATCAGTAAACCTAAACGACGAGGTTGCAAATTTGACAAATTTCCTTTGCACCCTTTCAATACGAGCGATGTGAGTACCACAATGAGGAGCCCATATTATGGCAGCATACTCCAGTTTTGATCTGACAAAGGCAGAATAAATTAGCTTTAATGTAGTTGGATCGGAAAAGTCAGCACAATTTCTTTTCAGGAAAGCTAACATAGAGTAAGCTTTTGGAACAATATAGTCCTCATGAAGCCCAAACGACAACTTTGAGTCAAAAACAACACCCAGATCAAGAGTTGAATCCACAGATTCCAAATTATAATCACCAATATAACACACATTTAAATGTGTGAAGTATAAAAAAATATAAAAAAAGAATATTTCTCTAATTGGTAGTCATGTAAAAATATTCGCAAAGAATTTTGCAGGTGGCACAGGCAAAACAGATGATTTGCAAACAAAATAGTGGTTATCTAGTACAATATTAGTTGTCCTTTTGGTAATTGTTTGCAAGGTGTGTTTTACAAAAATAGAAGTGGTTTTCCAGTACTATTTTTTTGAATGGTTGGCAATTTCTACCTTCGCAATGTAAAACTTTGTATTAAATTTCTTAACCTAACAACGATAATGATAATAACAATAATCACAACGAAACCAATAATAACAGTAATAATTATATTAATTGTAATACTAATATCAATCTTCTACTTAACTTTCATTTTAAAGTACTTTAAAGTTGTGACCTAAAGAAAAGTCAAAAATATTTCTTCTGTTTTTGTAAATTTTTATTTCACCAATATACCCCCACAATATACCGCCACAAATGTTTTAAAAAGTCATCGAAAATTGGACCTCCAGATTAGATTACGTCCGAGCCGGCCGTGGCGGTCATATGGCAGAAGTCATATTTAAATTATAATTCCAGAAGATTATCTTTCGAGTAAAGTCAGTTTTATGTAAATTTAAAAAAATCATCTTTGTTTTATTCCATTTCAAAGTTCTATACATCTACGCAAATAAGTAACCATAAATATTAGTAAACCTGCAAAATATTCGATTTGTTTTAATTTGTTCTTTTTAAGTCCTAATTTATGAAACAAGAATTTCTGAGTACATTTTTAAATTTGTTGGTGGTGTAATATATATTTTAAAATGTGATGAATGCCATGAGATCTATCAATTGATGTAACTTTTATTTAATCTAAGCAGAAATCGTAATTTTTGTCTGAACATTAAAACCGCCATAATTTTTGAGTCGTTGAAGATAAATGATTAACGCGAAGGGATTTAGCATGCTAAAACATCGGATAACATAAACATTAAAGGTTGTTCATGTCATTCAAAAAAAGTATTTTGAAATATTTTTCCTCAGTGTCGTAAATTACTGAAGTTCCCATATGTATGCAAAGATGCAACTTCTTCTACAAATGACTGTATTTTCACTTAAAAATAATGATACTGTATTACAGCTCAAACAACTATAAATATGTACAGCAGAAGTTCACTTAGTGTAGAATATAACAAAAATTTTGTTAAATTAACAATTTTATTTTTACTGTTCTTGTCGTTTCTTCTGTAATATAATTTTTAACAAAGTTTTAGTGGAATTTTTGCAGACTTTTTTCTGTCCGGGTATACATATTCCATTTAAAATTATCATTGTAAAAGCTTTTTAACATAATATTTCCCACATTATTTGTACAAATATTTTAAATCAGGAAAGCATATGTGTAACAAGTTTTTTCTATGATGGATTTTGTGTCTGTGCATGGTTTTTACTTATATCCTTCACAAATCTTCTTTGTGTTTATTTTGGTTTTCTTAAATAATTTATGTAAATTTTGGTAATACGAGTACAGAAAAGGCAATGGAAAGGAAAATGAATAAATAAATTTCACACACACTGTTTTTGCTTTATTTCAGTGCATTTGCATAATATAATGAAAATTTATAAAAAGAAAACTTCCCAGCAAAAGCTTGGTAATAGTTACGGAACATGTTACCTGGTAATAAGTTAAACTCCTTACATCGTAAATGTTGGTATTACTGACTGTCCATTAGTAACATAATAGTCAGAAGTTTCCGATCCCAGTTCCAGGCATTTGTAATTTTTTTATAGTTTTAATATATTTTGTATATAGAATAGATTTTTCTGTTTCTGGAAAAGCTTTTCTAAGACCAATTTATTTTGTTTTCGGAAACGTTGGAAGGTTGTTTCCAGTAAACATAATGCCAGTGCTACCATATTCGTTCTACCAGTGTTTACCCAGCAGCTATAATTTACCTACGTTTTAAGCTATTATTTATTATATATCTTGTTAGCCCAGCGGGTAAATCTGCCGGCTGCCAATTTGGCAGCCATCGTTCCAATCCCTACAGGACGTCACAAATTATGAAAATGAAACTCTCTTGTAATTTAATTTTGGAAAACCTATTTTTAGACCATTGGAAGCTCTGTTTACCTAGTGCTCTTTCCACACTTTTTGAGCAGAGAGACCTTTTGCCTAATGATGTCATAATTTTGGGAGTGGGAAAACACTTGTTGCCAGCACTTGTACCTCCTGTTGAAGTGATTTGCCAGCGGTGGTGCATTTGTATTTGTCTGTCTGGGTGAGCAAAATTTGTTTGGTAAATTATTTAACACACTTTTGTTTATAAAGTTTGGCATGGTACAGTATCCACAAATACATTTTATAGAAAAATATTAATAATTGAGAGCAAATTTGTAATATTGCGGGCCTATATTCCATAGGCCAACCGCGGATAATAGATTATGTAATGTCATTTTCATGAACTTGTATAACCTATTATCTGCGTATGGGAAGCAAAGCTGAATGCTACCGGACGCGTCATAGGTTGCGGATAATGGCTTAACTGCTATTAGCAGTCGCGGACAATCAGCGGCTACAAAGGGGAGAGTCTCGGAGGGTCTTTCGAGTATCCACTAAATTCCGAGTTGCCAATGATCCTTGTAGTGACGTGGCGAGCAATTGGCGCCACCTAAACAACCAATTTCACTACGCATGTGTCGGTCTGACGGCTTAGGTGGCAGCCCCATCATCAGACTAGGATATCTTGTGCCGATCCCTCACCATATCCGAAACTACACAAACAATTCCCAGAAACTCAGTAAGAAAAAATGAAAATCAAACTGGAACAAAAATGATGACGACCCCCCGCAATGACAACGGACTTCGATTTGCTACATGGAACGTTAGAACACTATCAACCAGGCAACCTTGAGCAAGTTAGCAAAATTTTTGAAAAATCTAATCTCGCTTTCTTTGGTATGAGCGAAGTACGCTGGAACCAAAATGGTACCATAAAAACTAATCATGGACATCAACTGTTGTGGTCTGGTATGCCCAACGAAAACGACATTCACCAATATGGAGTTGGTATTCTTATACATGCGAATTTATGTGAGTTTTTACTGGACTACAAATTTGTTAATGAGCGCATTATGTCTGTCCGTCTGAAATGTAAGAACATCAATCTAACTGTTGTGCAATGCTATGCGCCTACTGAAGGTGCTGACGAAGAGCAGAAAACCAAATTTTATGATGCACTGAATCAAACCTTAAAAGATGCCCCTAATAAAGATTTTAAAGTCGTAATGGGAGATTTCAATGCAAAAGTTGGAGCGGAAAACGATGGTATGGAGAGAATAATGGGCAAACATGGTGTTGGATCCATTAATAGTAACGGTGAACTCTTAGTAGAAATGTGTGGCCTAAATGAGCTTAAAATTGGCGGTACACTTTTTCCCCACAAATTGAACCACAAAACGACATGGAAATCAACTGACTCCGAAACTCAAAACCAAATTGATCACATCTGTATAACAGCAAAATGGAGCAACTGTTTATGGGATGTTCGAAATAAACGTGGAGCAGACATAGGATCTGACCATTACATGCACTTAGAATATTATGTTAGTAAAGACCGATGCAAATGTTGTTAAAAACAAATGAAATTTCACTTGAAGAAAGGACCACTTACATTTCATTAAATTCAACTAACATTGTCATTTGTTTTTGACTGTTAATAAAACAAACCACAAAATAAGTCAAAATAAATGTTTGGGTCATTATTTTTACTTACAAAAACAACAAACCAGATAGTAAAACTGACTTGTTTACACTTGTTTTTACTACAAAAATTATAAAAAATATTACCTACCAAACAGTAAAATATTTAGTTTTTACAGTTGTTTTGGTAAGTACTTGCTGTAAAAATCAAAATAAAAAAGCTTAAATGATAAGAAATTAGTAAAATTTTAACAAAATCTTTTATATAAAAAACAGCAAAATGGCAAAAAAAAGTTGTTATCTATAAAAAATATTTGCATACACAGATAGAATTTCTTGGACGAGTTTTAATGAAATTTTTTACTAAAATAATGAAGTTTTCTTCACAATATGAATGAAAAATTTCTTAGACTTTATGAGTTTTTAATGAAACTTTTTAGTTTTCATGAAAATATTTTTAATGAAACATTTTCTTTAGTTGTATAAAATTTTTAATAACTGAAATGAAATTTTCATAAAATTCTATGAAATACTGCATTAATTTAATAAAAAGTATAAATTCATCAATTTTCATTTCATTCATCTAATGCAAAGATTCATTGATATCATGCAGAAAATTTTCTCAGTGAATACGAGTTAAGTGAAAAAGCCGTTAAAAGTAAAAGAAATCTTTCAAAATAATAAGAATATACATAATTTTATAAAACAAAAATTGTAAAATGGGGAAAATTAAAAAAAAACTTGAATCGAAAATTAACAAAAATATCCAATTGAAAAAAATCTTTAAAATTAGAACAAACATCGGTAAAAAAAACTAAAAATTATTAACATTAATCACGGAAAAACAAAAAAAAAAAAAACGCTAAAATATATCATATACTAATATATATCATAATACTAATATAATATTATATAAAATTGCAATAATTAAAAAAAATTCCAAAATTCAAAAATATTGCTGAAATAAAATTTAAAAATACCAAAATTAAAAGAAAACTATAATACTTCTTTCATACTTAACCCCAAAATAGAATTTTTTTAACTTTTTGACACAAAATTTTTAAGTCGAAAACTGAATAAATTTCTAAGCTACTAGTTTTCGGTTTAATATGAACTAGTGCTTCTAAAAGAATGGGTAATGTGTATCGAGAATTTGTCTTTTTTTGGTTAATTGATAATTAAAAGTAAATACTTGATATTTTAAAACTTTTATTTTCGACAGAAAAGCAATACAAAAATGCGACTCCTCTAAAATAATTATCATTAAAATACAACTCTGAAAGAAGGTACATTCAAAGGTGAAAAGTTTAAATTAAAAAGTTGAAAAACAAAAAAAAACATTGATTATTGTGTAAAAAAGTTTAAAAATATATTTTAAAATATCAATTTTAAATAAAAGTGAAAAATTTAAGAATATTTTTTAAAAAAATTAAAAGGAGTATACAAATTCGATATATCGAGTAGTATCTAGTATTGAAAAGTAACCGAATTTACCAGCACTAATATGAAAAATTGGCATAATAACGCTTAAATTAAAATAAAAGCTTAAATCGAAAGTTCCCAAAATAAAAAATTTTAAAAATCGATAAAATTTGTTTATTTATCTTTTTTATATATTTTTCAATTAAGTCAAAATTTTTTAAAGTTTTGATTTAATTTTTACAATACGTGCGATATTGTAAATAAAATTCTTTTCTCTCAGCGATTCATTTTGGTTTTCAGTATGAATTTTGTATAAGTCAAAATTTGAGTACGGTGTCTGGAGCAAACATTTTTTCTTAAATTTTTTACCAACCAGTCTTTCAAGACACGTCTATTTTTGAGAGCCTATAGCTTTTAAAGCTTAAACGTGGTTTATCAAATTGTAAAGCTTTTAATTTTAGGGTTAGCTTATAATGATTTAAAAACTACTATTTTGACTTTTTCTTAAGCACTTTTTAAAAAACAACTATTTAAAATTATAAGAAAGTCGGCGTAATAAAAGTGATATGCAGATATCGATGAAGACATATTAGCAATCGATCGAAAGACAGAATATGAATCCGTTTTTAATATCAAAAATTAGCTATTTTATACGAACTGCCAAATTAAAATAAAAACTTGTGGTATTAGAGTTGCTAAATAACAATTTTTAAAAAAATTATAAATATACCAAAATTTTCAAATAATTCCCATAAATAAATCGAACAAAATAACTAAAAAATTTTAAATTTTTCATAGACATATTCCTTATAAAATTATTAAAAATATATATAAATATTAACCTTTTAAGGGCGTACAAATCGTCAAAGTTTTAATTTTAATTGATTATTCCAACACTAGGGGGCTCGACTAAGCTATCAAAATTTCAGAATATGTTTAAAGATATATCTTTCTACCAAGTTGTGTAAAAACTAGCACGAAATCAACACATTGTAAGAAATGGGTTAATCCACAATATGTAAGATGTTGGCGAATTTAAAACATGTTGAACGAAAATTTTTTTATTTCTTAAATATTTTCCGATATGTCTTTACCCAAATCATCATATCATTTATATAACGCCCGTCTGCCTTATATTTTTAAATATTTCTTAAAAAAGTGCTTTGAATAAAGTTAAAAATTGTCATATTTTAATCATGGTTTGGCAACCCTGGAAAAAAAATTTTAAAATCACATTTATAAACAAGACCTTTGACTATCACATGCTTTTTATTGCGTTGTTATAACGCATTTATATCAAAAGCAATAGGCAATAGAGTGTCTTTAAAGTTACGCTGGTAAAAATTACGACTTCGGCTTTGGTCCAATCATGTTTTAATAAACCCTATAATTCTATAAAAAATTACCTATCAAACAGTAAAAATTACTACATTTACACTTATTTTTACTACAAGTATGAACAAAAATGAACCACAAAACAGTAAAAATGACTACATTTACACTTGTTTTTACTACAAGTATGAACAAAAATGAACCACAAAACAGTAAAAATGACTACATGTGCACTTGTTTTTACTACATGTGTAAACAAAAATGAACCACAAAACAGTAAAAATGACTACATTTACACTTGTTTTTACTACAAGTATGAACAAAAATGAACCACAAAACAGTAAAAATGACTGCAATTTCATTTATTGATAATTTTTTATTATTTATTTTCTATTGTTAAATAAAAACTAATTTGTACATGTTATTTTTATGATACACATATAAAAATAAATACAATTATATAAGAAACATAATTACAATATAAGGAAATAGTATGTAATTGTTAAATTAAAACTAATTTAATAATAACATATGTACGAACATGTAAAAATAAAATAAGTTTAATGAATTCGACAAAAATGAAATTGGCATCTCACAGATTTTGTTCAAAAGAGATTTGATTTTGTACACTTGTCAAAAAAATATTTTTTCCTATAATTTATGTTTCAAGGATCACTTTTATTCAAAAATGTAATTGTTTTTAAATATAAAAATATCACAAGCATTATGCATAATGGAATTAATATCTTTTAAAACATAAGGTGAGAAATGTGAGTTTTACAAACTAAATTTAAACAAATCTGTTGATTTTTGATAGAACAACTTTAATCGACTTAAGTTATTTTGTTATTAAGAAACTTTTTTATTAAAAAAACTTTTAAAATTCGAAATTAAATTTTCTTCAATATAACTGAAACACTAATAAAATTAATTTTTTTTTTTAATTGCAGTAAAGGGTTAATTACGGATAATAATAATCAATTTTAATGCAATTCATTATAAATATAACGTTCAATTTTGCGATTTTGGCTGCTATGACCCCAGATACTTTGCAAACAAAACAATTCGCCATTTTGAGTAAAGAGTAATCCAACCTAGTTTAAAAAAATAACATTAATAATCATTGACCATACATTATTATATTAAATAGTAATTAAGAGTGATTTGATTAATACAGTTATACCCGATTTTTGTCCTCATCCAATTTTAAAGAGTTATACGTTATACCGTAAGATTATATCTCATTTTATATTATAGGATAAATGCAAGAGTTCTGACAAAATAAATGTTAAAACAAAATTTAACAATAGTTTATAAAATTTTATTAATACTAATTCATATTATTAAAAAAAAATTATTTAATCCTGACGTTTAAGGAAAATGTATCAATTGAAAAGGTATCAATTGCCAACATTGGAATTTTGTGAATAAAATAGATTTTCGAAACGGAAAGCCATATTTTTAAATAAATTTTTCTTCAAATTTATTATAAGACATGCTTTTAAAGTTTGGTTGCAAATTTATACAGTTTAAAGCAATGCTTCAGATGTGTAATATGTGTGATTACAACGACGATTAATCTAAAGAGTTTGCAAATATACAAAAACTTTTTTATTTGCCACCCCCCTTTGCAGAATGGATTTTGTTCCCTCTTTTAATTTACACTGCAGAGTGAAGTTTTTTAGCATTGTGAACTTACCCTTATGTATACAAAATATTAACTGAATTCGCCAACTTCGGAATGATATACCGGATTGTTTTGTGAGTTGTATGTCCACAATGCAATTATCACATTTTCCAATACCAGATATTTGCATTTAAGCCACAAATGTGCTTTAAAAATCAATTTCCACCAAACGATCTATGCCAATCTTGTTTTATGGTGATTAAAACGGAAATATCCAACAAAACTCAAACAAATTTGAAAGGCCTTTGGAAAAAAAAGATTTTACATATATTTAAAATTATATAAATTTTTTGAAAAAAAAACTTACCTAAATTATTTTACAACGTGTTTAAATCAATCAGAAAAATGAATAAAAAAAAAGCTCACTATGATCATTATTACTTTTTTAAATGCAGTTACTTTGTTTAATTTTTTTATTTACACTTAAAAAAACAAATATGAGTTGTTAAATAAACCATCAGTAAATGTTGACTTTAGGTTTGGATTTAAAATTGATTTACGTAATTTTGATCGAATTTAGACAATACTGAAAATACTGTCATATAACATTTACATTTTTCATATAAATTAACCCATTATATCCCAGTTTAAATTTTTTTATTTAACAAAAAAGGGTTATATTTCAGAAAATGGAGTTAATAAGTAAAAAAAATTGTACTTATTTTATTAATTCATTGCCAAATCTTCGACATAAAATTTTAAATATAGTATGAACTTTTAACCCTTTACACATCGGAGTTAGTTATATTATAACATTTTTAATATTAACTAAAAAAAAAATTATATTATCTGAAGAGCTAAAGAATTATTTTTTAACGATCAAAAATAAGACCGTTTAACCCATTGAAAACTAGAATCTTCAAGTTAGTTTTTTATCGTATACACCTTGCAATACTATTGCAAATACTAAAGGGTCCGCCAATTAACTTTTTTTTTTTTGAAAATGCTATAAAAAAAAACTACTGAATATTTTCTCAAATTTCTTCTTTTATTTGAAAGCACAATCCTTCCGGTTAATAATGGAAAATAATTTCATTCAAATGGCTGCCTCGGCTGGCCATGCTGTAGCCTACACGATCGGTCCAATTTTTAAGCACATTATCAATTGTGTGCAGCTGTATTTCACCAATGGCTTCACGAATATTGTCCTTTAAAGCGTCAATTGTCTCTGGCTTGTTGGCGTAACACTTATCTTTGACGGCGCCCCACAAATAATAGTTTTTGGCTTTTCACGCTTTGGTTTATGGATGAGGATGCCAGTTTCTTTCACTTTTTTCACAAGATAACGAACATACGGAGTTGACGGTGCTTCTCTTCTTCCAAAATCCGTACGCAATTTTCGCACACATTCTGCAACATTACCATGATTTTCAAAGTAATGTCGCAATATTTCCCAGCGTTGTTCAAGCGTATACACAACCATATTCGTTCAGCGGAAGGATAAAACTAATTGTCTGTCAAATCAGACATGAGCTAAGTGTTCCCATTCACGAAATAAGCACTAGTTAAAGAAAACGGTAGATGGCGGACCCTTTATTACATAAAAATTGTAATAGTAATTGTTGTTTAATTCTTTAGCTCTTCAGATAATATAATTTTTTTTTTAGTTAATATTAAAAATGTTATAATATAACTAACTCCGATGTGTAAAGGGTTAAAAGTTCATACTATATTTAAAATTTTATGTCGAAGATTTGGCAATGAATTAATAAAATAAGTACAATTTTTTTTACTTATTAACTCCATTTTCTGAAATATAACCCTTTTTTGTTAAATAAAAAAATTTAAACTGGGATATAATAGGTTAATTTATATGAAAAATGTAAATGTTATATGACAGTATTTTCAGTATTGTCTAAATTCGATCAAAATTACGTAAATCAATTTTAAATCCAAACCTAAAGTCAACATTTACTGATGGTTTATTTAACAACTCATATTTGTTTTTTTAAGTGTAAATAAAAAAATTAAACAAAGTAACTGCATTTAAAAAAGTAATAATGATCATAGTGAGCTTTTTTTTTATTCATTTTTCTGATTGATTTAAACACGTTGTAAAATAATTTAGGTAAGTTTTTTTTTCAAAAAATTTATATAATTTTAAATATATGTAAAATCTTTTTTTTCCAAAGGCCTTTCAAATTTGTTTGAGTTTTGTTGGATATTTCCGTTTTAATCACCATAAAACAAGATTGGCATAGATCGTTTGGTGGAAATTGATTTTTAAAGCACATTTGTGGCTTAAATGCAAATATCTGGTATTGGAAAATGTGATAATTGCATTGTGGACATACAACTCACAAAACAATCCGGTATATCATTCCGAAGTTGGCGAATTCAGTTAATATTTTGTATACATAAGGGTAAGTTCACAATGCTAAAAAACTTCACTCTGCAGTGTAAATTAAAAGAGGGAACAAAATCCATTCTGCAAAGGGGGGTGGCAAATAAAAAAGTTTTTGTATATTTGCAAACTCTTTAGATTAATCGTCGTTGTAATCACACATATTACACATCTGAAGCATTGCTTTAAACTGTATAAATTTGCAACCAAACTTTAAAAGCATGTCTTATAATAAATTTGAAGAAAAATTTATTTAAAAATATGGCTTTCCGTTTCGAAAATCTATTTTATTCACAAAATTCCAATGTTGGCAATTGATACCTTTTCAATTGATACATTTTCCTTAAACGTCAGGATTAAATAATTTTTTTTTAATAATATGAATTAGTATTAATAAAATTTTATAAACTATTGTTAAATTTTGTTTTAACATTTATTTTGTCAGAACTCTTGCATTTATCCTATAATATAAAATGAGATATAATCTTACGGTATAACGTATAACTCTTTAAAATTGGATGAGGACAAAAATCGGGTATAACTGTATTAATCAAATCACTCTTAATTACTATTTAATATAATAATGTATGGTCAATGATTATTAATGTTATTTTTTTAAACTAGGTTGGATTACTCTTTACTCAAAATGGCGAATTGTTTTGTTTGCAAAGTATCTGGGGTCATAGCAGCCAAAATCGCAAAATTGAACGTTATATTTATAATGAATTGCATTAAAATTGATTATTATTATCCGTAATTAACCCTTTACTGCAATTAAAAAAAAAAATTAATTTTATTAGTGTTTCAGTTATATTGAAGAAAATTTAATTTCGAATTTTAAAAGTTTTTTTAATAAAAAAGTTTCTTAATAACAAAATAACTTAAGTCGATTAAAGTTGTTCTATCAAAAATCAACAGATTTGTTTAAATTTAGTTTGTAAAACTCACATTTCTCACCTTATGTTTTAAAAGATATTAATTCCATTATGCATAATGCTTGTGATATTTTTATATTTAAAAACAATTACATTTTTGAATAAAAGTGATCCTTGAAACATAAATTATAGGAAAAAATATTTTTTTGACAAGTGTACAAAATCAAATCTCTTTTGAACAAAATCTGTGAGATGCCAATTTCATTTTTGTCGAATTCATTAAACTTATTTTATTTTTACATGTTCGTACATATGTTATTATTAAATTAGTTTTAATTTAACAATTACATACTATTTCCTTATATTGTAATTATGTTTCTTATATAATTGTATTTATTTTTATATGTGTATCATAAAAATAACATGTACAAATTAGTTTTTATTTAACAATAGAAAATAAATAATAAAAAATTATCAATAAATGAAATTGCAGTCATTTTTACTGTTTTGTGGTTCATTTTTGTTCATACTTGTAGTAAAAACAAGTGTAAATGTAGTCATTTTTACTGTTTTGTGGTTCATTTTTGTTTACACATGTAGTAAAAACAAGTGCACATGTAGTCATTTTTACTGTTTTGTGGTTCATTTTTGTTCATACTTGTAGTAAAAACAAGTGTAAATGTAGTCATTTTTACTGTTTTGTGGTTCATTTTTGTTCATACTTGTAGTAAAAATAAGTGTAAATGTAGTAATTTTTACTGTTTGATAGGTAATTTTTTATAGAATTATAGGGTTTATTAAAACATGATTGGACCAAAGCCGAAGTCGTAATTTTTACCAGCGTAACTTTAAAGACACTCTATTGCCTATTGCTTTTGATATAAATGCGTTATAACAACGCAATAAAAAGCATGTGATAGTCAAAGGTCTTGTTTATAAATGTGATTTTAAAATTTTTTTTCCAGGGTTGCCAAACCATGATTAAAATATGACAATTTTTAACTTTATTCAAAGCACTTTTTTAAGAAATATTTAAAAATATAAGGCAGACGGGCGTTATATAAATGATATGATGATTTGGGTAAAGACATATCGGAAAATATTTAAGAAATAAAAAAATTTTCGTTCAACATGTTTTAAATTCGCCAACATCTTACATATTGTGGATTAACCCATTTCTTACAATGTGTTGATTTCGTGCTAGTTTTTACACAACTTGGTAGAAAGATATATCTTTAAACATATTCTGAAATTTTGATAGCTTAGTCGAGCCCCCTAGTGTTGGAATAATCAATTAAAATTAAAACTTTGACGATTTGTACGCCCTTAAAAGGTTAATATTTATATATATTTTTAATAATTTTATAAGGAATATGTCTATGAAAAATTTAAAATTTTTTAGTTATTTTGTTCGATTTATTTATGGGAATTATTTGAAAATTTTGGTATATTTATAATTTTTTTAAAAATTGTTATTTAGCAACTCTAATACCACAAGTTTTTATTTTAATTTGGCAGTTCGTATAAAATAGCTAATTTTTGATATTAAAAACGGATTCATATTCTGTCTTTCGATCGATTGCTAATATGTCTTCATCGATATCTGCATATCACTTTTATTACGCCGACTTTCTTATAATTTTAAATAGTTGTTTTTTAAAAAGTGCTTAAGAAAAAGTCAAAATAGTAGTTTTTAAATCATTATAAGCTAACCCTAAAATTAAAAGCTTTACAATTTGATAAACCACGTTTAAGCTTTAAAAGCTATAGGCTCTCAAAAATAGACGTGTCTTGAAAGACTGGTTGGTAAAAAATTTAAGAAAAAATGTTTGCTCCAGACACCGTACTCAAATTTTGACTTATACAAAATTCATACTGAAAACCAAAATGAATCGCTGAGAGAAAAGAATTTTATTTACAATATCGCACGTATTGTAAAAATTAAATCAAAACTTTAAAAAATTTTGACTTAATTGAAAAATATATAAAAAAGATAAATAAACAAATTTTATCGATTTTTAAAATTTTTTATTTTGGGAACTTTCGATTTAAGCTTTTATTTTAATTTAAGCGTTATTATGCCAATTTTTCATATTAGTGCTGGTAAATTCGGTTACTTTTCAATACTAGATACTACTCGATATATCGAATTTGTATACTCCTTTTAATTTTTTTAAAAAATATTCTTAAATTTTTCACTTTTATTTAAAATTGATATTTTAAAATATATTTTTAAACTTTTTTACACAATAATCAATGTTTTTTTTTGTTTTTCAACTTTTTAATTTAAACTTTTCACCTTTGAATGTACCTTCTTTCAGAGTTGTATTTTAATGATAATTATTTTAGAGGAGTCGCATTTTTGTATTGCTTTTCTGTCGAAAATAAAAGTTTTAAAATATCAAGTATTTACTTTTAATTATCAATTAACCAAAAAAAGACAAATTCTCGATACACATTACCCATTCTTTTAGAAGCACTAGTTCATATTAAACCGAAAACTAGTAGCTTAGAAATTTATTCAGTTTTCGACTTAAAAATTTTGTGTCAAAAAGTTAAAAAAATTCTATTTTGGGGTTAAGTATGAAAGAAGTATTATAGTTTTCTTTTAATTTTGGTATTTTTAAATTTTATTTCAGCAATATTTTTGAATTTTGGAATTTTTTTTAATTATTGCAATTTTATATAATATTATATTAGTATTATGATATATATTAGTATATGATATATTTTAGCGTTTTTTTTTTTTTGTTTTTCCGTGATTAATGTTAATAATTTTTAGTTTTTTTTACCGATGTTTGTTCTAATTTTAAAGATTTTTTTCAATTGGATATTTTTGTTAATTTTCGATTCAAGTTTTTTTTTAATTTTCCCCATTTTACAATTTTTGTTTTATAAAATTATGTATATTCTTATTATTTTGAAAGATTTCTTTTACTTTTAACGGCTTTTTCACTTAACTCGTATTCACTGAGAAAATTTTCTGCATGATATCAATGAATCTTTGCATTAGATGAATGAAATGAAAATTGATGAATTTATACTTTTTATTAAATTAATGCAGTATTTCATAGAATTTTATGAAAATTTCATTTCAGTTATTAAAAATTTTATACAACTAAAGAAAATGTTTCATTAAAAATATTTTCATGAAAACTAAAAAGTTTCATTAAAAACTCATAAAGTCTAAGAAATTTTTCATTCATATTGTGAAGAAAACTTCATTATTTTAGTAAAAAATTTCATTAAAACTCGTCCAAGAAATTCTATCTGTGTATGCAAATATTTTTTATAGATAACAACTTTTTTTTGCCATTTTGCTGTTTTTTATATAAAAGATTTTGTTAAAATTTACTAATTTCTTATCATTTAAGCTTTTTTATTTTGATTTTTACAGCAAGTACTTACCAAAACAACTGTAAAAACTAAATATTTTACTGTTTGGTAGGTAATATTTTTTATAATTTTTGTAGTAAAAACAAGTGTAAACAAGTCAGTTTTACTATCTGGTTTGTTGTTTTTGTAAGTAAAAATAATGACCCAAACATTTATTTTGACTTATTTTGTGGTTTGTTTTATTAACAGTCAAAAACAAATGACAATGTTAGTTGAATTTAATGAAATGTAAGTGGTCCTTTCTTCAAGTGAAATTTCATTTGTTTTTAACAACATTTGCATCGGTCTTTACTAACATAATATTCTAAGTGTATGAGTCAATAAAAACTCTGAAACTAAACAAAGCTGCCGGTGCTGACAATATACCATCAGAAGTATTTAAAGCGGATCCCAATATGTTCTCTGATCTACTTCACCCACTTTTTATTGAAATATGGGAGCAAGAACAATATCCTATGGAAATGTTGAAGGGTATTATAATTAAACTACCAAAGAAAGGTGATAGGACGAGATGTGATAACTGGCGAGGTATAACAGTTCTGCCGGCAGTGATGAAAATTCTTATGAAGATAATATTAGAGCGAATGATGGCCCAAATTAACTGCAAGTTAAGACCAGAACAAGCTGGCTTCAGACCTACTATGTCGTGTACAGACCAAATAAATACGCTTCGAATAATAATAGAACAATCTCTCGAAATGCAATCACCCCTATATACGCCGTTTGTTGACTATGAAAAGGCATTTGACTCAATAAATAGAGATTGTAGATGGGCTGAACTGGCCAGCTTCGGCGTGTCAGATAAAATAACACGCATGATACAAAAGAGTTACGATTCATTTGAATGCACCGTATTACATGATGGTGAAATCTCTGTGCCATTTAAAACAACGTCTGGCGTTAGACAAGGGTGTTTATTATCACCGCTTTTATTTCTGATTATATTAGATGCTGATGTCAAACGCTCAACTACAAATAAGCCGAGAGGAATTATATGGGACCCCTTAAGCCCGCATACACGATTAGAGTCACTTGATTATGCCGATGACAAATGTGAGCTTTCTCACAATCGTGCTCATATACAAGCAAAATTTGATGATCTAGCACGAGAATCAGAGAAAGTAGACCTGAAGATTAATACCAACAAAACAAAGGAAATACGCATAAATGCACAGTCAACACAACCATTAACCATCGGCAGTCACGTAATAGAAAATGTGAACGAGTTCCAATACCTGGGCAGTATGATAGATACATGGGGGGTGCCCTTCTTGATGTCACGACAAGAATACGAAAAGCCAGAGGTGCTTTTGCGCTATTATCGAAAACATGGAGGTCGAACGAATACAGCAAAAAGACCAAATTAAATATATTTTCAGCCTGTGTACTCTCGGTCCTATTATATGGCTGTGAAACATGGCTGATAACAAAAGAAATTAAGCGCAAAATGCAAGTGTTTACCAACAGATGCCTTCGTATAATATTCAGAATATTTTGGCCCAACACAATAAGTAATGTCCAACTACTCACCATAGCAAATATGACTGATATAAACTGCGAAATCCGAAGAAGAAAACTTGGCTGGATAGGGCACACACTTAGAAGAGAAGACGATAATATATGCCAAAGAGCCCTAACGTACAACCCCCAAGGTGCAAGAAAACGAGGAAGACCGTGCAATTCTTGGCGCCGCTCAACATTGAGTGAAATTAGTAACCTGCCTGATTTTAGTAATAGAAAGATAAATAGCTTATTAGAACTAAAAAGTTTTGCAAATAGACGCTCAATATGGAGATTTCTTATTGAGAGCCTATGCCCACAATGAGGTAGCTCTAAAATATTTTAGTGCATGGCTTATTATATTCCATAGTTCGCATCGACACAAATAAAATTGTTTAGGAAAGTAAAAACAGTAATTCGTACGCGATCTAAATCTTTTTCAATTAAACTTTCTTCTACACAATATCTTTAATAAATTATATTTACTTTATATGCATTTTTTTTTTTTATTTTTGACTAAAGTTTTTGATAACTCTATACCTATAAGTGAGGAGTAACATGTTATTGAGGTAAGAAGTTACCTTAATTGACACGCCATTGCTAAAATTATTAAAAAGCATATTTTTTCACCTAAAACTTATAAACATTTTTATTTATAAAATTTTTAGTTAAAAATTTAGTATACACGCTGGTATACCAATTCGTTCCCAGCAATGAAAACATTATAAGTTGGACTGGCAACCCTGCTAATTAAAAAGCTTTTAGATTTAAAGCTGTTGGTTAAACTTGTACGAAAAGAGAAAAAAAGAGAAAAAAACTCATATCGATCGGGAAATCAGTTAACATTAAGTTTTTTTTATGGTTGATATATATACGCCCATGTCCCTACTTTATAACTTTTTGCAATTTGAACAAATTTGTGAAATCACACGAAATTGAAATTTGATGTTCTCAAATCCTAACAGCTTTCGAAAACTCGAATTTTTTTCGAAATTATTATCGAAGTGCCAAAAACATATGGTTTTAGGGAAAATAAAAAACATATGGAAAGTAAAATGCTTTTAAGAAATGCTTCTAACATTGTTGTCAATTTGTTTGAGTGTTTTCTAGAATATCAAAACAAAAAAATGTTTTTTTAAAACAGTTTTTTAGAGTATAAACAATACAGCCAAAAAAAAAATAAAATCAGAAATAAGTAAAAAAAAGTTCTAAATTTTTAATATTAAGCACCATTTTTTACCCTAAATTGTAATTTATTAGAATTACAATTACTATTACTAGAATTACAAATGTTCCTTCTCACATATGAATGATATTTTTATAACTATTGAGTTATTACAACACTCATACGCAACCTGCTATATATCAAATGTACATAAATGTTAATATAATATTATATGTCCATTAGACCGCCATTTTGTTGTATGAAGAAAGGGTTTTTTGGAAAATTGCAAGTAAATTAATTTGGTGGAAGTTTGAGCAAAATCGGATATTTGCAACCCGTGGCGGCCGGCTATCAAAGTTTTCGATTTTTGATCGCGAATATTTTCAAATTTTTGAATTTGGACTAACGGTTTTCGATATATTGGATATTTTTTGTAGATATTTATTTTTATTTTTTTAATTATCTTAAATTTGTTTGTTTTTGCACTCAAATATTCTACAAAACATGCTTTCATATGATCATTTTTATGGCTGAAATTATAAATGATATATCACAAAATATATTTTTCAAAGTTAATTTTAATTTTTCTTCCATTTATCAGATGTTTTTTGCCAGCTCGCCAAGGGTTAAGTAATCTAATTTTTTCATAAATTTTGCACCAAAAAAACTATTGGACAGAGAATGAAAACATTAACCCTTAAATGCTCAACAGCTTCGATTTGAATAAAATTGTGTTTTTATGATATGAAATGCTAAATAAAGAGAAACTGCGTACGAAGATTTTTCAAATCATTTTTTTTACGCTTTTTATAAGCAAAAATCCAAAATTTTCAAAATTTTAAATTGCCCGTTACACAAAAACGAAGTGACTTAGGAACAAAAAAGATATATCATTCAAAAGCTTATATTTACCTCTTAATACTAATGCCTTTTATTTAAACTTTCTAAATTTACATGTGCCCTTTTTTCGATATCATAAAAAGCGCAATTCTTGAGTTTTTAATTAAATTTGAAGTTTTTAATTTTTTGACTTTGATGGTTAATAAAAGGTACGATTCTAAATATTTATTTAAAAATGTATTTTATTAAAGAGCGCTTACGAGCTCTTAACACACTAGTGAAGTTTTCATTTTGATTAAGCTTAAAATAAAGTCGTAGGAAATTTTTGAATGGTTGTATCTTTAAAGATACTGTGAGCATTTAAGGGTTAATTAATGAAATTCAAAACTTAATGTAAATATTCTTTCAATAATCAAGTGTATTAGATTGAAATCAGATATGGGCGGCGTCAATTACATTTCACAATCACTGACTTGTGAAATTTGTCATATAAATAATAATTTCAGACCTACGCTCACACTTGTTAGCTTAAACGCTTCTTTGGAAAATTTCCAATTTTCTCATTACCAGACATGGGACACAATAACAATATTTGTGTATTTAATTACAAGCCAATTACATTTTACGTCTAATTAGATGTAATTGGGTATAATTGAGTAATCAAGTGAATGATTGTGAAATGTAATTGTCTACGCCCATGTCTGATTGAAATGCACAACAATTTCAAAATGTAAATTTTCTGTTTTTCCGAGATATTTGTAGGTAAATTGTCAAGTTATCATTTCACCAATATTGACATATATACTCTCAAATGAAAAGTAGTTTTGTCTTTTTTACTAGTGCAGAAATAAAAAAATGTATGGTAATTTTTAAAAAATTTCTAGAATAAAGTAAAAAAAAACTTTATTTTTAGTCAAAATCAAGTTGTGTTCCTATAATTCTTACTTACTGGTGCCATTGTAACGAAATTTGGAACAGGCATAAGTGACGTTATATCCAGCTTAAGTTTTTACCTTGCACCTACCAGACCCCCTGGGGCGGCAATATGACCACCCAAAATATGGAACTTTTGGCATACACAATTTTGAGTGCTCTCCATTATTTTGTTTCTAATCCGATTTTCAAAAAGTTAAAATATTTGTAAAGATTTCCTGTTATAAACACATTATATAAGTCTTTGTTATCGTTGGCAAGAAAATTAACTGTTGACTACGGTGTTTTTAAAAATAATCACATTTAGCACTCTTGGTAGAACAAAAACTTAGGTAATATTAATATGAAGTTTTAGTTTTCGTTAATAGACATAATCCAATGATTTTATGGACTTAAATAGACTTTAAAGTCAGCAATATAAAATTGATGTCCAAGTTTCTGATATACTGTAAGGAATCCCAAACATTTTTTACTGACATGTCTACAGTTAAAGCGGGTCTTGGAAGAGACTCACCCAGTAAATAAGGTATATGTTAGAGTATATATAACCGCTTTCGCTACCTAATTGGAGGCGTGCACAACTTTTAACAGTGTGATAAATTTGGTATTTCCCATAAAAATGTGGCAACTTTACCAACGGCTGGGGGAAAAAGTATGTACAAATCAAATTTTTTTTAAAAGAACTCGCTTTTATATAAAAAGACCTTTTAAATATTCACAAAAAAAATATTTATCTGGAGGTAAAATGCTGTTGGCGCTTGGGGAAAAAAACGAAAAATTTTATTATTTTTAATTTCTATTTTAAACGAATGTAGTTTTTGAGAGGAAGAAAATATTGCATTCATTTTTTTTATTGTATTAAGAATTTGTTTAGTAAAGAACTCAGTATTTTAAAAAAGAAAGGCCCCGATTTCGCAATAAACTGGACCTGAGTCGAATCAATATTGGAATTTCACGTTTTCAAATGGAAGCATATCGGAACTACAAATATAAACAAGCATGTTTTATTTGTTAGTATTTACCAGCAGATTGCAAATATGTTAATTTTTTGAAAATCGGATTAGAAACAAAATAATATAGAGCAATCAAAATTTTTTATGCAAAAAGTTTTCTTTTTTTGCATGGTCATATTGCCGCCCCGGGGTTTCGCAAGATTCAAAATGAAAGCTTTAAGCTTCAGTTATGCGAACGTTGCTGTATCCGTAACGGACCGTATCGTAATGTAAACACGTTGGTGCACTTATAGAACAATTAAAAACTTGCCATTTGTTTTTGACATACGTAACCAACACGGCATTCATATACATACATAAAACAAATACAAAATATTTTTCAGGCTTGTTGTGTCTAAGATGTTCATCATCTATTTTCAAGTAGTTGGTTTAATTTTTTAAATCACTTTAATTGAATTATTTAAAAAATATTCTAAACCATATTCACTTCTCTTTATTTTGTTTGTTTATTTTTTTTATGAAAAGCAAACAGCTGTTTAGAACACAGTGATGGATATCCAAAATGTTCAAATGGTGACCGCTGTGCAGAAAAAGTACCAACTGAGTTAAATGGTATTAAAACAGTATTTTGTGTGTGTATATAAACATTAATAATTAAATAATTGATATTTTAATTGTTGTTTTACAATAAACAGATATGTATTTTAACATATACATATACATTCACATGTACATACATGTATTATTTTGTAAATTTGCATACACAAAACAAGGTTTTGATACCTTTTTTAATATTTCACATTTCTATTGTATGTGTATATGTTTATTTATATATACATATATATACATATATACATATATATACATATATATACATATATATACATATATATACATATATATATACATATATATACATATATATACATATATATACATATATGGAAATATGATGTATTATAAGTTATTATAAGATATTATTACTAAAAAAAGTACCAAAAAAAAGGGCAAAAATACCCGCATTTAAATTAACACAAAAGCAGGCCATCATTGCTTTACAAATGTCACGTAACAACAGAATAAAAGTCTATTTTATACAGAATGTTACATTACAATACGTTATAACTACGGTTCATTAAATTTCGGTAAGCGTTTGCATTGCTTTTCGTATACCAAAATCGAACAGCTGTTTCATATAGTACAGATATGGATACAGCAACGTTCGCATAACTGAGCCTTTAGCTCGATTTTACCTCACTTATGTCTGTTCGAAATTTTATTACCATCGGACCACTAAGTAAAAAATGGCCGAATTATTTCCAAAAATTTTGTGATATATCCCACTGTACGCTCTTTAAAGAAGAGGATTTGATCTTTAAAATGACAGCAATTTTTTCTTTTTTTGGACGATATCAAAAGTTATGATAATTTAATTTATGTATTTCTTTCACATTTGCTAAAAACTCCAAACTTTGCTCAGCAACTAAACGCGAACTATGCTGAATTTTGGGAAAATAAAAAATATGATACCACCATATTAACTAGGAGTACATTTATACCAAGTTTTACTTGAATTGGAGAGGTAAAGTTCAAAATGGTGTTTTTTGTGCTCACTATTTTTAAAATATCCCAAGAATAAAAAAAATGTGTGTATAATTTCCTACACTCAGGGTAGCACATCTGCTTTAAAAATTTGTAGTTGTTTGAGTTGTAATGCAGTTTCTTTATTTTTAATGTAAATGTCAGTTATTTGTATAACAAATTCAATTTTTTACTAACCTTGCAGTTTATTAAAAAAAACAAACCAAATAAAATTACTGTTTTATGATTTTACATTAATTTTTTAACGTCGTTTCTTGTTGTTTAAAAATAAATGTTTGTTTATTTTTTACTAACATTTGTGGTTCATTTTTACTACAGTTGTTAGTAGTTTTTCTGAACAGTAAAAACAAATGACAAATGTTAGTTGAATTTAATGAAATGTTTGTTGCCCTTTCTTCAAGTGAAATTTCATTTGTTTTTGACTACAACTTCTGTCGTCTTTACCTATATAATATCCTTAGTGAACAGCTGATAAAAATATGATAGCTTTCACTCGATTTTAAAATAATTTGATGATATTTAATATAACGTGCTTTTTATAATTTCGTCTTACAATTTTTTTCAGCCAAAGTTAAGAAAATATACAAGTTTTTTAATTTAACCGGTTAATCGACATATTTTAACCGATTATTCGGGTATATATATTTATTTATATGATATTTAATATAACGTGCTTTTTCTAATTTCGTCTTACAATTTTTTTAGCCAAAGTTAAGAAAATATACAAGTTTTTTAATTTAACCGGTTAATCGATATATTTTAACCGATTATTCGCGTATATATATTTATTTATATGATATTTTATATAACGTGTTTTTTCTGATATCTTCTTGCGATTTTTTTAGCCAAAGTTAAGAAAATATACATGTTTTTTAAATTAACCGATTAATCGACATATTTTAACCGATTATTCGGGTATATCTATTTATTTATATGATATTTAATACAAGGTGGCGCAAAAATAACCTTCCGATGTTTTTTGGCTGTAATTTAAAAAAAAATGAAAAACTTTGATTCTTCTTGTGGATTATTTTTATTTGGTATTTTAATTTTTTTTACATCAAGTCGAGAATATGATGTCATGTAAATGGCCGCCGCCACAGTTGATTGTCATTTGAGCCCTTTTTATGGCATTTTCCATCACTTTGGCCAAAACTTCCGGCGATAGGTCCTCACATTCTTGACGGATATTGTCTTTAAGAGCTGCAAGAGTCTGAGGCTTGTTGACATAAACCCGCGACTTCAAAAAGCCCCACAAAAAGAAGTCTGGAGCGGTCAAATCAGGCGATCTTGCTGGCCAGTGCAAATCGCCAAAACGGGAGATTAGGCGCCCGGGAAATGCATCCTTCAGCATATCGGTTGTGGCACGTGCAGTGTGTGCCATTGCACCGTCCTGTTGAAACCACATGTTTTCTGTAGCGCCATTTGCGTGGCACGTCGTCTGGTCGATGTCGACGGCGCTTCCATGACATCCTCGGCTACAGCAGCAATATTCTCTGCAGAACGGCTACTCCGGGGTCTGCCACTCCTGGCAGCATCTCGTGTTATGCCAGTCTCTTCGAGGCGAGCGGCTAAACGTCGCAGTGTTTCACCAGTAGGCGTTGGACGGCCAGGAAATCTGCGACGATATTTACGTTGTGCCAAAGTCACCGACCGATTATTGGTCAAATAAATAGTCACCAATAACGTGTATTTCGCATGTGTTTACTACACAAATGTCAAAACAGAACTGACATTAGGGGCCAATCGCAAAATTTATAGCATTTTCTGATAGGAGGATTACTTTTGCGCCACCTTGTATAACGTGCTTTTTCTAATTGCTTCTTACAATTTTTTTAGCCAAAGTTAAGAAAATATACAAGTTTTTTTAATTTAACCGGTTAATCGACATATTTTAACCGATTATTCGGGTATATCTATTTATTTAGATGATATTTAATATAACGTGCTTTTTCTAATTTCTTCTTACAATTTTAGCCGAAGTTAAGAAAATATAAAAGTTTGTTAATTTAACCGGTTAATCGACATATTTTAACCGATTGTTCGGGTATATATATTTTTTTATATGATATTTAATAAAACGTGTTTTTTCTAATTTCTTCTTACAATTCTTTTAGCCAAAGTTAAGAAAATATACAAGTTTTTTAATTAATTAAACCGGTTAATCGACATACATATATTAACCGATTATTCCGGCCGAAGTATTATTTGAGTTTTAAATTATTTGTTTAGAAGTTTTTAAACAAGTTAAGGCAAGACTTTTTGCGAATTTTGTAAAAAGAAGTTATTTTGCGCCTCTCGTGGGGAGTGTATATCCAAAATTCAAAAAAGTAACAAGAGCTTCTTATTTCTAATATTTGAAGTAAAATCATTCAAATGAGAACAAAATTTAAGGTGAGGATGTGGAATTCGAAATTTGGACCCACTCAAAAGCAAATTTATCATTACACACAGAGAAAAGTTTTGCCAGTTGCCAACTAAAATTCGGTATCCATGACTTAAGTTCGTTAACTACTATTATAAACTGGTTGGTACAACCGAGTATTAGTTTTCACGACAAAATTCGGTTATTACAACTGAGTTTTAGTTGCAACACACAAAATATTCAAAAATCGAATTTCAATATGGTTATACTAACCGTATTTATTCATTGTTACCACCAATATACACTTTTCAATTCTTTTTGCACCTTTTTTGTACATATGTGTGTACATTATGTTGTAAATATTTGGTCTTAATATAATTAAAGTAATTATAGCGACCCTTTAAGTTAAATAAAAGAGATGAATTTAATATAAGATATTTATTTATTTCACCCTTTTAATTATCCATTTATGTTAAATAATAAAGCTAATTAGGATGAAAAAGTTATTGTATTAATTTCATTTTAATTAGAGCATGTTAGAGGCGAAGGCCCTAGCAGCCAGTTCTCTTTTAATTTAATATTTTTTGTAAATTAATTTGCACTAAATAAATAATAATAATAATAATAATATTTAGAGCATATATTTGTATATTTATGTAATCATAAATTTGCTTTTTATTTGCTCCATATTTCGGATTTTATCTTTTAAAGTATTTTTTTTTTATTTTATTTTTTTTTCATTTCAATGTTTTTTACGGCGACATTGACAGATATGTTTGGAATTTAAAACGCAAAATTTAAAAGTAAAAATGTCTTATTATCAGGACACGATTTTTTTTTTTTTTGGCACGAAAAAGTTTTAAAATGTTAGTCAAAATAGCATGAAAAACCGTTTAAAATTGCACAATAAATCGCAAAAGTGGCAAAATAGCTAAACTATAAATAATAAAAATATAAATATTTTATTAAATTTTCCCTTATTACATTTTTACTGCTTATTATAATCAAGTGCCTTTTCAAGTTATCAAAAAGAACCGATCTACTATTTACACATACAATAGTTGAGTTTATTGAAAATATGCGTTCCACATCTTTAGATGTAACAGAAGCATATTTGAAAGCATGTTATTCTGAGGGGCTAAGTTATCCATGCATGAATCCTTTTCATTCTCATTAAAAAAAATATATATTTTTTTAATTTTTGTCAAAGTTTTTAGGCCACTATTCGATTGAAAACTTTATTGCATTTTTCAATAATTTCTTTGTGCTGGCATCTTCAATCTTTTCCTTAACGCAATCTATTACATCTAAACTTTTCTTTATAGACAGTCCTTTTGTTTCCAATTTGCTGTTGTTTAAACAAAGACATTCGAAATTACTTTTTATATACTCTAAATCAGATTTTTATTCCAGGTTTTTGAAATATTAATTTTGCATTATGTATATGCCTCGCATATTTCGTCACTGAGCATATTTAATACGTCAGAAATTTCATTGAAATTATCACAACAATATATTTCAGTAGTAATTAAATTTTCCCATCTGGTTATGCATGGTGCTGGTGGTTTACTTAAATTTGGATAATTGACGAGATATAGCGGAAAAAGATATCAAAATTATTAATTAGATAACACGACACTAAAATGACAAACTTACCTTAGGAAATACTGCCTTACAATTTGTAATGAGTGAATGAACATCTTCAAAATTTAAACGTATAAAGTTCGGTACTATACAAAATGGCAATTTTGAAGTAAAATGAGTGAAAAAGGCATTTTTATAGAAAAAAAATCTAAAAAAATATTGCAAGACAGTAGGAAATGGAATTTTATGACAAGGTGGAGCAAAAATGGCATTGAAAATAAATGAAAAAATGGCAAATGATACAGTTTATGGCAAATGCCAAAACAAAAAAAACTTGACCTACTTATTACATACCCATAATGTAAAAACGTGTTACAATTTTCTTTATTGACCGCTTATGTTTCTCTTATATGTCAGAATTATTTTTGGCTCCGTTGAATTTAATATAAATTACCTTAATTTTTGAGGGATTTTTAGTTGAAGTGGCTTTATATTTATTTAACATGAACAATAATTATAAGCTAAAAGTTCCCAGCTATACAAAGTAATAGGATCTTGAATGTAATGATTCAACTAGTACATTTATTTAACTAACAGTCATATTAATATAACTGTACAAATACCAGAAAAAGTTACTAAAAATTAGTTATAAATAACCTTGCAATAAAAAACTGCTAAATTTAGCAGATTTTTTTTTGCTAAATATTAATAAAATAAGAACAACGAAAATAAATCTGTTAAATTACAAAATATTAGTTATATTCCATCTGAATTTTCAATCATTTTACTCTGCAAAATTAGCAAAAACTTTTACTAAATATTTGTAGACTCAAAATATCCAACAAAAACTAATATTTACCAAATTATTGCTGTATTTACATAAAATTAGTAGAATGCAAATAATAGTTTATTTTGCTAAAATCAACAGAAATTTTTGCTAAAAGTTGTCATAAGGGCAGACTTTTAATCGCATAAAAAAAAACTAAAACAAAACTCTAGAAACTTCACATTTTTTAATGATTTTTTTGTCTAATAATATTAAGTTAATGGTTTTGCTGAATTTGGCAGATTATTTTGTGACTTTCAATTAACTACAAGTTATTATTTCTGGTTGAATGATATTTTCGATACTCGGTACTTAATATAAAAATCTTAAAATAGGCTAATGTGATTATTTATGTATGAAAAAAAAAAACACAATAATCAGGTGTTTTTTACAACCAGCAGTTCAAGTTCTCATTTATATGGCTAGTTCGATAAAGCTACACACATAGAAAAATTTAGCTGTTTACCAATTGAAATTCGGTTACTACGACTCAAATTCGGTTATTACGAATTTTATGAGGTTAGTACAATTAAACGTTAGTTTTCACAATAAGTTCGGTTAATTCAACTGAATTTTAGTTCCAACATCCAAAATATTTAGAAATCTAATATAAATATCGTTGTACTAACTAAATTAATAAGTTGTTACCATTAAAATACATTTTTTAATTCTGTGGCAACTTTATTTCTCTGTGTGCACTATGCAGTTCCTTAATGGATATTTTATTAAATTAAAAGTCATTTAAGAAAAAAAGTTTTGCAGTCACATTTATTATTTAAGAAACACAATTTATTTGCTCTAATATAAGGCTGTGTGTTAAAAATTTGCATTAAAAATAACATATCCAAAGCCTTTATGCAATTTGTAATTTTGTACCATATACATAAGTCATACGAAGATATATGAAATATACACAGATTTTTATTATATATTTGCGACGAAAGATCGGATAGACAAGAAAATTGTGTGTTTTAATTAAGGGCTTGTCCAATATTATTAAAACTTAAATATTTGTTTATAAAGATTGTTAACTAAATAATAACATAATGACGTCACGTTGCTACCCTGTATCATATACCTTTTTCCTTACCTGTAAATCGGTAAAAATTTATGTTCTTAAAACAACAATTTTTTATCTGTGCACAAGTAACTTCGGTAATTTGTCTACTCTACCAAAGAGTATATACTAGGGTATTCAATCGGTTAACCGTTACTCGATTAATCGATGAAATGATGTCGAACAATTGTTCGAGTAATTCGAAGTGGCCAATTTCGAGTAAAGAATAACTCGAACAATTTTGGTCGATTAATCGAGTAACTCGAGTAATTTAAAAATATGAACTATTTTATATTTTTTTAATATTTTGTATAAAATAATGTGACTGTCATAGTGAATATTTAAATGTTAAGTGTATTTTTATATTAAGTGAGCACTATTAAAGAAATTATATTACGAAAAACGAAGAACTTAATGCAAAAAACTCCGATATCGAAGAAACTTGGATATTTTTTAAAGAAACAAGTTCTAAGACTGGGGTGTTTAAGATTATTGGTGCGGATTTGAGGGTTAAAAGTGGGATCAAACATTATTTTTTTTTTAATGTCATTTAAATGTCATTTACTAAAAACTTTTTATTGGTCCCTTTTATGTCGTTGTAACAAGCCAATTTTAGAAGCCCTATATGGAAATTCATAGCGGTTCTGCGCAAAATTTCCACATATTAAGATTTACATATAGAAGTAATGAAGTTTCATTAATATGATGAAAATATTCTTAAATATTCATGAAAGTTGTTTCAAAACTTCTTTATAATTTTTTTAGAAACATTACATATCTCAAAATCACAAAATGATATTACAAAATGGACTATTTTTTCGTTTAGTACTAACACACTAATATAAAAAAACTGTGTCAAGTCTGAGTGAAATTACAAAACTGATCACCTTACAAATATTTTTATAAAACAGTTTAATACATATTTATGAACCAGTTATATTGAAAGAAAATCAATGAAGATTTCAACATATTTATAAAGAATTTCATTGATATAATAACGCTTTTGCTTTAAGTGTACTGAGACAAAACTGTCGCAATAATAAATGATGTCGCTAACTCACAAAATTTGGGAAAATAGTGGAAATTAGATTACATATGATTTTCTAACAATTGTGAATTGTTGTGGTGTTTGTCTTAGCTATCTTCTGCAATTACAATTAAATGCAAAATTGACCCCGTGTAATTGAAACTGGTTTTAAGCCACAGCAAAAATCGACCTGACTTTAGATCAAGTGGTTAAAGCGCCTGTCTAAAGTGTAGTGAGAAGTGCATATGGCAAAGAAAGCAGGTTCAAGCCACGGTCAGGATTGCATTTAATAAATAAACATTTCATATAGATGCAATCAAACAATAAAAACCATAACAAATAATTACAGAATTATCAAAAGGATTACTGATGAAGGTTGTGTTACCAGAAACTGCGCAGTCTAATTCAATAAAAATTCACAATGTAGTTATGATTTTTAGAAAAGTATGCTTAATCTTCTCTACCACGCCTATCTCAAACGATCTTAGCAAATGTTTTTCTTTTTTAGATATACTTTTTACTAAAATTTTTAATTAATTTGTTAATTTTTGTATATATGTTATATTAGTACTAATAATATATAAAAACTTACAAAAATGTGAGTTTTTGGAAAATAAAATTAAAGTATTAAAATTGTTCGAGTTACTCGAGTTATTCGAGCAATTTTAAAATCTTACTCGCCTACTCGAGTAAATTAAAAACCTCAAAATCGAGTTACTCGATTACTCGAACAAAAGCAAACCCGAGTAAATTGAATACCCTAGTATATACAAATAGAGAAGCTACAGTACACAGTGTTCTTTATGCTTACCAACTTCACTAAAAAATAATTGCAACATGTTGAAACAAAACTGTTGCCTTAAATACTCAATTTCATTTTGATTATAACGGACTTGACAAATTTTTTTTGTTAATGAAACACTAACCATTTGAGATATTTCCAAAACTTTATTATCGACTTGAAATACAATCAAAACATTTATGAATGGAACTCGACTTCGTTCATATGGCCACCTCTGGCACGTCGTCAACGGTCGATTCTTTGGACCCAATTTTCGATGACTCGGTGACACATTTCAATTTCAATTTCGGCCAAAACGGCCGCTATTTCGAGTTCAATCTTGGCTCTGAGTTCTTCCAACGTCGTCGGCTTGTTGACATAGACCAATGATTTGGCGTAGCCCAAAAGAAAAACGCTTAGAGGCGTTAAATCGGACGAACGAGGCGGCCATTTGACCGGTCCATTTCTTGAGATAATACGCTCACTAAACTTACTCTTCAATAAATCGATTATAAGTTGTGCTGTGTGGCTTGTGGCACCGTCTTGTTGAAACCACATGTCGTCTAAGTCCATGTTTTCCAATTCGCGCCAAAAATAATCGGTTAAAATGGCGCGATAACCATCGCCACTGATCGCAACTGATTTGGATCGTTTGCTACGGACGCCTGAACGGCAGCGATATTTTCGGCACTTCGACCAACCCGTTGTTTCACTGGCCCGGCAGCATCACATAATGAATATGTAGACTCAAATTTTTGCACTAAACTTGTTATTGTTGCTTACTAGGGCGAGCATAACAACCGAACATTGTTGTCTATTAAAACAAGTTTTTCAATCAAATTGAATAATTGTTCCCCGAAGAAGTCACCCAATGTGGAGACGAAATATTGGAAATAAATAATTATAATTATTAAATAAATGATCTTAAGCTCGCTTAAAATAAGAAGAATTAAATAAAAGAAGATCAAAGAAAACTTAACATTATTTATGCTTTTATGAAAAAAAATCTGAAATTTGTTTGTAATACAAACCCATTAAATTTCAGAACCAGGCACTCTTTGACCTGAAACCAGACTGGTGTGGGATATCCTACAATATAATGTGGTGGTCTCCAAATCAGCAAACCTAAAATGAAATTTTCTTTGTCATATTATTAATTTTTATGAGATTTTAATGCTTTATTATTTTAATATATTGAAAACAATGTACTAATTATACTACATAATGTGTCTCTCATTTCGCTTGTAAAAAATTTTTAATTTTGCCCTTCACAAAGCCAATTGTGACAATTTTTTGTTGTTGTTTTTGTTTTTTTTTTTATATTTTAAATTTTGAATCTCGCTCCTAGACGAGGACAAGAAATTCTCATTGAGTTTGTAATTTAACATAACAAATATCTCAAGAATTTCTAATAACAAAGTCCCCTGAAGATTTCCTTGGGCAGGAATGAAATCCGGATAGGGACACGCCTACATTAGATTGCTTTTCACAATTTGTTAAATAAGTTTTGGGACTTTAGCACATTTAATTACTATAAATGCAATTAATGTTTATCCCGATGAAAATAAATTTAAATAAAGAAGTATATTTTGCCACTTTTGAGGTCTCCTAACTAGTAAGTGGAACCAGATCGAGAATTACCACCTCCACGTTTTTGTTGCCTCCCTCCCTCCTCCCACCATCAATCTTTCCTCCCTCCCTTCACCCTCCCTCCCATCACCTTCCCACCCTCCTACCACCCTCATCCCTCCACTCACCATCCCTTACAAATTACTATATTTAAAAAAAAAAAAAAAATGTGAAAGCATACTTGCCTGTAGTCGTCAAAGTGTTAAAAGTCAAGGTAAAAATATTATGGTAATTAACAGACACAACGGCAACATTGTCTTATTTTATATATTTGAATAACATAATTTTTTTTTTAAAGAATTTTAAATTGGGAATTAACTTTAACAAAAAGTATGTGTGCTGAGTGAGTGGGCTAATTTGAAGACCACCACTGTACTACTGAATTCATTGCAACCGAATTAATATCAATGGCATTGAAATTATTTTCATTACAATTTTTTTATTATTGATAATGATTTGAAGATTTAATTTCATTGATTAATGAAAATGGTTTTAAATTTCATTGTCATTAATACTGATTCAATTAAAAACAAGAAGTACCATTGAATAATATGTTTTTAAAATTGTGTAAAACGCTAAAACCAGGGATGAAAAACCTTCGCTCAGACTCATGCTTATTTTAAATAATGAGGGACTTATAGTGAGAAATACTTCATATGCATTTTAATTTGAAAATGCACTGAAAAGTAAAAATAATGAATAAGAATAACTGTAAGAATGAACGTATTCCTACATTGTTTGTTTTTTATGAATTCACGCAACGACCTTTAACAAACAATTCGTATGTTAATAATTCGTATTTGTTTTTTTTTTTGTACTTTGATGATTGACAAAACCTCTGTCGAAGAATTATGAATATGTTTTACGAGGGCGGATCAATAAGGCCTTGACTTTTCGAGCTGCCCTCGTAGTTATATGAAAGACAACAAAGCTCCGATCAAGTACCACCCGTTAATAGACCACCCGTTAATAGACCGCTAATTTCAGCAAAATCTTTTGCTGAAAATCAGCGAGCTGATTTTTAGCAACAAAATTAGTAGATTCAGCAAAAGTTTTGCTAAGACTTAGTAGATTTGAAATACAAAGGCCTTGCTAAAAATTAATAAATTGTTTGTTAAATTTTAGTAGACTGAAAAAAACGCAAAAAATTTGTAGAAAAATTGTAATTTGATTTATTTATTTGCTGAAAATCATAAAACATATTTTTGTGATTCTTTTAAAAATAATTTACAATAATTACGAAATATGAAAATTTTCTTTTTTTTTCAATTTATAACGAGCTTTCAACCTCCGTATATTTACAAAAATAAAGCAAATCAAACATATTAGCTAGGTTGATACTAGTATTTCGATCTGGCTAAAGATCTCATCAGAACCCGAAGTTTTAAAAAAGCTAGAGCCTATATAATAACTTTAACAAAAAACCTATTAATAATCAATGTTGCTCCATTCTTGTCTTCTTAGTAATCAACCATGTGGTTAGGTCTTTTCCTAACAAGCATCATGACGTTACTAAATTTTGAAGACCAAAAATGTTCTATTTATATAAAAAATTTTTAGTGTGTACTCTGGCTCAAGTAATATTTTTTTTTTACAGTTATATTGGTTTTTTTTTTATATACATCGAGATTATTTTTATGTTATTTTCAATTTATAACGAGCTTTCAACCTCCGTATATTTACAAAAATAAAGCAAATCAAACATATTAGCTAGGTTGATACTAGTATTTCTATCTGGCTAAAGATCTCATCAGAACCCGAAGTTTTCCCACATTGACGACATGAATTAATTTAATATCTGAAAATATATAGAAATATATATATATATATATATATAACATACAAATTTTCTTTCAACTACTTACATCAATGGTTGTCTAAATGATGCTTTCTTTTAAAGGACGCAACTGCCGAAGATAATTATAGAAACGAAACGAAAAAATAAACAAAAACAAACGAAACGAAAAAAACAACCCATTTTTTTGCAATAAGAAAAAGGAACCATAAAAATCTACTTAAGATGTGTGTCTTTGTCTTTCGCTTTACTCTGTCTACATGTCTGTATATGTTTGTTTGCAATTTGACCAAACTAGATTAAAAATCTATAAACATTTAGTTTAAATTAAAATTAAATATTTTATTTTGTCTTTTATTTAATTAATAGACAATTATTTTGACAAGCCGGTGACAACGCAAAATTTAAGTTGTTTTAATCCTCAATTTTGTTTTATGTATGAAAAACAGATACAAAAGTCTTCCATGGTTGATTTTTTTATATGTCTTATTAGAGTTGTACTTTTTAGTATCATTTTCCTCTTCTCTACTACATCTTGACATGCCGCGACATCTGCTTCATTCTGTGTATATCTTTCAATCTGGTTGTCGTCCACACTATTATCAGCACATTTGTTTTAGCAAAATTAATTAGTAAAACGCTAGTATATTAGTAAAGCATTAGTATAAAACAGTTAAGTGCTGAATAAGTATAGCAAAAACTTTTGCTGAAAACACGATTTTAGCAAAAAATTTGCTAAAAAATAGTATACCTGATTTATAACACGTTTTACTAACTTTTGTACTAACTTATTTTTTTGAGTGTAGTGTGGTTTCGATTTAAAATGATCGCGTGGGTTTAAGAAAGCTGTCTGCAAGATGGGTGTCGCGTTTGCTCTCAATTGACAATAAACGTAATCGTGTGACAACTTCAAAGGATTGTTTGGAGTTGTTAAACAGCAATTCAAATGAGGTTTTGCAGCGTTTTGTAACTGTGGATGCAACATGGATGGATTACAACACTCCGGAGACCAAACAGCTGTCTAAACAATGGGTTTCTCCGGTTGAACCGACTCCGAAGAAGGCCAAGGATAGTTGGTCGGCCAATAAGGTAACGGCAACAGTTTTTTGGAATGCAGGCGGTATAATCCACTTCGATTACCTTCAAAAGGGAAAAACAATAAACGGCGAATATTAAGCCAACTCATTGGACCGATTTAACGAGGATTTAAAAAAAACGACCTCATATGGCAAACAAAACAGTTCTTTTTCATGAAGATGCACACGTGTGCAGTCTCAATGTCAAAATTCCATGAATTGGGCTACGAATTGGTGCCTCATCCGCCATATTCTCCGGATTTAGCCCCCAGTGATTATTTCCTATTTCCAAACCTAAAGAAATGGCTCGATGGAAAGAGATTTAGCTCCAACGATGAAATTATTGATCAAACAAATGCCTACTTTTTGGACCTCGAAAGATCCTATTTTTTGGAAGGGTTACAAAACTTGGAGAAACGCAGGACTAAGTGTATTGAGCTTAAAGGAGATTATGTTGAAAAATAATTTTTTTTTTTTGCAAAAAAACTGTGTTTCATTCAAAAAGTAACGGAATTATTGAGCTGCCCTCGTAAGTTTTTATTTAAATTAAAAAAATCTACAACAGAAACATGAAAACATGAGTGCTTTTTAAAGCCTATGTATAATATTTTGTTTAAGATTTTAAAGTTAAAAAGTCAGAAAATCGCCCGAATTTTAATTGTTTTAAAAGAACAAGAAAATTAAATATTCTTCAACGGTATTTTTTAATACGTATTAAAAGTTTTCTTTTTTTAATCAAAACAACATTAAGTTTGCTTAAGCTTACAGATTTTGTAACTTTAACAATTCTTAGAAATATTTAGTTTATTACTTGTCATGCTGTGTATAGCTAGAATATTTTGATGCTAAAACTTTTCAAATAAGTTATAAAAGTTTAATAATGCTGCAGTAAATAAAGTTATAAAGCAGGTTATTTGACAGCTCTTTCCTTTTGATATCTAGTAAATGCATTATGGCTCATTCCACTACTAGCACAAACTTTTAAACTTATACACTGCGGGAAAAAACCAATGCATATAAACTGAAACTAATTTATTTTCCTAATTCGCTAAATACGAGATAAATAGGGTGTATATTTTTGAAATAATTCAGTCATTTTTTACTGGCTGAACAGATTGCCGTAAAATGTCACACAGCATTAACCAATGTGATTTGAAGCATATATTTCAAAGAAGGGCCTACTAGATCCACCAGGCGCTGACTAATTAGACTCCAAAGTAAGACACATCGGATATTCAAAAATTTTGACAGCTTGCTAATTTTATAATTAACATCCGATTTTAAAAAATTAAATATTTTTGTAATTTGCGACAATAAATACGCTTACGCATGTGGGTTATATCTTAAAGTGCATGAGTTATCTTAAAGACCATTTACAAATCAATATTTTGAATTTTACCAAAAACTTGGTCTGATTTTTTCCCAATGGAAAAATTAACTCAAGTCCGATTACTTTCAAAAGTGTTGGTGATATTAATAACAACCTTGCAAAGCCACACATTATCAAATAATGGGTAAAGTAATGTATCGCCATATGGATCCACTCATTGCAATGCACCTTACTTCACTGATTAATTTTGTAGGCAATGAGCCTAAAAGCAATGTGTGACCTCATTTCTTAGTAGGTGGTAAAGTAAAAGGTTACTTATATGGTTGCCGGGTTGGGAAAAGTAATGAGTCTATAAATAGATTTTCATAAGCAAAAAATTATAAAAAAAAATTATTACAAATACTTTTTTTTAATTAAATAAACAACGTTGTCGCACTGAGATTCGAACCTGGTGTCTCTGGCAGGAACGTAGCAAGGGAGGAGCAAGGGGGCGAGAGCCCCCCGAAATGATTTGACGAATTTAAAAACTTAATACAATTCGTAGTAAGTAACAATGTTATTGATAAATTTAATATAAAAATATTTATTTTTGAATTGGAAATAGAAAATGCCTGTTAGTTCAGTATAATATCCCAGCAAAAAATTTCCAAAAAGGTAAGCGGGTTTGTAATCAAGCATTTTGGGCAGAACGCATTCCTTACTAGATTACCTACTCGATTCTTTTAACAGGGCGTGAGACTAAAATAATTGATTCTTTAGAATTGATTATTTTTTTTACCAAAAACCATTTACTTTATATTTTTCAGAACTACATACATTTTTTAATAAAGAAATAGTTCCATTGTAAAACTACGAAGTACTTACACAAAAAAAAAAATAAATAAATAGTTCCCTAGAAAAACTAAGAAGTACTTACATTTAAAAAAAAGAAGTAGTTCCATAAGTAAATTCAACTTTTACTCACACGTGATTCTCCTAGGTCACTCAAATATAACGATCAAAACTCATACGGAAATAAAATCCTAAAAAGTGAAACGTCGAATTGTTATGATAACATGGGTATGTTATAATTTTGGAGCTATTAACCACGAAAATATAAATTTTTCAAAAATAAGAACAATTCAAAATTGAAAAACAAAAATATGACTCACGCACAATCAAACTCGAAATTTTTTTTTTTACATTCACTTATGATAACGTCAGCAATTTCAACTTCCACTCACAATTTTCTGCTCACATGCGCTTCCCTAATTTATACCTAACCGCAGTTTAACAAAATTTAGGCAACATGCTATTTCTGTTTTTAGTATTATTTTCCTGCAAATAAAAATTTGTTTGAAAAAATATATGAGATAAATTTTTTAAAATTGTATAACTTCTTTTTTTAAAATTAGGAACTACTTCCAATAACGTCCTTTTATTAAGAAAAAGTATATGATTACTTCTTGAGTACAAAAAGTTATACATATAAGTTAATAACATTGTTATTTTCTTTTAAGTAAATAATTACTTTGTTATTGACTTCAAGCTTTCTGGTTTAAATTTAAAGAATTGATTACAATACTACTTGCTTTTTGGACTCTATCGTTGGAATGAGTTTGGTATTGCAGTTACTAAATTTGGCAATGAGATATGTAAGCAAGTGTGGGCATCACCTTCATTTTGGAATGTGTAATTATTTTCTGGGATGGTTCAAACCTTAAAATTTCATTAGAAAACATCACCTTTCGACAATAAAGCTATAAATAAAGGCATTTCATAAGAGATTTCGATGTCTTTGTCTTAAGATATAATCAAAAAACAGTACACTGTGCATTAGTTTTGCGAATAAAATTTTAGTTACGAGGGCGGCTCAATAAGTCCGCGCCTTTTTGAATGAAACACAGTTCTTTTTGCAAACAAAAATTTATTTTTCAACATAATCTTTTAGCTCAATACACTTAGTCCAACGTTTCTCCAATTTGTGTATCCCATCCAAAAAATAGGATTTTCCGAGGTCCATAAAATAGGCTTTTGTTTGATCAATAATTTTATCGATGGAGCTAAATCTCCTTACACCGAGCCAGTTCTTTAGGTTAGGAAATAGGAAATAATCACTGGGGGCTAAATCCGGAGAATATGGAGGATGAGTTACCAATTCGTAGCCCAATTCATGGAATTTTGCCATAGAGACTGCACACGTGTGCACACGTGCATTATCTTGATGAAAAAGAACTTTTTTCTTTATTACTTTTTCCCTATATTTTCAATAATTCAAAATTGTTTCCTTGAGGACTTTAACTCTGTGTAAAAACAAATTTAGTTTTGTTAAATTAAAGACAAGTTTTCATACAAAAGCAAATGAATTTTGGAACCTTTCTCTTTTTTGCTCGTCTAACACTTATCCAAAGTCCGGATACTTGCCCTTGTATATTCAACTCATTTTATACAGCCGTTGCGTTTTCGCACAACCGACATTTAAGGACAGATCATTTTGTATAGGAGAGAGAAGAGAAATAATAAGGTAGTAAAATGCAAACTATTAGTTGGGGTCTTATATACAAACACACAAAAAAAAAAATAAAATATAAAAACTATTGTTCAAAACAAAATATACAATTTTTAAAATTTTATATGGATCTTTTTTAAAAAAAATTTAATTTATAGATAGAAGACCGATGTTAAAAATGTTATACGCTTATTTGGTTAAGGACGTATGAAACATTTTTTTGATTGAGAAAAATTTGTTGTACAGTGTGAATTTATTATTTTTGTGCAAAATTAAACGATAGGATCAAGAGTTTTACCAAACTTGTAAAAACTTTAATATAAGAAAATTACTTAAATTTCTGTTGCAAAGTGAAACATAATCTTTTCAATCTTTCATCATTAAAAAATTTTACAAATTTACTCGTCAGCGTTGCAATATTATAATTTTAAAAAAATTACTATAAATACCAATAATTCATAAAATTCTCCAAAATCGCGAGAATTCGAAAGGTCAAATTGTCACTAACAGTTAGGTAGATATTTGCTTTAAAAACAAATAAAAATTATAATTTGAAAAAAAAAACTCAAACCAATAATTATATGACAAGTGTCAACATTTTAAGTCAAACTGAAAATGCCACCACTAGAGGGCGCATTAAATGTACAAAGACTTCAGAAGAAGTCATATCTTTCGTTAAAAAATTCAAACCGGATCAATGAGTAGTATACAATGGGTTAAGCATTTACAAGAAGAGAAACATTAAAGAAAAGGGGTTAAAGACGTATTTGATAGGACCATATTGCATACACCCACAAAAGAGAGTCAGTATATTCAACCGTATTTGAATCATCGAATGATTCGAATGTGGCTATCGAATTTTTTGTATGACAAGCATCAACATTATAAGTCAAACTGATAATGCCAACACTAGAGGGCGCATTCAATGTACAAACACTTCAGAGGAATGGGTTAAGCATTTACAAGAAGAGAAACATTAAAGAAAGGGGGTTAGAGACGTATTTGCCTATTTGATAAGACCATTTTGCATACACCCATAAAACAGAGTCAGTACCGTATTTGAATCATCGAATGATTGTTATTACAAACGAAAATTTGGTCGAAACAATCGATTCATCCGATTGTCAACAATTTCAATTGATACTACCGAATATGTTTTATAAGTGTATAAAAGCTCAGAGAAAAATGTATATAAAGCTGTTTTTACATTGTCAAATTTTATATTTGATTCTTTTATCACACATTTACAATAGAAATACACATACAAAAATTGTTGCGAAATAATTGATAACATATAAGTTAATAACACTGTTATTTTCTTTTAAGTAAATAATTACTTTGTTATTGAGTTCAAGCTTTCTGGTTTAAATTTAAAGAATTGATTACAATACTACTTGCTTTTTGGACTCTATCGTTGGAATGAGTTTGGTATTGCAGTTACTAAATTTGGCAATGAGATATGTAAGCAAGTGTGGGCATCACCTTCATTTTGGAATGTGTAATTTTTTTCTGGGATGGTTCAAATCTTAAAATTTCATTAGAAAACATCACCTTTCGACAAAAAAGCTATAAATAAAGGCATTTCATAAGAGATTTCGATGTCTTTGTCTTAAGATATAATCAAAAAATAGTACACTGTGCATTAGTTTTGCGAATAAAATTTTAGTTACGAGGGCGGCTCAATAAGTCCGCGCCTTTTTGAATGAAACACAGTTCTTTTTGCAAACAAAAATTTATTTTTCAACATAATCTTTTAGCTCAATACACTTAGTCCAACGTTTCTCCAATTTGTGTATCCCTTCCAAAAAATAGGATTTTCCGAGGTCCATAAAATAGGCTTTTGTTTGATCAATAATTTTATCGTTGGAGCTAAATCTCTTTCCACCGAGCCATGTCTTTAGGTTTGGAAATAGGAAATAATCACTGGGGGCTAAATCCGGAGAATATGGAGGATGAGGTACCAATTCGTAGCCCAATTCATGGAATTTTGCCATAGAGACTGCACACGTGTGCACACGTGCATTATCTTGATGAAAAAGAACTTTTTTCTTTATTACTTTTTCCCTATATTTTCAATAATTCAAAATTGTTTCCTTGAGGACTTTAACTCTGTGTAAAAACAAATTTAGTTTTGTTAAATTAAAGACAAGTTTTCATACAAAAGCAAATGAATTTTGGAACCTTTCTCTTTTTTGCTCGTCTAACACTTATCCAAAGTCCGGATACTTGCCCTTGTATATTCAACTCATTTTGTACAGCCGTTGTAAAATGCAAACTATTAGTTGAGGTCTTATATACAAACACACAAATAAAAAATAAAATATAAAAACTATTGTTCAAAACAAAATATACAATTTTTAAAATTTTATATGGATGTTTTTTAAAAAAAATTTAATTTATAGATAGAAGACCGATGTTCAAAATGTTATACGCTTATTTGGTTAAGGACGTATGAAACATTTTTTTGATTGAGAAAAATTTGTTGTACAGTGTGAATTTATTATTTTTGTGCAAAATTAAACGATAGGATCAAGAGTTTTACCAAACTTGTAAAACTTTAATATAAGAAAATTACTTAATTTTCTGTTGCAACGTGAAACATAATCTTTTCAATCTTTCATCATTAAAAATTTTTACAAATTTACTTGTCAGCGTTGCAATATTATAATTTTAAAAAAAATTACTAAAAATACCAATAATTCATAAAATTCTCCAAAATCGCGAGAATTCGGAAGGTCAAATTGTCACTAACAGTTAGGTAGATATTTGCTTTAAAAACAAATAAAAATTATAATTTGAAAAAAAAAACTCAAACCAATAATTATATGACAAGTGTCAACATTTTAAGTCAAACTGAAAATGCCACCACTAGAGGGCGCATTAAATGTACAAAGACTTCAGAAGTAGTCATATCTTTCGTTAAAAAATTCAAACCGGATCAATGAGTAGTATACAATGGGTTAAGCATTTACAAGAAGAGAAACATTAAAGAAAAGGGGTTAAAGACGTATTTGATAGGACCATATTGCATACACCCACAAAAGAGAGTCAGTATATTCAACCGTATTTGAATCATCGAATGATTCGAATGTGGCTATCGAATTTTTTGTATGACAAGCTTCAACATTATAAGTCAAACTGATAATGCCACCACTAGAGGGCGCATTCAATGTACAAACACTTCAGAGGAATGGGTTAAGCATTTACAAGAAGAGAAACATTAAAGAAAGGGGGTTAGAGACGTATTTGCCTATTTGATAAGACCATATTTGAATCATCGAATGATTGTTATTACAAACGAAAATTTGGTCGAAACGATCGATTCATTCGATTGTCAACAATTTCAATTGATACTACCGAATATGTTTTATAAGTGTATAAAAGCTCATAGAAAAATGTATATAAAGTTTTTACATTGTCAAATTTTATATTTGATTCTTTTATCACACATTTACAACAGAAATACACATACAAAAATTGTTGCGAAATAATTGATAACATATCAGCTAATAACGTTTATGCAAAATTTAGTAAGATTATGACAAGTTTTTATTTTATTCTGCTTTTATTTGCACAATTTATGAGAAAAAACCTAATTAATTGATATGCTTACAATAACTTAACAAAAAATTTTTTTTTCTGTATTTGTATTGAGAATGTGGAAAATAAAAACCAACTCTGATACTTAAAGAAAGTGTGGTAGTAAAAAAGGACTTAAGTTAGGTTTTCGATAAGTTTTTAATATACTAAATGTATTGCTTCTATTCAAAAATGTATAGAAATCGTTGTCTACACTCATTTGATTTTTCTAGGTAAATTCCTTATTTTTATGACTATTCTCAGAGTCAGATTTTCAATTCTTCTAAATCTGTCGTCCTTTCTATATCCTTGAGGATTTGGTTTGTAAACTAAAGAGCTGTTGTGTCATACATGCATGTCTATTTAAATGACAGACTGCATTCACTGCATGCTAACATATTATTATTTTTGATTCTTATTACTCAAAAATGCTGCAGAGTGCATTTTTGCATTTGCATTAAATTATGTAGTAACGATTTTTAAAAATTTATACAAACCAAAAATAAACTCTAATTTGTTCAAGTCACATAGAACAAAGTTCTTTGACCTGTATGCTTTGAAAGTTTTTTTGAAAAACCAAGATGTCTCAACTTAAAACGCAAAGTTGTCAACACTGAACGTAAAAAAAATACGTCAATCTGGTAACGGATTAGAAAACTTCGGGTTCTGATGAGATCTTTAGCCAGATCGAAATACTAGTATCAACCTAGCTAATATGTTTGATTTGCTTTATTTTTGTAAATATACGGAGGTTGAAAGCTCGTTATAAATTGAAAATAACATAAAAATAATCTCGATGTATATAAAAACAAAAAACTAATATAACTGTAAAAAATATTACTTGAGCCAGAGTACAAACTAAATTTTTTTTATATAAATAGAACATTTTTGGTCTTCAAAGTTTAGTAACGTCATGATGCTTGTTAGGAAAAGACCTAACCACGTGCTTGATTACTAAGAAGACAAGAATGGGGCAAAATTGATTATTAATAGGTTTTTTGTTAAAGTTCTGCCTATTATGGAGGCTCTAACTTTTCTAAAACGTCGGGTTCTGATGAGATCTTTAGCCAGATCGAAATACTAGTATCAACCTAGCTAATATGTTTGATTTGCTTTATTTTTGTAAATATACGGAGGTTGAAAGCTCGTTATAAATTGAAAATAAACTAAAAATAGATTATTTGTGTTTGTTAGTGTTTGTCACTTTTGATTATAATGTACACTAAAAAGAAAAGCTAATAGGAGAGAAAACTGTAATTTAGCTGCATTACATTCGAGGCCATACTTGGGGTTATCGCTAAACGGTCATAATTTGGTATTGTTACGTTTGTAATGTAAGAAGAGCGCAGGTTTGGTTCTTACCGCCGGAGGTAATTGAAAAAAAATTATCATATAGAGACAATCTAACAATTATAAGACACAAATAATAATAGAATTTAAATGGAAAATCACTGATGACGCCTGTCCATAGGCAAAACTAGTCTAGTCTGATTTAAAAATTAATAGTGTTTATAAGTGTTAGAGAAATACGTTTATTCTTTTTCTTAACCTCAACATTTCTAAATTAAATTTGTCAAATGCATATTAATTAAAAATTAATTGCGAATGTCCATATGACGTGAAAATAACACTGTAATAAAAAAATGTTACCATATTACATCATTACAGTGTAGTTATAAAATATTAAACAATTTCTTTAATAATTAGGAAGGAAGTTTTGTATGCTTTGGTTCTTTCGTTGAGTGTATTCATAACATTCGATTTACAACAAATAAAATATTTTCGAATGATTTTTGTGCACAAGTAAATATTTTGCATAATGTTTTATACCACAATTAACATAAATCAATATTACTTCACATTTCCTAATGGATAAATAAGTAGCTAATTTGGAAAATAACCACGTAACAGGTTCAATACCCATATTCACATTCACTTAATATACTTTAATGGAAAATATAACACACTAACAATAAAAATACTTTGATTGTGTGCGTTAGTATAAGAAACAACTGTTATACACGATACGTTATTAAAAATGTTAAGAGTTTTTAACATTTGAATGATTGATTTAATAAGGAGATGTTCCCTTATGTGGCCAGTTGCCTAAAGTTGAGCTTTTGCTTTTTTTCCTCTTGTTTCATGAATATGAATAAAATGCAATTAAACATTTTAACAAAGCATTTTCAAAAAAAAAAAACAAAAATTTTAATATGGAAATCGAAAGCTTATCCTAAGAGACTATAAACGACTATCATTTACGGAAAACAACAGCATATTTAAAAGGACCCTTCCCTTAATAAACCCCCAATCAAGAAGCAAAATTGTCTATGGGCGAAATCCGACGCTGAAAAGGCTAAAGTATTTCCTCAACATATACATACAACATTTCAACCTTATGATATAATAACAGATCTTAATATGATCATGTCTGTTCAAGAATCTACAGATATAAAGGGTGTTATTTATGCAGGTACATAACTTTAAGTTGGTAACACTATCTTAACTGGTTCCATTTTGTAAGCTGTCAAGTGATTTATGTTTACTTTGGTTTGACATTTCAACATGAATAGACTGACGCATGCACAACGCTTCCAAATTGTACAAATTTATTTTGAAAATCATGATTCTGTTCGAAATACGTATTTTTCGATATACGTATAAATTTGTTTAGCGATGAAGCTCACTTTTGGTTAAATGGATACGTCAATACACAAAACTGCCGTATTTGAAGTGATGATAATCCTCAAGTGTATGTTGAGACACCGTTACATCCAGAAAAACTGACGGTTTGGTGTGCTGTATGGGCTGGTGGAATCATTGGTCCGTACTTCTTTAAAAACGATGCTGGTCAAAACGTTACAGTCAATGGTGGCCGCTATAGAGCCATGATTACTGACTTTTTCGTTCATAAATTGTACAACCATGATGTGCATGAGTTGTGGTTTTAACAAGACGGCGCAACATGTCACACAGCTCGTGCCACAAATGATTTATTGAAGGAAACGCTTGGTAACCGCATAGTTTCACGTTTCGGAGGCGTGATCTTGGCCTCCAAAATCGTGGGATTTAACTTCGCTGAACTATTTTCTATGGGGATATGTGAAGTCGCTAGTCTACGAAGATAAGCCCGAAACGATTGACCACTTAGAGGATAGCATTCGACGCGTTATTGCCAATATGCGGCCAAAAATGTTTTACAAAGTCATCGAAAATTGGAGCTCCAGATTAGACTACGTCCGAACCAGCCATGGCGGTCATATGCCAGAAGTCATATTTAAATTATAATGCCAGAAGATTATCTTTCGGATAACGGAAATTTCATGTCAATTTAAAAAATTCATCTTTGTTTTATTCCATTGCACAGTTCTATACCTCTATAAAAAAAACTCTTTACAAGCATTAACAATTTTTGAAACGGTTAAAGAAATAGCTAATCTGAAGAATAAAAAAAGTTATGGTTTTGACTTAATAACTGGTGAAGTTCTGAAAAATCTTGCAGATAAAGCACTTATTAACCTTATCGCCATAATGAATGCTGGTTTAAACTTTAAGTATTTTTTATTTTTTTTGTTCTTATTTTTCCTTTAAACTGGAAAGTTTTCAATGTGATAATGATGCAAAAGCCTGGTAAAAATGCCAACGAAGTTTCATCTTATCGACCGATATCTTTACTACCGTTAATGGGAAAATTATTTCCAAAAAGACTAAAGGAAATAATTTCATCTAAACCAACCTGATACCTTCTCATTAATTTGGCTTTTAAAAAAACATTCTACAAATAACTAAGTTCATCGAAGGGTTAATTTACTAGTTAAAATACAACTACCAATACAATATACATGTCTGCTTGAGTCCTATCCCTATGGGAATGAGGAGTCAATTGACCTAAAAGTGACTAGTTAAAGACGGACTTATCACAGGACTGGTATAATTTAACACTGAAGTGGGTTAAGCAGAGTCAATTGTCCTAAAATTACCAATCCACTTAACCAGAATGCTTATTAACAAGAAAAAGCCAGTTGGCCAAAATTTTACCCATTGGAAGCTGTTTAGTTTTCGTTTATTTTTATGCCCATCTTTGGTTAGTCCTGTGGCATGCCACTATGTGGTTTAAAGCAGGACAAATGACCCCCTCCTATGACAAGCCCATGTTAAAGTTGCCAGTTGTTTACATATGATAGGGTTTAGCAGAGGACCGGTCTCTTTCACGAAGGGACTGATCCTGTGGCACACGCAGGACCAGTCCCATTCCCCATAGGGATATGAATGATCGTTAATTCAGAGTAAAACATAGGCAGCAATATTCTGAGATACAAGAAATTAGAGCTGGAGTTCCGCAAGTCAGTACTCTTCATCCTATTTTATACGTGTTGTATACAAACTCTACCAAACAATAGTAAAATAACAACATTTGTGGCTGAAACCTGCATATTATCGATTGGGAATATCGAAGTGGAATCTTCTTCTAAATTACAAGCATTTATAGATAAAATAGTGGAATGGACAGAAACATGGAAAATTAAGTTAAATGAACGTAAATCAACCCATGGTTATTTTACTAACCAAAACATTTCATATAAACCAATAAAAATATCAAACTGTACAGTTCCATATGCCAACTGCGCTAAATACCTTTCAATGACGCTTGATGTAAAACTTAAATGGTCGGCTCATAGCAAATTGAAATAAACAGAACTCAACTTGAAATTCAATTAACTGAAATGGCTAATTGGAAGAAATTTTATGGTATCAATTGAAAACAAATTCTTTATTTACAATCAAATACTGATGTACTTATGGAGTTCAGATGTGGGGATGTGCAGCTAAAAATCAAATTGAAATTAATCAACGTATAAAGAACAAAATATTAAAAACTATTGTGAATGGTCGATACTACGAGTATAAATCAATGGATTGGAAATTTCGAAAAATGTTTACCATGCGTTTCCACTTATAACTTTCTCGTAAGCTTTCTTTAAAAATAGTTTTAATCATAATACCTTTTACAAATATGTCAGTAAATAATTTAATAACAATCTAGAATTTGTCTTTTATATTTTCACAAAAGGAGTGATGAAAAAAATATTTTTATCAAAATCCTTCTTGGGCATATCAAAAATTAGCGAAGGAATCAGAAGTTAGTAGTCAGTTTAGTTTAAAAGTAATTCAACGGTTTAACCCCATTTTGAGCCGCTGTTCGACTAGTCGAACAGAAAAATTCTCTTTTTTCACCTCCATTTTTTATATGATTTAGTGTTGCCGACACACAAAAAAGTGATACCATATTAAAGGAAATTTAATTCTCTTTCAGAAAAAGTATATAACAATTATCTCCCACGCCCTGCTCCGCTCCAGGGGGTGGTTGAAAAATACCTTGCATATAGACACTTTTTGTTTGGATGAAATGGAAAATATATATAAATTTTAATTTTATAAAAGTACTTTATTATTGTTCGCAAAAGTCTAAAATAGTCGATCAGTAAGTTTTTCCCGAGTTTTAGAATCCTCAGGTATATTTAGAGAAGCGCCAAGTTCACTGTTCGACTAGTCGAACATTGGCCGTAGGTCACAACTTTATTATTGTGTTTTGTCGTTGAGCATTTTATGCAGTAAAACCAATTTTTTTAAATTTCGAATTTTTGAACATGCATTTCCACGAAATTTGTTTGTTACAAGCATCATAGCTTATTTTGGACGTCACAGCTATAAGATGTACTCCAAAAACAAGCCAAAAAAAATTTGGCTACAAGACTTGGTGCATGGCTGCTTCTACTGGATATGTCTTCAACATGATGCCGTACGGTGGAGCTAGTGACAAATACGATAAAAATATAGGCCTGGGTGCTTCTGTGGTCATGGATATGGCTTGTTAGTTGGAAATTCCTTCCCGTTATCAACTTTATTTTGATAACTTCTCATTATTTGATGTGTTTATTGGCTGATACACTCAGGAACTTCTGCTTTAAAAATAAATAGTTGTTTGGGTTGTAATACAGTTTCATTATTTTTAATGGAAATGTAAGTCATTTGTAGAACAAATAAAATTTTTAACTAACCTTGTAGTTCATTTAAAAATAAACAACTTACATCAAATGACTGTTTTATGATTTTACATTAATTTTTTACAGTTGTTTTTTGTTATTTACTACCATGTGGTTCATTTTTACTACAATTGTTAGTCATTTTTTGAACATTAATTCGTCCTTTCTTTAAATGAAATTTCATTTGTTTTTGACTACAATTGCTGTCGTCTTTACCAACATAATATCCTAAGTGTAAACGTATATGCGCTACCGGGACTGTGCGGAGTAATCGCTTAGGACAGCCTGCACCAGATTTGAAGACGGGCAAAGCATTGCCTAAAGGTAATTATATTTATACATATTGGTTATGTTATTATTTTTATATATTTTTTTTTATTTTTGAAATCGATTCAAAGTTTGATAAGATTAATAAGTTTGTATGTTGTCGTTGGCAAGATAAGCGTGAGGTAACATTACTATCAAACTTCACCGGAGTTTACCCACTTACATCAACCACACGAAGACAACGACTTTGGTTGGCCGTTCTAGAGGCATCTGTTGTGAATGATTGGAAGTTAAATTGTTTAGTAAATAAGAAGCTTGTTCGTAAATATAATTCACAGCTGCCATTTCGGGTCGACCTGGCCACAAACTTGTTACTAACGCCTGACGAAAACAACGACGAAGATATTGCGGAGGATGACATTAATAAAGATACATCATTTAAGATTCGCCCGTACCCTCGTGTGTCAGGTCATCACCAAATCATAACACAACCTGAAAAACATGCCAGGCGTTGCAATGTTTGTCATAAGCCTACACAGAGAATGTGCTCTAAGTGCCAAGTCCATTTGCACGAAACTAAGTGTTTTTCTGCTTACCATAAATGGGAGCAAGAGTAATGAAAATTACAAAAAGTACATTTAATTACAATATATATGAATAATAAATATTTAAAAAAATTAACATTACAATCGTGTTTTTGTTCCACATATGATTTCTTTTGTCGATACCTATAAATTATATTTGTATGGTAGTATAAATTTTTTTTGTCGCCTACGGCCGTTGTTCGACTAGTCGAACAGTCGTTTCTGGGGAAAAGGTTGGAGATACAAAACTTCTGACAACGGTTTTGTATGGTAACTGGGGCCTAATTAGACCAAAAAAGTACTTTTTAGTTTACGATTCCAACATTTTTGCATTCCGGCCCAAAATAGGTTAAGAGAAACTTGGCCTTTGAGAGAAAATCTGGCTCAGGAAAAGAACAAGATCATAATGATAAAAATATTCTCTAAAAAGTACCTGATATAGCATGCAGTTTTGGAAAAGGTGCAAGTCATTTGTAACAACAGGAGTCTACTTCCATTTATACGCCAATACAATATGTACACTAGGGTGATAACGTTTTTTGGACAACATTCTGCCCAGGGGTTTTCTAATGGCAAATATTGTATTAATGATAAAAAAAACTATTTCAGTTCAATTTGGTAAAAAAACCTTATGCACCGACAGCGATTTCTAAAATGCCTTTAATAGATTGCTATGTGAAAACAGAGTTTTTTTATATAAAAAACTGCAAAAAAATAGCGGAAATTAAAAGCAAATTTGGAAGAAAACTATTCCATTGACTCGAAGACGGACTTTACTATTGAAATGAGCATGCCTTAATTATATAGATGTGATGGTCAGACGTTGAGGCATCAAAAAAAGTTTTTTTTTTAACATTGTTTGATTCAAAACTTTAACGCGTTTGGTGCGTAACCTTTTTTAACGATAGCGAAAAACTAAACACGCAGTTCTTAATATTTGTCCAATGCCTACACGATTTTGTCTGGGGAGATTTTATATTTGCAAAATATGCAAAAAGTTATTACCCTAATGTACACATACTTCCGTATGAAGATATTGCTACGCGATCAAATAAGTTGACGAAATGGGTCTAAATTCCCTATATTTATAATTTTTAGTTTAAAACTAACTATATATAATGCAAGAGTTCCAGAGGATAATAAGCCTCAAAATGTAAAACGCACTTGCATAAAAAGGACTACAAGGACCTCCAAAGTTCAAAAAAGCTAGTAACAAAAGGATGAATAACTTTGGATTAATCCAACCAATATTAATTCTTTACACATGAGTTTAAATGTATTTTAAATATCTTTCAAATGATATACGCCATGATATAATGCAAAAGTTGCAGAAGATAATTATCCTCATAATTTCAAAATATGTACAGTTTGCATAAAAAGAACTACAAGGACCGCCAAAGTTCAAAAAAGCTAGTAACAAAAGGATTACATAACTTTGGATTAATCCAACCAATATTAATTCTTTACACATGAGATTAAATGTATTTGAAATATCTTTCAAATGATATACGACATGATATAGTTGTTTTTTTTTATCCACGAAGTTATAGCGTTATAAATAAATCTATTTAAATCTTGTTTTTAGTATTTACCATTTATTTTTTTAAATATAAATATTCATAATGCATAGTTTTAATAGCATAAATCAAAGGTGAGGCAATGTTCACTTTTAATTTTGTATTCAACACTACTGTACTTATTTCATTTCGTTATTGACCTATTGCAGAAATCTACACACAGAGAAAAATTTAGATATTTGCCAACTAAAATTCCGTTACTATGACTCAAATTCGGTTATTACGAATTTCAGTCGGTTGGCACAACTTAACATTAGTTTTCACAACGAAGTTCGGTTAATTCTACAGAATTTTAGTTGCAACTCATAAAATATTCACAAATTTAATATAAATATCGTTGTACTAACTAAATTTATAGGTTGTTACCATTAAAATACACTTTTCAATTCGGTTAGCACTTTTTTTTTCTGTGTTTGTAATTGTAAGAACTTGTTATATTTTTTCTTTTGCTTTCGCATAATAAACATTTTATTTGCAATAAAATTATAAATAATTACAATTTGGATCAAACTGACACCTTAATACAAAAAAAATTGCTAAATTTGTCTCCGTGTGTTCAACTGACAAGGAGAATCCCACGATGGGTTCTTTACGATATTCATGAAATTTGGATATATGATAAAGGAGAAAAAAATATGGGACACGCTTTTTTAATAGCTGCATAATCTCATATAGAGCCCAATAAAAAGTGGGGTTAAAAATTACCCGTTTTAATTTTTCAGTTTATTTTGCAATGTTTAAGAGAAATTTCTAACAAATGGGGTACCAACTGAAAGAGTTCAGGGAGACGCATAAACTGGTATAACAAACATTTTCGATAACTTTCAAGTATTTTTGTTATTCAAAAAAATTAATTTTAATTTGCAATAAAAATTGGGTGGAAACGAAAAAAATATACCATATTGATATGCGAATTGTGCAAAAGTTGCAATCGCTATGGATGAAATTAAATATTCTTAGATTCTCTGGAGTATAGTATTGACTACAGTGAAAACCTTTTAGATTTTGAAATATTATAAACTTTTTGGCAGGAAACAACTTAAAAATAAAAAATGTTTTATATGGACAGTTTTTTGGTTAAATTGAATATTTTAAACAGATTTGTGAAAGGCAAAAGGTAAATCGATGGAATCAAAAAGGTGTTATAAAGAACATAGTAGTTTACACAAAATCAGAATTAAATGTACACTCACGAGAACTTTTCCATAAAAAATCAACAGTTATATAAAAATTTACTCGGTAAATTTGTTTCAATGGAATATATAGTTTAACTACTAAAAGAAATATATTTTTTAACTGTTTGTCTCATATTCAATAAACAAAATAATCAAACAAACGGACTTAAAATATTCAGTTAAAATTTTCTTTTTAAAACAAAAAGTTGTTATGTTATATTGAGTATTGAAATAAACGAAAACAATCTAATTTTCCAACAATTGAAAATAAATTGCAATTGTTTTAAATAAAAAGTAATATTATAAACATATAGACCACAGCAGGCTACAGAGCTACACGACTACAAATGCCGTTCACTGCAATCGTCACCGTATGGTCAGCTGATTATTATTTTGGAAACGACAGCAACATAGTAAACAGCTGTTTTTTATACAAATGAATTTTTATTTCAGTAGTGCCAATTATATCTTTTTTTTCTTTATTAAAATAGAACAATATGCATGGTTGTAGACACAAAGTTGACTTAAAAATACAATTATAATACATTATTATATCGTAAAAATAAATTAATCTAACCCCTCTTGAATATTAATGCAATTATAGTATTTAATGTTGCGGCGTTTTGTGTGTTTAACAATATAAAATATGTTAAGCACTAATTTGTTACATATTTTGTTTTATTGTCAACAAAAATAGAAATTATCCTATAAACACATAGACGACTACAGCTACACGACTACAGCCTGTCAAAAATAAAATACACACGTTTATATGAAAACGATTATTTTCGCACCAACACAGCTACCCGACTACTTTTGCCGCTGTAGTCAACTTAGGATAATTTCTATTTTTGTTGGCTACAAAACAAAAATAGTGTTGACAATAAAACAAAATATGTAACGGTGACGATTGCAGTGAACGGCATTTGTAGTCGTGTATCTCTGTAGCCTGCTGTGCTATATGTGTTTATAGCATAAGTTGACTACAGCGGCAAAAGTAGTCGGGTAGCCGTTGGTGCCAAAAAAATCGTTTTCATATAAACGTGTGTATTTTATTTTTGACAGCCTGTAGTCATGTAGCTGCAGTCGTCTATGTGTTTATAGCATAAGTAGTCATGCTTTTAACTGATTTTCAGTTAATTTAATGTGTATATTCAGTAGTCTTTACGGAAAAAACATTGAGAGTGTACATGTAGTCTGCCGAGGCGTAAATTGGTTGGTTTTTATTACACAGGCCTACAATGATTTTGGTGCCGCTAAAAATAAAACAGATTTCAAGTACGTTCGGTACCCTGATAAAAAATTGATACTTACTTTTTTAATGCTACGTGTAGTTTTCGAGATTTCGCAAGGATATTAAAGTAATCAACGTTTGTCTTCTTCACTGCATCTGTTATAGGTTTTCTAAACTTTTTTACATATTCACCACAAATATAACAAAATGTATTTGGATTATTTACACAACACCTTCTCGACGACGGCATATCGATATTATCATTTAATCAAAGAAATTAATTGACTATAATGACATTAAGTATAATAAAATACATTTTTTAGGTTATGACCGATCGATACAAACCTGAACGTAGCTTCGCGATTTTGACAGCTAACCATGACATCTTGCGGACTAATTAACCAAATTATAACATAGAATTAGCGGCACCAAACAAAAAATTTTTTTTTGTACTCCTGTGTTATAGTTTGCTGTTCGGTATAAACTGAAACCGAAAACCGACAATAATAAGTCGGTTTTCATTTAATACCTTAAAAAATGTTGTTATGGATGATCTTTTAAAAATGCATTTCATTTTGAATTGTCAGGTTTGAGATCATAATTAATATGTTAATATTACAAAAAGAAAACAGTAATTGTTAACAAATGTTAGAATGAGGCTGAATATGGCCTAGAAAGTACGGCACTCCCTCTAGCGCAAACCCGCACAATATTTTTTTTTCATCTTCTCTTACATTTATTAACAATTAGTTTATTCAGGATAAAAAGGAAAATATTCATCAGTCTGCATGTTTTTCAATAGATAATATGTTTTAAAATCTGAAGTTTTTTCTTTATAAAAAAAAACATCTGAGGATATCAATATTCCTAAAAAAAACGGTTGTATAAATTAATTTTTCATTTATAAATTTGGCATATTTCATAACCTCTGGACATTCTTGAAGGAAAACTGACTCTTAATCTTGCTGTTTTTTTAGAATTCGTCACAAAATTAAAAATTTGTGCTAACTTGCACTTTATGAGGCGTTCTCAAAAAAAAAAAAAAAAATACAAAAGGTGGTTCCTGCAGAATTAAAATATTTTTTTTTTTCTATTTTCTGTTAAGGACGTCGGGGTCTGCCAGTGCCCAAAAGCCGGTACACGTAGTGACATACAAGTGTGGGTACTGTAATGAAAGGAAATTTCCTTAGGATTTTAAAAATCATATTAGTTTTAGGATCTATGATACGTAGCGCACTCCATACCCGTTTACAAATTTTGCCTGAACGGCTATTTTCGAATACACTTACAAATACATCGAAATTACAACAAAATACTTTTTCTTTGATAAAATCGCAAAATGGAAAAAGTTTACTCAGCGAAGCCGCTTTACTGCCTAACAAATACGAGAAACCCCCTAAGCCCAACAGGAGAGCGTTAGTCAGGAGAAAACCCCTAAGCCTCAGCGAAGCCACTAAACTACATATCACATAGGAGAAATCCTCTAAGCCCAGCCGAAGGTAGGCAGAAAAACTTTCCTCAACGAAGCCGGGCTTTGGACAAACTGGAGGAGAAAACCATTACGCCAATAAAATTTGTACTATCACCTCCAAGCACTTATCCCTGGGTAATGTCAACGATAGCAACTAAAAAGTTGTATTTTCATGCAAAATTTATTATTTGAATAGTAAATTTTACAAAATTAAATACACTAACAATAACACTAAAAAACTTCCTCGACATATTTGTACTTAACATATACTTAAAATAACTCTAGAGGCCGCTACGTATCACAGACCATAAAAATAATATAATTTTTGAAATCTTGAGAAAATTTCCATGCATTTGAGTATGCACACTAGGGTGATAATTTTTTTTGCACAACATTCTCCCCAGGGGTTTTCTAATGGCAAATATTGTATTAATGATAAAAAAATCTATTTCAGTTCAATTTGGTAAATAAACCTTGCGCACCGACAGCGATTTCTAAAATGCCTTTAATATGTATTTTTTTAATTTTTTTTAATAACAATTTTTTTAAAATATGGTTTATAAATATGTAAGTAAGCAAATTTGGAAGAAAACCAATCCATTGACTCGAAAACGGACTTTACTATTAATATCAGCATGCCTTTATTATATAGATGTGATGGTCAGACGTTGAGGCATCAAAAAAAGTTTTTTTTTAACTTTGTTTGATTCAAAACTTTAACGCGTTTGGTGCGGAACCTTTTTTAACGATAGCGAAAAACTAAAAACGCAGTTCTTAATATTTGTCCATGCCCTACACGATTTTGTCTGGGGAGATTTGATATTTGCAAAAAATGCAAAAAGTTATCACCCTAATGCACACTTATATGCTTTTAACCCAAATGGGAAATAAAGCCATGTTCTGTATTTTTTTTTAGTTACATAGTGACACAATAATGAATTGTCATTCCGAAGTGTTGAAAAGTTATTTTACAATCGCGTGGGGGTAAAGTAATCTATAAATAAGTAAGTGGATTTACTGAACAAAGTTGTCCTGTGTAGCTGGCCTTCGGCCGTGCTTATGGGTTTTCTCCTCCAGTATGTCCCACTCTCGGCTTCGCTGAGGAAAGCTATTCTGTGTAAAAGTAATCTGTAAATAATAAGTGGCTTTGCCGAGCAAAGTTTTTCTGAGTAGCCGGCCTTCGGCCGGGCTTAAGGGGTTTGCTCCTCCAGTATGTTCCACTCGCGGATTCGCTGATAAAAGCTTTTCTGTGTAAAAGTAAATTTTTTTTGTTAAGTTTGTTGTAAATATTATTTTTTTGTAATGAAATATACTGCATTTTTGCTGAACCAAAATTTTTTAATTGACTAATAAAGCCATAATGGCTTTATTTCCAAATGAAATGGGGAAAAAGCACCTTATGGCATTATTTCTCTAAAAACGGTGAAATAAGACCATATGGCCTTACTGTCCATGGCTTTATCGCACTGCGCCGTCTCAAATCCATGGAGTTAGTAAAGAATTGTGTATTTCAATGATTTTGTATTACATGATTTTTGAATGCCAACCGACGTAGAATTGGAAATTAAACTAATTGCTTAATTTATTTTTTATATTGTTTACTTTGTAACCATTTTGTAGAAAATATTTACATACAAAAACTTTTATTAATGACGAACAAAATATGTCCTTGAAAACAAAGTTAAAGATGTTGTCGATTACAAGCGGTAAATGAGGAGCACAAATATTTTCAACGGACAAATGTTCATTTAAAAGAGTTTTTGAAATCGTCAAATATCTTTAGGGGTGAAATAACTCCCAATGAAATAAGTCCCCAAAAAAATGAAATTGGTCCCAATTTTAATAAATGAAATAACCTCCAAAGAAAAAATGAAATAAGCCCCAACATTTGGGAGTTATTTCATAGTAATAAAATAACTCCCAACAAAGAATGAAACAACTCCCAATGAAAAAAGTCCCAAAAAAAATGAAATAATTCCCAATTGAAAAATATCGAATTCTGCGATTGGCGGCGCATGCGTCCAATGACATAATGTCCATGGACGTTATGTCACTCGAAAAGTGTCGTAATGTCCATGGACTTTATGACAATTTTTAATTTGACAATTTTGGACATTATGTCACTTTCAAATGTGGCATAGCGTTCAGACTTTTTAAAATAAAAAGATTAATAATATTTAGTATATCAATACAATTTTTTTTAAATATATGTATATCACAAAATAAAACTAAACTTATAAATCGTATTGTCGCACGCAGAAAAAACTTTATTTCACGAAGCCGCCTGCCGCGTTCTACGGAGGAACGCGTGTGGCACAAAAGAAACTTCAAAATTACTGATCTGTTTCCACACTGGAGTATAATGTCCATGGACCTTATGTCACCCAAAAAGTGGCATAATGTCCATGCACTTTATGTCATTCCATTTGAGGACATAATGTCACATTGCAGAGTGTCATAAAGTCCATGGACATTATGACACTTTTCGAGTGACATAACGTCCTGGACCTTATGTCATTGGACGTTATGACATGCCACCAAAATTACCAAAATTCTAGCAAGAACTGCGTTCTTTTTGGTAAAATAACTCATTGTATTGCTATTATTTACTTTACGACAATTTTAAGAAGAGAATGTATAAAATTTACCAAAATGTAATTTTAATAGAAATGAAATAACTCCCAACAAAAATGAAATAACTCCCAACGATAAAATCACATTTAAAAATGAAAATGAAATAAGCCCTAACAAATGAGAAATAACTCCCAATGACAAAAATAAGTGAAATAACTCCCAACAAAATCTGGTTGGGAATTATTTCATTTGGGAGTTATTTCATAACGAAATAATTCCTAACTGAAAATTGTGAAAGTAGTCCTAACGCATTTCATAATGAAATAAATCCCAATTTATATGGAAAATTTTTGGGAGTTATTTAATTTTTTTTTTGGGAGTTATTTCATTTGGGAGTTATTTCACGTACCCTTTATTGGTTGTACCATCTGATAATTTAGCAAAAACTCATCATATTTCCGTACGTAAATAAAACTATAGAATAGGGCAATAATGTAAAAATTAACCAAAATATCTATTATCCATGCTGTCCTGAAACATCACCCAGCAACATTTTTAAGAACATATTACCTTTGAACCTGTTCTAGAACAACTTCTTTTACCACCGGTAGCATGAAACCGGTTCTAGAACAGGTTCCTGGGAGTCGAAAGGTAAGCTATCACTGTCACAGAACCAGTTCTATAACTGGTTCAAGAACCGGTTCTTAAGCAACCTGTTCTTGTTTGGAGGTAAAGAACCTATTGCAAATAGGACAAACTCCATATAAAAAGGACCAGTTGCGGAACAGAAATTAGAACCTGTTATAATACAGTATAAGCTGTTCTGCAACCAGTTATTTGGATTTCACTATTTTAATGGGCAATAATGCACAATTTGCATATAACAAGTGTGCTAAATAATTCAGAAAGCAACTAAATTTTTGTAAAAATTACCAAAAATCAGTTATTTTTAAAATCAAACTGATATGAAAAAATTAAAATAAGTGTTTAAAACGTAACATTAAGTTTTACACCGCAAAAAACTAAAATTCACCACATTTCGCAACGCATCGTAGAAATAGGACGAAGCGAAAACTTTAAAGTATTGTTCTTAATTTGTGCTATCAGATTTGTTTCTATCATATTTTGTGTTAATAATATTAAGATACACTCACAATATTTTTCCCAAAAAGACTACTGAACATACACATTAAATTAACTGAAAATCAGTTAAAAACAGGACTACTTACTTTTCGTTTAGCACAATTGTAATTGTATTTTGTATTTTTTAGTTTATTTTCAACTGTTGGCAGCATGTGTGAAAATGTTCGCTGATGACCCGGTTATTAGGGTCAGTGACAAGATACTGCCTGTGCAAGTATTTGTTAGGCACTTTGTTGTTGTGATTTTCGACAGCAGCACGTGGTTGAATGGATCTTGGGTACCGGAGGTTGGTGCACAGGTCTGGTTCACGGATGGCTCGAAACAGTCGATCATGGATACGGGGGAGGGTGTCGTCGGACCCGGATTTCAGCGTGCTCTGCCCATGGGCAAATATCCCTCCGTTTTTCAGGCTGAGGTCTTCGCTATCTGTATCTGTGTGGAAGAGTGTCTGCGGAGGAGGACACGGGGGGGCCACGATCTACATTCTATCTGAGGGCTCAAGATGTGTCGTCTGGTCTGGTTAAGGGATGTATCGACTCTCTAAATCGTCTAGGACTTAACAACTCCTTGACACTGGGCTGGGTTCCAGGCCATGAGGGGCATGAGGGCAACGAACGGGCTGACTGTTTAGCCAACTGCGGAGCTCGTCGACAATTCACTGGCCCGGAACCCTTTTGTGGCCTACCCAATGGGTATGTCAGAGAGAGGCTCAGAAGATGGAGGGAGTCGGAGTTTGGGGCATATTGGGCCAGATCGCCTGGGCAGCGACAGGCGAGGCTGTTTATATCTCCCTCTGGGGAGAGATCGCGGAAACTCTTGTCTATGACGAGGGGCGAACTAAGGACCGTAACGGGTTACCTCACAGGACACTGTGGCCTTAGGTATCAATTGTACAAGATGGGACGATCCTCTACGGATACGTGCAGGTTTTGTGAATTGGAACCCGAGACCTCTGAGCATGTTCTCTGCAAATGCTCGAGGCTCTCCGACAGGAGGGTGCGTTATTTTGTTGATCGAATAGTGACGCCATCGGACGTTTGGAACTGTTCACCTGGTAGGATAATTGGCTTCGTAGGGAGCCTGAACCTATAGGGTGTATTCGCTGGCAGCACAAAATACCAATTTCTGGTCGCGGTGCAGAGTGCCAGTATAATCTAATCTAATCTAACTCTTGAAAAATAAGTTGACAAAATCCATAAAAACAATAGATTGTTTTCGTTTATTTCAATACTCAATATAATATAACTACTTTTTGTTTTAAAAAGAAAATTTTAACTGAATATTTTAACTAAAGGGTCCGCCATCTAACTTTTTTTTTCAACTAGTGCTTATTTCGTGAATGGTAACACTTAGCTCATGTCTGATTTGACAGATAATTAGTTTTATCCTTCCGCATAACGAATATGGTTGTGTATACGCTTGAACAATGCTGGGAAATATTGCGACATTACTTTGAAAATCATGGTAATGTTGCAGAATGTCAATGGTCAGTCAATGGCGATCATTATCGGGTCATGTTGAACGAATTTTTGTTCACAAAAATTAAAGAGGAGGATATTGGCAACATTTGGTTTCAACAGGACGGCGCTACGTGCCACACAGCCGAAGCTACACTCGATGTTTTGCGCCCTGTTTTTGAAGATCGCATTATCAGCCGCAGAGCTGATGTCGTTTGGCCACCTCGGAGCTGCGATTTGACACCGTTGGACTATTATTTTTGGGATGCTGTCAAAGATAAGTGTTACACCAACAAGCCAGAAACAATTGACGCTTTAAAGGACAATATTCGTGAAGCCATTTGTGAAATACAGCTGCACACAATCGATAATGTACTTAAAAATTGGACCGATCGTGTAGGCTACTGCATGGCCAGCCGAGGCAGCCATTTGAATAAAATTATTTTCCATTATTAACCGGAAGGATTGTACTTTCAAATAAAAAAAGAAATTTGAGAAAATATTCAGTAGTTTTTTTTATAGCATTTTCAAAATAAAAAATGTTATTTGGCGGACCCTTTATTACGGAAAGTCCGTTGTTTTGTTTATTTTTTTTGTTGAATAACATACACTCAGGGAACTTCTGCTTTAAAAATATGTAGTTGTTTGGGTTGTAATACAGTTTCATTATTTTTAATGTAAATGTAAGTCATTTGTAGAACAAATAAAATTTTTAACTAACATTGTAGTTCATTTAAAAAAACAACTCACATCAAATGACTGTTTTATGATTTTTCATTCATTTTTTACAGTTGTTTTTTGTTATTTAAAAAATAAAAAAAAAAAATTTTGGTTTATTTTTTACTACCATGTGGTTCATTTTTCCTACAATGTTAGTCATTTTTTGAACATTAAAAAACAAATGACAATGTTAGTTGAATTTAATGAAATGTAAGTCGTCCTTTTTTTAAATGAAATTTCATATGTTTTTGACTACAATTGCAGTCGTCTTTACCAACATTATTTCCTAAGTGTATAGAACGTTACAAAAAATATTTTTCTTTGATAATTTAACAGTATATTCCATTGAAACAACTTTACCGATTAAACTTTAAAATAACTGCTGATTTTTTACGGATAAGTTCTTATGACTGTATCAAAATGGTAAGTTTTGTTCGTTTACACCCTTTAGTCGGATTGAGCTAAAAATTATGTATATTATTACTTGCTAAAATTAATGGTGTGGGTGTGGGGGGTGGTGTCTCTGTGGTTTTTCGACATTCGTAGATGTTTGCCCTTTATGCGTCTTTACCCGAGGACCTTTTTCACCTATATTTTAAATATTTTAAATAAAATGCAACCCTAATATTCTAAATAGGAAATATTGGTATACAACTTTAACGCTGCAGCCTCAAAACCTTAATTTTGAGCTTAGGGGGCACAAAAATATGTGTCCCTTATTTTGTTTTAGTCCATTATCACATATCCGAATTTTATTAAGATCAGATTAAACGCATCGGGAGACTCTTCTTGTGACTTTTGAACTAACTATTTTTTATGAGTGTATATAATAGATCGCTCAAAATTTTCGTTATTCTACTATTTGTTTAATATTTTCAAGTAGTTGCCTTTATTTAAAAAATAAAAAACTAAATAAAATTTGTTCTAAAAACAAAGTAATTGAAAAAGTTTTATTCATTTTAGAGTTCTATTAAAATAAAAAAACAAATGAAATAAAATATCAAATGCTTTAAGTTTTTGATTAAATTTTTATTTTTTTTTTTTTTTTTCAAATAGAATTTGAGATTTGTTTTATTTTAGTTTTTGTTTTGGGATTTTTTTTTTTTTTTTTTTTTGTATTACAATATTTTTTGTTTTCTTTTGTGCCCATTATGAGCCTTTTATATTTTATACAAAAAAGTTTGCTAAACAAGCTTTTACTTGATAAAATAGACCCAATGGTAATATTTTTGTTTAACTTAAGTACTTTAAAGTGTTTTAGTTAACAGAGGAGCAGAGCAATATTTTCTTTTAACAAGAATTTCTTTATGAAAAATATTTTCTTATTTAAATGCATGAATGAAATATTTTAATTTAAATGAAACGAGCTTCGACAAGAAGAACTTTAAAACCACTTTAATTTGTGATATGATAAAAGAATTAAGTTAAGAAAACGAGATAAAAATTTAATGTTATTTAATAGTCCAATTTTTGTTTTCTAAACAAATTATTTTATTATTTTTGTTAATCTGTTCTATTGCAATGCTAAAAATATTTCATATAACACTTCATATTATCACTTATAAGTAGAGCAAGGAATTTCACGCGACTAAAAAAAAGTAAAATAGACGCCTAAAATATGCAGAAAAAGTTCAAAATATGAATTTAATTCGAAATATGTACAAAAATCAAATAAATATTTTTATTTTAAAAAACGATTTATTAGACGAGACCAGGCACGTAGCTAGGGGGGGGGGGGGCTTGAGGGCTAGAGCCCCCCCCGAAATGATTTGACAAATTTAAAAACTTAATACAATTCGTCAGAAAGTAACAATGTTATTGATAAATTTAATATGAAAATATTTATTTTTGACTTGGATCAAATAGGAAATAGTTTTCTATGATTCGAATCTTAAAATTTCGTTAGAAAACATCGCCTGCAAATGGGCGGCTATCATTGTTAGAGTTGATTTTCGACAAAAAGCAATAAATAAAGTCTTTTCATAAGAGATTTCGAAGTCTTTGACTTAAAATATAATTAAAAAATTGTTTGAGACAATGCAAACGTAAAATTAAATATGTCTAGACAGAAAAAACTCAAATTGAGTTTTAATTAAAATATTTGTTGTTTCAGCAAAATGTTAACTGAATTCGGTCGTGTTGATGCAATTGTAGTAACAACTAAAATAATTTGTATCTATTTAATTAATATTATTTTTATTCACATTCATTAAAAATTTAATTGAATATTGTTTACTATTGGGAAAAATTACAAAATTTTAAAAAAATCACCAAAATTGTAAAAAAATCGCCAAAATTTAAAAAAATCGAAACCATTTGAAAAAATCGCAAAATTTGGAAAAAAAAAAATTGCAAAAATTTAAAAAACAATCCTCAAAATTGCAGAAATTTAAAAAATTCCCAAAATAAACGCGAAAATTCGAAAAAAATTTTAAAAAAATTACCAAAATTAAAGAAACGCGAATTTTCAACATTAAACGATTTTTTTAATTTTGGCGACTTTTTAAAATTTTTGAATTTGTTTCAATGTTGTTATTATACGTTATAAAAACTGAAATTTTTTTTATACCAAATTCATTTTCAATTAAACAGTTAATTGAAAGTAAGTTTGAAATCGAACAAAAGTTTAATTGAAATTTTTTTGACAATAATTTTTTCGTGCATTTTCACATAATCTTTTAAAATGGAGATACCACTAAGACTCAAAATTAATTTTAATTGTGCCGTAAAATTCGTTACTCTACTTATAGTGCAATGTTTTTATTTAAATTTGGTTTGCTAAGCACGCATCCGGTAACATAGTTTTCAGTATGTTTTTTACGATATATACTACGATATCTCAAAATCCATTAAAGCGACTTGTGTTCCACACAGAGACCATATTTTTTTAATTTTTCGAAACAAATTTAAGCCTCAAACTTTGATCGATATGCATAATGTGTTAACGTGGTCCAATGTGGCTCAAATTTTCTCAATTTTTTTTGTAGACTAAATGTAAACAAATTTCGATTGGCGCTCATTGAAATGCGACATTTTAAAATCAAGCAGTATTTGTATTTGTGTTATAACGATGTGGTTTTTTTTGACATTTTAAAGGGTTTTTATTTAAAAAAATTATTAAAGAAAATTTGAAAAGCATTTGAAATTGTTCAAAATATAAATCAAAGTGAATTGGAAATACATAATTTAGTTTTTAAATAAGACCTGGGCGATGTCAGGTATATTTTTAAATTTTCCAATTGTATATTTTTTCTTTATCATCATTTCTTTCAGACTACAATCACGCTTGCTTGAAAAATTTACAATTTTTTTAATACAAGACATGAAGTATAGCCCCCGATCTTAAAAAAAGTCAAATATATGAAAAGGGGGAAAAATAGTGAATAATTTGTTAAAATAATTCAAATTAGTGGCAGCCTGGGTTTACGACATACATAGTATCAAAATGGTTTTCAAAATGTGTGTTTTCTCGAGCATTTTAACACTGTTTTTAAATAACTTATATTAAATTTCGCATGATTATATAAAGCATCATATTAATTTTAATCGGGTTATTAGAAGTTGAAACTTTTTTACTTTTTTTACATTTATCAAGTTTTAGCTACCCTAGAAGTATATTAGCACATAAAAATATAAAGTAACGCAATTTTATTTTTCGCGGTTTTCAAAAAGTTTTCCACATAATCCTTTTTTTATTTAATTAAAATAAAAATTAATATTTAGCTAAAAATTTAACGTAATTAGACAATAACGATGCATATCCAACTTAAAGTACACAAACGTTTTCAAATTTGACGTGTTTCGAGGATTGTGATTAAACAGATTAAAGCGTTGTTTCGCGATATATACATCAAAATTCGCAAAATAATGAACACAATAAGTAAAAAATGAAAAAATGCATTTTGTGGATTTCTATTACGAATAAATGATTGCCCATTTACGTACATGATTGCCCATTACGTGTAGGTAAAAATTTAGCAAAAAAAAAAAAAAAAAAAAGCTGTTACTCTAGTGTGCAAAAAAAAAAATATATAATCAAAATAAAAAATCGAAAAGCCCCCCCCGAAACAAATTCCTAGCTACGTGCCTGGACGAGACTGTTGGTTTATAACAAATCTAACAAATGACAACTAACTCTATGCTTTATTAAGAGTTACAAATGTTTTCTTTTATTTATTTTTAATAAAAACTTAATTGTAAATTTTAGGCAATTAAATTGAAAATATGCAAAATATGCATAAAAATTGCTAAAATATGTGTTTATAGCTAACTATTCATTTAACCCTTTAAAAGGCAAGCCCGTCTCCAGGCGGTTTATTTTAACCCTGCACTCATAATAATCCACGCTAAAAATACGAAAATAATGTCAAAAAAACAAAAACTTTCGTAAAATGAACAAATATTGGTTTATTTTACGAAAGTTTTTGTTATTTTGACATTTATTGGTAGTTTTATACATGGATTATTATCAGTGTGGAAATCGACTACACAAGACATATGATCTTTACACAACAAAAATAAGAATGACTTTCTAGGGTTAAATGAGCCATAAATTCTTCAATTGAGTGATTTATAATAAAAAGCTATTTAAGCTATTTTGATAGAAAACCAAATTTACAAAATATTTTGTGAAGTTAGACATAGCGCAAAAAACAATTATATGTAAATTGTTGTTGTAAAAATTTTCTTGTTTTTGGGCAAACCTACATTTTTTGTTGGGCGCTATGACGGTTTTTTGTTTGGCCCAAAATAAATTTGGGCGCTATGATGGTAAAAAAAAGAAATTATTGGCCAAAATCATACTTTTTTTATTTTTTAAATGTCATAAGACCTTAAACGTCAAGGCTGATTCATGAAATCAAACAAAAGAGTTTTAAGGAAACTTAAACAAATTGCTTCAATTTTATTTTTTTGTGTAGCACGCAGAAAAAACTTTATTTCCGCGTTCTACGGAGGAAAAAAACCCCTAAGAGCGGCCGAAGGCCGCCACACAGAAAAACTTGTTTTTACAAATCCAATGTCGAATCCGTTGAAATCTTATTTTTAAGACAATAAGTAATATAATTTGACCAGTCATAGCTTTGTCATTTAAACAGCTAATTGATTGTTTTTTATCTTAAATGAAAGAGTAGAGCCTTGGCCTTCTGTTTATTTAACGTTTATACACTAATGTATAAGTAAAATTTTTAATAAAATAGACTTTTAAAAAAATAGTCATTAAAAAACAATAAATTTTGGTGTGGGTTGGTATTTTGGGACATAAAAAGTTATGACAGGTCAAATAAATGTTACTTGATGTCTTAAAAATATAACATTTCAACGGATTCGACATCTGATTTGAAAAACAAGTTCTTCTGGGTGGAGGCCTTCGGCCGCTCTTGGGGGTTTTTTTCCTCCGTAGAACGAGGCAGGCGGCTTCGCGAAATTCAATTTTTTCTGCGTGCGACACAAAAGACATTATGTCTTATGACATTTGAAAAAAAAAAATATAAATTATGATTTTGTGCAATAACTTCTTTTTTTTACCGTCATATCGCCCAAAAAAAAAAAGTTTTTTTTTAAAATAAAATGCCATAGCACCCAAAAAAAAGTCTTGGAGTTTCTGTCATTGATTTGGTCGTTATAGCAAATTAACATCCACAATTTTAAGGGATATGCGGACTTTTGGGCAATATCTCATTTTAATTTTTGGGCAATACGACTTTGGTAACGGTACGCCCTTACTTAATATTGTGTTGCATGGACTATTTTTGGGAGTTATTTAATTTTTGTTCTTTGGAAATTATTTCATGATGAAATAACACTCAAAACCTAGGATTTGTTTCATTTTTGTTTTGGAAATTATTTATTTAATTTTTTTAGAATTTATTTCATTGGGAGCTTTTGCACTGGGACTTTTTGCACATGGGACTTATTGCATAGAGCCGATTATGTTTACCATAAAATTGCCGTAGTGCGCGACACGTATTTTGAACCGAACCATGATTTTCAAAATAAATTTGCTCAATTTGGAAGCGTTGGTCAGGCATCAGTCTATTTATGTTGAAATGACAAACCAAACTAAACATAAATCACTTGACAGCTGACAAAATGGCCGCCACTTAAAAAAGTGTTGCCAACTTAAAGTTCTATACCTGTATAAAAAAACACAATTTATTATTAGCAAATTATGATGGTCACAAGATTATTCAAGTTCAAGTTCAAGATCATTTGTTTTTTGTTAAACAAAAAGCTTTGTTATTAGCAAAGTCATTAAGTTTTATTAATATATGTTGAAGTTATGGTGCGTTTTCGCAAAATTTCGTGATTTTCGATATACGAAAATCGTCATATCTGCTTTACAAAGCATGTAATTTTTGGCCTGAAGCTATATATTGGTAAGAGCAATAATTTATGCCTAAAGTTATTTATTTTTATTGATTAGTTTTTGAGATTCATTCTTAACATAGTTTTGCCCATAACACCAAAAATTGCTATTTTTGTACGTGTACATAAGGTTTATTTTTCTTGACGAACAAGTGATATAAATTTAACTGCGAAAAAGCTGAAGCCAATTTGAGGGTTAAAACAAAACATACAATTATATGCAACAACATATCAATGCCAATTTGTTGCAAATTTTTTGGTCACAATCGATTCTGGGCTACTGACTACAAATATGCATTAGCATGAATTACATTTCCCTACTCATAAGTTTTGTTTATTATACCTACTAAACTGCTATCGAGAATAACAAATATAATTGAAAAAAAATATAAACTTTGCTAGCGAATTCGTAGGGGAGCTATTGGGATAGAAAAATATGCATAAGAGTAATGCCAAAAATTTTCGACTTTGAGGTAAAATATTTTCACAATATGACGTTAACAACCTTTAGTGTAGGTGCAGCCATAAATATGATTATCAAAACTTCCCTGAAGAAGAAGGTATAATGCACTAAAAATTACAATTATATAATTACAAATTTAATCAAAAAGTTGATTGCTGTATTTGTCATGAAAATGCCTAACCATATAATCACTTTTATCTATTGATAAAACAACTAGAATGGTAGTAAAAACAACTGTCTAAGCGGTCAAAAACAACTAACCTTAAATGAATGCATAAACTAAAAAAGGAGCAACAAGACAATGGAAATAAAACAACTACATAAGTTGTAAAAACAAATAAATAACAAACGTTGAGCAGTAGAGACGGAGGAGATTAGAAAAGAAAACAAAATTCTAAAAATAGAATATTTGTGTTTGTTAGTGTTGTCACTTCTGAGTATAATATACAATAACAGAAAAGCTAATATTAAAGAAAACTGCAATTGAGCTGCATTACATTCGAGGCCATACTTGGGTGTGATCGCTAAACGGTCATGACTTGGTATTGTTACGTTTGCAATGTAAGAAGAGCGCAGGTTTGATTCTTACAGCCTCAGGTTGTTGAAAAAAACTTAAGAGATACTCAATTAGAAATACGCAAATAATAATGCAATTTGAATGGAAAATCACTGATGACGCCTGCCCATAAAAAGAGGCAGAAACTAGTCTAGTCTGGTTTAAAAATTAATAGTGTTTATAATTTTTAGAGAAAAATGTTTATTCTTCTTCTTAAGCTCAACATTTTCTAACCAAAAATAAATTTATTTTCGTTAGTGTTTTTACAGGAAGAAAGAAGAAAACATTTTTATTGAAACATTTTACAGACACAAGGGATACACCAGACTGCCGCAGTTTCGTCCCCCTCCTGGGACTCGTCAGTGGTTAATTTATGTGTCAATTGAACAAAGAATTTTATATTGTTAATTTGCTCTATACACTCACAATATTTTTTCCGTAAAGACTACTGAATATACACATTGAATTAACTGAAAATCAGTTAAAAACAGGACTACTTACTTTTCGTTTAAAACAATTGTATTTTTTTGTTTATTTTCAACTGTTGAATATTAATTGACAAAATCCATAAAAACAATAGATTATTTTCGTTTATTTCAATGCTCAATATAATAAAACAACTTTTTGTTTTGAATAGAAAATTTTAACTGAATATTTTAACTATTACGGAAAGTCCGTTTTTTTTTTGTTTATTTTTTTGTTGAATAACAGACAGAACGTTAAAAAATATATTTCTTTGGTAATTTAACTGTATATTCTATTGAAACAACTTTACCGATTAAACTTTAAAATAACAGTTGATTTTTTAAGGAAAAGTTCTTGTGAGTGTATAAAAACTTTTTTACTTTTTTGGTGTCGTACTGGGACTCAAACTCCCTGCCTTAGCATCAAGATATGCATCGTAATCTCACCTCTTAACGAGTTGAGCCACGGTCGACACAGCGATGACTGCGGCTAAGTGGAGTTTTGTCGCACTACGTACACACAAGTATTGTTTTTGATCAAAAGAGACAGAATTAACTAATACCAATGAACAATCTACAGTAGTTAATCAAAAATTAATTACGATTGTCATTATCAACACTTTCTAACAAAATTTATTTTCTTTTAATTACAATAAACCTTTGTATTTCTACATTCTTTTTTAATACTGTAAAATATACGAAATACTAAAATAACTGCTCAAGACAACTGTTACTGAAGTACAGCATATTTGGTTAGTTATTTTTTGAAATGACTGTCTAAAGTGACTACTTTTTCCATTTTCTCATAGAAAAATAACTACAATAACAACTACTACTGTTAACTACCCGAATGACCTACATTTAGTTAATTATAATAAAAAAGAAAAAATAACCAATGCGGTATTAACGAGTTCCAACAAAAATTTACTTTGTCTGGTATTGTTGAATAAGAATGCTTCTATTCAAATGAGGAATGATTAGCATATAACTGTGAGAATATTCTGAGTGTATTTTTGAAATGTTTCAAAATATATTAAGAAATTTTATAGCTTTTTATAAAATATGTTATAAATGTTAAAGACGTTTTATAAATATGATGAAGCAAAGTCATGCATTTTTATGAAATGAAAATTTTCTTCGGTAGTGTACAATAAAGGTTATAGCCAATGACGAAATTTTTTTTTTTTTTAATATATTTTGTTTTTATAAAACAATATTTTTGCACCAACAACAATTTTCTAAAACTTCGGGTTCTGATGAGATCTTAAGCCAGATCGAAATACTAGTATCAACCTAGCTAAAATGTTTGATTTGCTTAATTTTTGAAAATATACGGAGGTTGGAAGCTCGTTTTAAATTAAAAATAACATAAAAATAATCTTGATGTACATAAAAACGAAAAACTAACAAAACTATAAAATAATTCAGAATATTTCAATTGAAATTCAGAATTTAAAATTGAAAATCAAAAAATATCAATTGATACTCATTACGTTTAAAATTAAAGGTTTTAAGCTCTCATCACATAACTTGAGGTAGTTCAAACTGCAATAAGCGAGTGTATGCACTGCTTGAATTTCTTAATGCAAATAACGTTTTTATCCTTAATGTTATGAACTCACCTTCATTTGTTAACAAAATAAGGGAATATGTAGTTATATAACGTTTTTTTATTTTCTGCAGTTAAATGATTTATAGCCAAACAATTCTCAAGGAGTTGGCCTGAAAGCTGGTCTAATTAATTTTTTGTGTAGTTACTCAAAATATTACATCATAATTTTGTTCACAAAGACAGCTGTTTTACTTTTTCTGAAAAACGAAAAAAGTTAGTCTAAAAAAGATTTGCCACAAAACAAAAAGATTACAAACTTTTTCTATGCTTTACAATCTTTACAAGCATTATGTTTTCTATGCTTTACAAGCGCTCTTTCCTATCGTTGTCAAAGCCTTTTAAATCAATGCTTTGATTGCACTTTATTTTGTTTTTCAGTGATTTAATTTTTCTTACCGTCGGCAATTTCTGGTTTGGCAAATCTTTTAAATTTGTTCTCAAGTGATGTAAGTTGCAACCAAAGAACATAAAGACTAAAGAAGAACCAAGGTACTTAATATATGTTACATTTTATATGCCAACTGGTTTTAAGAGAAACAGTTTTTAATTATTTTTTTTATACATATTTTTTAGTATAAGTCTCTCATTTACTTCAATAACGTCATAACTCAAAAATTTTGATTTTGTAGAAAATGAGTTTAAAGTTTTCAATTTACTCCCACTTTGAAGAAAAAAATAAATACATAATTTCTCTCGAGAAGTGAGTATACAAGATATCAATACGAATTTTTTACACAATATGAAACGTGATATAACGAATAATTCAACGTCATTAACTCAAAAATTATGTTTTTTGAGTTGTGACGTTCTTGAAGTAAATGAGCGATATATACAGAAATTTATGGTAATTACACAAAACTTATGAAGAGAACACAATAAACAACACAAATTTACTTTAAAATTAAATTAAAAATGCTTAAAAGCATGAAAAGAAATTAATTAAAAGTACCGCTGTTAAAACATTTTTGTCGAAACTCTCTTAAAACCAGTTCAGGTTATTTGCAGAGAGCGTTGGAAACGGCTTTTTTAATGAATTTTCGAAATGTATAGGTTTAGTTAGCTCTCAAAAAAATCATTTTTTTTTACCAACTTTGTCTATAAACGAAGTAAAGTTTTTAAAAAATTCGTATTGTTCCAACAATATTATTTTAATTTCATTTAAAGAAATCATTTTTTTTTTAAAGAAACATTTAATGTTTTACATGTTATAAAGGGTTATATTGTAGCAACTTTCTTTTTGGCAGCTCAGATGTTTTCGTGGAAAATGTTACTGTTAAACATGTTCAGTTTGATCTATAATTTAATCACGAATCGACTTACAAACGAACAACACATGCAGATTATTGAATTTTATTATCCCAATTCATGCTCGGTTAAGAAAGTGCAAATTGTGTTCCGCGACGAAGCTCATTTCTGGTTAAATGGATACGTGAACAAGATTACAATTTTTTTTTTCCCAAAATTGAAGAGCTGAACTTGGGTGACATGGGGTTTAGCAAGACGGTGACACATGCCACATTTAATCGGATTCGGTTAACAGTTTATTTCACATTTAGGGCCGGTCAGTTGGGCGCCTACATCGTGCGATTTAACTCTTTTAGACTATATCTTGTGGGGCTATGGTAATGCTCATGTCTATAGGGACAAGCCCACAACGGTTGACGCACTGGAAACCAATATTGAAGAATTTATTCGTGAGATACCGCCCGATATGTTGGAGAGAGTATGCCAAAATTGGACCCAGCATATGAACCCTTTGAGACGTAGCCGCGGTCAACATTTACATAAAATCATCTTTAAACATTGAATTATATAGATCGTTCTATCGACTCAAATAAAGATTACATACATTTCTCTAAATTTAATGTGTTTTTTTTTTTTTAACCAAATACGAAAGCACTTAAAAAATCACCCTTTACAAACAAATATACTATTTAAAAAATCTAAATCAATTTTAATTTTTATGACTATTATTTTCGCTGTCAAAAACAGTTTTTAATAAAGCATAGGTCGAAATGTTTTGACTGACTTAAAATGTTTTCAAAAATCAAATGTTTATAAATTCTCAATTTATATTCATTTGCACAATCCGTCTAACAACAATGTGTACAAACATATGCGTATGAGTTATATTATTCATATCAATAAATATTACGTATACGCTTTTTATACTAAGTATTGAAAAAGAATATATTTAAAAAAAAAACTTTTGTGCCAAATATAATATATAAAAATCGGTTAATAATAATGAAAACATTAAAGGTTTATGTTATGAATTCGACAAGCCTTTATATGTTATATCTGAATATGCCATCAGAATTTAGTGTTTAATTTGTTATATTTGTTGACGTGTCTGTTAATATTGCTAGCCTCTTGTATAAAATATATTTTCAAACGGAAATTTAATACAATATTTCATAAAGTATTCGCAACATTTCAATCTGACACAGATGACACGTAGATGCACTTTTTTTTAACATGTATCGTACATAAAAGGAAAACTTTTTTTTTCCAATTCTACTTAACATTTAGTGGAATTAATTACATTAACAACATACGTACGTATTTACATACAAACATGCATACACATTAGGGTGGACTGATATTGAGTTTTGAGGAAATTACCACAACATATTAATTTATGGCACTTTTATGTACAACAATAACTTAATAATACAAGGGATGCATGTCAATTTAAGTTTTACCTCTGTTGCCATGGTAGACCGGGTTGAGACTACCAAACTATTAAATTTTCTACTTAAAATATCACCATTCAGTGATATTAGTGCTCAAATTATAATGTGCGAAGATATTTATTTGCATTATATAAACACTTACGTGGTAATGAAAGTTTTTGCTGAGTACTAAGTCCGATATCGATCCATCCTTATTTACATAATTAATAAATGTACAAAAAAGTATACAAAAACATACGAACATGTGTGATCTAATACAGTATATGTCCATTGAATTACAATAGTTTACAGCAATAATGCTACAAATGTAAAAAACGTAAACCCGAAAATCGCATTAAGATTTTTTTTTTATGAATTAGGTTTTGAAATATTTTGTTTTTCTTTTTTAATTTTTCAGTAATTTGACTATTTTGTCTAAATCTCGATATTACTCTGGTCAGACAAATTGCAAAACAAATACCATTTAATGCGTAGCATACTCTGAAAGAATTAAGTCTAAATTTTTGCTTTATATCTATGAAATGTCACTGGAATTCCTTCATTGAAACTACATTAAATTAATGCAGTTTTTTCATAAAATTTTACAAAAAATTTAATTTTACTTATTAAAAATTTCATATGACTAACGAAAAAGTTTCATAAAACCTATAAGGCCTTTTCATTAACTTTGTGAAGAAAACTTCATTAGTTGAGTGAAACATTTTACTAAAACTCGTTGAATAAAATTTTCTCTGTGTATCCTTTGAATATTGACCTTTATCGGCCCCTTTGGTTAAAATCGATCCTTGTACAGACGTAGTGCCCATATAATGGTCTTCCGCAGAAAAAATATATTTATGCCTGTTCACATGCAGCAGGTCACAAATAGTAAGACATATTTTTGATTTTGGCTGGAGTCGGTCCATGGTTACACCTTGTTAGTGGACATGCTCTTAATAATGTAGAAATAAAAACTAATACAAAAGTTGAAGTCGGGCTTTTGGAACTGCGAGGCTTCCAACGTCGAAGATTATCTGAATCCGGAATTTTAATGGTTTTGTTTCAATATTTGCCTTCAAATTGGTGTGTAAGTAAAAGTTTGTTCAAATGTCTGTTAAACGAGTTCCAACTCAATTGAATTAATTTAATCTGTTATTTAACTAAACATATCAGTTATCTCATTTTACCACATGAAAAAATTTCTGTTGTACTTGAACAAATTGTTTCTCCTAATATTTAGCAATATTTTAAAAATGATTTTGAAAGTTTTTCTGTTCGTTTAGAAATATATTTTTATTGGCTGCGTGATCAAATAAAAACGGTGTATGCGCTAGTCTCTACTTATGTGTGCGTGCATTTCTATAATAAAAGCGGTGGTGTTTTTTTAAAACAACAACAGACGTAGTTGTAGATAGATATATGTGTGTGATTATACTTGTATTTCAGTCAGAAACGGAATGCCGAGCAGAAAGCAAGAACAAATTTTGCCGCCCAAAATATTTCATTAATAAAGAAATATTACATAATATAATTAAAATAATAAGATTAGTATGTATTGAAATGAAAAATATATGTGAATATTATTAAACATTATCTTTCTTTTCTTTTATCCCTGTAATATTTTCATACAATTCAACATAGCATTAACAAAGGAAACAGACAGACAACAATGATCGAGAAAAAAAACTCGGTGGTTGCTTTTCAAATGCAAGAAGCCGAGACCAAAACAAAAATATATTGCAGTTCAAAATAGATTTAAAATGATAAAATATTAAGGTTAGTTTTATAATAAAAAATATTTTTACTTATGTGAATATAAAAAAATATTAATTTTTTTTTTTTTGCAGCCCTTTAATATTTTCAAACAACTCGACATGGCATTGATAAAGAAAACAATACACAAAACCAACACAAAGAAAGATTATATTGTATAAAAAAAGTGAATAATAAAAACAATATTAAGTACATTTTTAAAGGGTCCGCCAAATAACTTTTTTTTTGTTGAAAATGCTATAAAAAAAAACTAATGAATATTTTCTCAAATTTCTTTTTTTATTTGAAAGTACAATCCTTCCGGTTAATAATGGAAAATAATTTCATTCAAATGGCTGCCTCGGCTGGCCATGCAGTAGTCTACACGATCGGTCCAATTTTTAAGCACATTATCGATTGTGTGCAGCTGTATTTCACCAATGGCTTCACGAATATTGTCCTTTAAAGCTTCAATTGTCTCTGGCTTGTTGGCGTAACACTTATCTTTGACGGCACCCACAAATAATAGTCCAACGGTGTCAAATCGCAGCTCCGAGGTGGCCAAACGACATCAGCTTTGCGGCTGATAATGCGATCTTCAAAAAATCAGGGCGCAAAACATCAAGTGTAGCTTCGGCTGTGTGTCGTCCTGTTGAAACCAAATGTTGCCAATATCCTCCTCTTCAATTTTTGTGAACAAAAATTCGTTCAATATGGAACGATAACGATCGCCATTGACTGTAACGGCCACTCCTTGCTCATTACCATGATTTTCAAAGTAATGTCGCAATATTTCCCAGCGTTGTTCAAGCGTATACACAACCATATTCATTCAGCGGAAGGATAAAACTAATTATCTGTCAAATCAGACATGAGCTAAGTGTTACCATTCACGAAATAAGCACTAGTTGAAAAAAAAACGTTAGATGGCGGACCCTTTAGATTGTTTTCCAATAAAATTAAATAAAGAATACGTATAATTTGTTTTTATTTATTAAATAATTGTATAAAGTGATAGTTAATTTAACAGCATTTTTTTTAAACAAAAATTCTCCTAAATTTTTGTTTATTAACTAGATTAGATTAGATCAGAAGGCACTATGCACCTCGACCAATGTAGGTCTTTTGTGCTGCCTAAGGTTACCTACAGATTCAAGCTATCTATAAAGCCAATTATCCTATTAGGCAAAATGTTCGCGATGTCGGAAGGCGAAATGAAGCGATCACCTAGAAACCTAAGTCTCCTATCACAAAGCCTGGGACATTCGCAGAGAACATGCTCCGAGGTCTCAGACACCATCTCGCAAAACCTACACAAATCCGTGTCCGATTGACCCTTCTTGTGCAGATGGTATCTGAGATTACAGTGTCCAGTTAAGTACGACGCCAGGGTCCTCAAACCCCCCCTTTCAAGCGACAAGAGTCGCCTCGACACCCTACTGGAAAAAGAGATCAATCTTTTAGCCTGGCGCTGACCAGGAGAGTTTTCCCAGTAACCAGAGAATTATTAACTAAATTTTTTACCTGTTTTTAACCTAATAACAGTCAGCAAAAAACATGTCGTGATTTCAACTGATTTATTATTTATCATTTCCATTTAACAACTTTCCTATCAAATTATTGTAATTTAATTAACTTGCTTAGCTAAAATTTAAGTTACGTAGAACGTGACTCTCAACTTTATTGAAAACTCTGCTGGCGCAAATTCAGTTACTTTTTCTATTGTCGTAGCTGAATTCTCACCTATTTATACATTTTTTTTTTTGAGTGTATATATAAAAAATACTTAGCTCTTTCACTACCGACTTTTTTTGTGTGGATATATTTCTATTTGGTCTTCAGATTTATGTTTAGAGTCCTCAGTTTAAAAAGAAAACGGTTGACATGACCTCACCAAAAAATGGCTCCAAAACTCAATTTTTTTAAATTTCTCTTCACATTTTTACCTACCACTAAAACATTATATTATACAAAAATTTTTTGTTTAATTTTGTTTTGATGAAGCAACGTGCCAAATTTCGAGTTTCTAGCTGTGCTAGTTTGGGAGATTCGCAAAACGGCTATTTTCTTTTGGAGATAACGGCTGATTAAAAAAATCGGACATTGTTGACAAATATCGCGAATATATTTCCCTGATGAACAGATTATGCAAATACTGATTGTTTTTTCCATGACCAATAATCCTAATGAACATATTCAAACAAAAATATTAAATCGCTTTGTATTATCACATTTTTTATATTTTTTTAAAATGTGTACACTGTAGTGTGCCAGGGTAGTCAAAAGGATAAATTAATACTTACTAAAGGTAGATTTTCAGCAACTTTTATTTAGCTACACTGTTTTTGGCAGTTCAGCTGTTTTCGTGTAACATGTTACTTTTAAACATGTTCAGTTTAGTCTATAATTTAACCATGAATCGACTTACAAACGAACAACGCTTGCAGATTATTAAATTTTATTCTCAAAATTTATGCTCGGTTAAGAAAGTGCTTCGTGCACTTCTTCTAATTTTTGGTCATTTTTGCTATTCGGAATCTTGTGACTAAATTCCGCACGATTTTTATATTATTGGACATAAAACCACCAACACACATACGTAGAGTGCGGACAGTGGAAAATATGGCAGCTGTATCCGCCAGTGTTGTTGATGACCGTGAATTATCGATTCGGCGCCGTTCGCAGCAATTGGGCCTCAGTTACTTCGCTACGTGTAGCAAGAATTGAAGCCGCACGACCTACCACAACGGCTAACTTTTGGTGAATGGGCGCTGCCAAAGTTGAATCAATTGTTTGAATAAACGATTGTTTGAATAAACGATTAAACAATTTTCGATCGAATTAATATTTAAAAATTATTCGATTAATCGAACGAATAAAAATACTTTTAAAAATAAATAAAAAATTTAAGTATTTTACCAAATCTTCTCAAAATTTTATGAATTTTTGGCATCAATTTTAATACTACAAAAATACCCATTCTCAAATGAAATTAGTTTAGATTATATTCACGCCAAAATATTTCTCAATCATTCGTCATTTGGCATTGATATCTCGTGATGTGAAAAGTGCAGTTTTGAAAATGGTTTAAAAGTTAAATACCTATATCGATGATAGCTTCAGTATAACTATAACTTCAAAAAGCATACTATATATAAACGATAGCTTTATCTGTGAACTCCTTTATATTGTTTGCTTGAAAGTCAAATATATATATTTTTATCCAATATTAAATATTAACCCATATTCATAAAAAATCTTAATTCAGATTTCAAACACATTTTAGTTAAAACACATTTTAAGCCTTCAAACTGTATTCATAAACGAATATTAAAATTGATTCGGTTGCTGCAACCTCGTAAATTCGGTTACCCACCCCAATTCGGTTACCACAACCGAATTCCGGCGTGACAACCGAATTTACGAGGTTGCAGCAAGCGAATCAATTTGGTTGGTTGAAATTCTGTTGAGAAAACCGAATTCGTTAAGTGAGTGTTCATAATGTGTTCTTTTTTTTAAAAGAGAAGCAACACTTTGGAAATTCTTCCAATTTATCTGAACGATTTTATAAGTGGAGGAGTTAATATACAGGGTTTAATTGTGCGATTATTATTATATGCTGATGACATTGTTATATTAGCTGACGATATTTCAACAATGCAGAATATGATCAGGAAACTTGAAATTTACTGTACAACTTGGAACCTTGAAGTTAATTTAAGCAAGTCGAAAATGATGATATTTCGAAAAGGTGGAAAGATATCTAATCGTGAAAAATTCTTTTTTAATGTTAACCCAATAAATATAACCTCAGAATATACATATTTCGGAGTAACACTTACCAAAAAAATGTCATTTAGAAAACATCTGGAGAAAAGAAATGTATCGGCAAAAAACAATATTAATGCTACATGGAATATCTTCCTAGGGAAAAAGAACATATCCGTTAAGGCGAAATGGAATCTTTTTCAGTCTGTGTGCAGAGCTATTCAGTCATATGGCGCTCAAATCTGGGGCTTTACACTTTTCGATGATGTTGACAAACTTCAACGTTTTTTCTTAAAAAAGATTTTAAATCATTTACACCAGCGCATATATTAATGCTAGAAAAAAATATAGAAAATAACCACATATACACCTTAGACTTGCGCACCTGAGATATATTATCAAAACATTATTTTCATACAAAAACCATCGCCTTCCAAATCAATTATCCAAAATTTTAATACAAAAACATTTATTTTGGTATAAAAATATTCAAAAATTATCTGAAGATTGTAACACAATTGAAATCACAGATTGTTCAACCAAAGAAGACTGGGAATTTTTAAGATCAGAAATTCTTACTACTATAAAAAATAACATAAAAGAAACGTTTTTTCAACAAGCCTCTGCGCTTTTATAAACAATTAAATTATGGAAACCCACAGTTTTACTTTGAAACAATCCCCAATATAAATATAGTCAGTTGGATATTTAAAGCCCGATGCGATCTTATTGAACTAAATGCAACTAGATTCCTGCAACAGAGATCCAAAATATGCTTATTATGTAACCTCTAAGAGTATATAAAGGAGTTAATTATTAAATTCAATTATTAATATGTAACAAAAAAAAAAAAAAAACACAAAAGCTTTTATTTGTATATGAATTGAAATTTTAAATACTTTTAACCGACTGACGACAGTATGTCAAAAGGTCCATTCGTTTACACCAAAATTTGCACAAATTTGTACTGGATTTTATTGAAATGCGTTCGCGTACACATAAATTTCCAAAGAGAGCATCTACTAAGAGAGCAAAGTGACAGTTGTCACAAAAAACCTGCAAATTTTTCTGAACAAATTTTTGCCATGTAAAATCCAGTAGAAAACAGAAACATATGATTAAATTAAGTAAACAAACAAAAATAAGCATACATTTAGTAATAAAAACATTTAAAAGATTAAAAGCTGAATTAAAAGTGCAGCAAAAACTAGAAATAATAATTTTCAACCTCAAACAGATTAAAGTAGTCAGTTACAATTATTAAAGTAACAATTTATTAACCAAACGGGGTGGGTCTAGTACTCCGGATATTAGTTCCTTACGGATAGTGTGGTCTCTTCAAAACGGAGTCGCTTTTTGACTCTACTTGATGCTCACGAGTAGCGTGAGCTGCCACTTAAACCAACCAACCAACCAACCAACAATTTATCAGTTTTCTAATATCTGTGTTAATTGTTTTTATTTACATTAATATATTAGAAATGTATAGCTAATGAATATATGAATACTTCTTACTGCATATTATTCAGGGTACCGAATATCAAAAATCAAGTATTCATGTATTTTCGTATGTTATTTAAGTAAAAACAAAATTAGAAGTCTAAAAGCATCCACAAAAGTTTATTTAATAAAAACAATTGCTACGAATTTATAATTATTAAAATGCAATGCATCAAGTACCAAAAACAATATATACTGGGTAGTCTAAATAACACATATTTTACAACACTAAGCTTTTTAGCGCTCATATGTTTGAATTAAATTGCAAGTTTTTGCAATTTTTCCGTTCGTTTACTTTTTTGTGCAAGAGCCAGTTTTGAGAGTAAAATTTTCATTTTGCCCAAAATTTACTCATCTACTGGAAAAGTAAACAAATGGACCTAAAGTCGTAAGTACTTATTTTATGTACAGTTCTTTTTATTTAAAAGTTATTAAAAACTTAAAATATCAAATTTTATATTTATTATTATAATATTGTAAACCACTTATTTTTAAAAGAAAAATAAAGAACAATTAACTAACTAACTATTAATGTGTTTCTTTCCTTGGAAAGTGGAGAGATAAAAGGCGGAAAAGGATGAAGGTCTTCAAACATGACCTAACATAACACATTAACTGCTCGAGATGATTAGTCTTAGAACAGTTGTTGTTTATCACCTGATATAGAGTTGGCGAACTTATTGAAGCTTTTTGGTTCAAAGCCCTGATTCATTATTTTACTTCGGTAGGGTTAAGTGCTATGGGAATACCAAAGGTGGGCACTGCGATACATATGAGGGATATAAAACTCATACATATTATTTTTTTTTCTAAATTTATGTTGTCGTCACCGTAAATCGAACCCGGCATCATCTGTGTAACAGTCCAACGCGCTAACCATAACACCACAGTAGTAATGCTATTGAAATATGAATCTAAATGAATCTAATCTTATTGTGTATCCTTGTGTCAATATAAAAAAAAAATAATGTGTTCTTTAAGACATTGTCAAATCACCATTGATTATAATATTATTTACAGGTACTGTATTTATATGGATGTAAAACCTAAAAGTAACGACAAAGTTTTGAACAATTAACTGTTAAGTTGTGTAGTCATGTGACACATGTTTCAACATAAAAAGTTAGAGACACACATACACATACTTAAATGTGTATCATATAATATGAAATGATAATATTTTAAAGTACATTCCAACATGTATATAATTTCATATAATGTGCAACATATATACATACCACAGTGGGATATATCACAAAATTTTTGGAAATAATTCGGCTATTTCGTTCTTAGTGGTCCGAGTGCAGGTATTAGTGACGTATTATCGAGCATAAGTTTTAATGTTGAACCTCCCAGAAAACCCAGGGGCGACAATATGGGTAAGGAAATTTTTTGCATATAAATATTTAAGTGCTCGAGACATTTTGTTTCTAAACCGATTAAAAAAAAAAAAAGAATTAGTAAAATTATAGCTAGTACAGACCAACAAAAAACATGTGTATTTGCTTTTGATATTTCCTATGGTTCCCAAAATATTTAAATTTAAAAATGTGAAATTCCCATTTTAGTCTGACTCTGGTCCTGTTTTTTGCCAACAGCGATTTTTTTTTTAATTAGTTATTTAACCAAAAAAATTCTTGATTAAATAAAAAAGAAAATAGTGCAATATCTTGTTCCACTGAAAAACGAGACTCGCTAAAACTAATAATTAAATAAAAATAACATTTTTGCGTTTTTTCGCCACACTCTGGCAAATATATCCATTAAAATTATGAACAACTTCATAAATTTGATGACAAACATCATTGATTATCGTCTCATTTAACACTTCATGAATATGATGAAGTTGTTTCATTATTATGAAAAGTTTCATAAAAGTGAAGAAGGTTCATTACTTTTCATGAAATGCTGCATAAATGTTTTTAAATATTTCATAATCTGGATGCAGTTTCATAAATTTTTATGAAAGTTTTACAAATTTTAATAAATATCATGAAAACTTTCGTAAACGTTTCATATTGTATTTAAAAAATTCGATTTAAAACTAAGATCACATCAAATAATTTTTAATTGATGTTTCAGAGTTTTGAAAAACGTCTGGTATTTTTGAGTTTTAAAAAGTCTAAATGATAGAGGAGGTAAACTAAAATTTTTTACTAATTCAAACGCGAATTGTGTAAGTTATACAAAAGCGAAAATGAAAACTAAATTACACTGGGAACCTTTTGAACTCAAGACTTTAAAGAAATATAACAAGTCTTCTATCTCTAAAACTTCTTTCATATTAATATTTTCCAAAGAAGAGAATATTAAAAAAAAATTAATATGGACACATTTGGCTTCTAATTTGCAGGTATACTTTGGTAAGTACCAGAGCTCTGGGTATAAAAACGAATTCCAAAAATCGTTTTTGGGAAAATCAACATCTTCTTAAAAATACATATTTGACTTTTCATTTGCGTAATTTATCATATCTAAGAGTGTGCCTACCGTTAGTGCTTTTGAGGAAAACCAACATATTGGCTTGTGGAAGTGCTAAAAAGGAAGTGTTTGTACAAACTGCTATCTTTACAAACATAAAAGTGCTAAATTAAACCAGAAAATACATAAAAAAGATTTTCCAACCAATACGAAATCAGAGCAAATAGGAACATTTCGCAATAGTTGAATAGTCAAGAAGGTGCAGGAATAATTGTCCAAAACATCACAGAGACTTTAATAGCGACAATGCAAAAATTCTCACCATCTTGCAAAGGATGGACATTTTTTTAATTTTAAAACTTGATAAAATTTTCTTGTATTTTAAATCTCAACCTTATGCTTCTTTTAGTTTTTCTATAATTAGGAATTAAAAGTTCTAAAAATATTTTCGTTTACAGCCTTTTTTTTCTACAAATAAATAAATAGAATTTCAATAAAAATCTAAAGTTATATTTACAAAGTTAATGAAACTTTTTTATGCAATGATGAAGGTCTATGAAACATTTTTCATAAATAATTATGAAACTTCAATAATTTATGACGAACGATTTGTGAACCAATATTATCAATATAGTGAAACTTTTTTCCCTGTGTACAAAAAGCACCAACAACGTTTCAATACCGCCTTTTAGTTTGTGGATATATTTCTATTTTGTCTTCAAATACTAGTTAGGGGTCCTTAAATTAGATAGAAATATGTTTACCTCCTGCCACCAAAATATTCGTCCGAAAATCGATTTTGTAACTTCTCAGCCCATTTTTACCACTAAAACATTCGAATAAATAAAAATGCTTTAGTTAATAATGATCTGGGCATAGGATGAAACTGCGTACCAATCTAAAATCTAACTCCCTTTTTCTTTGGAGATGAAGGCTGATTAAAAAATCGGAAACAATGCCATTATGTTGCTCTGGTGAACAATTTCTGCATATAGCGACTTTTTTTAATGACCAAGATCCTGATAAACATATTTAAATAAAAATATTAGGTTTTACTGCATTATCATATTCTTTATATTTTCGTAAAAATGGATATAATGCAGTGTACAACGGTAGGGAAAGGGTTAAATATACTTCATAGTAACCAATATGAAACTATACATTTGAAGCGCGTATTGGAACAGACTTACCCAATAAACTAGGTATATGCTGGAGTATCTCTAAATGATTACGTTACCTAATTAGAGGCGTGCACATTTTTTAACAGTGGGCTAAAATTGATATTTGCCTTAAAAGTGTAGCAACTGTAGAAGCGGCTGGATTAAAAGTATATATGCATCAAAGATTTTTTAACACTAGTCGCCTTTACATAAAAAACATTTCAGAATAGTATCCATGCTTTAGTAGTTTTGAAATAAAATATTTATGCGGAGGCGAAATACTGTTGGTGATTTTTGGGGAAAAGTCGCAAAAATTATTTTTTTTTTTAATTATTACTTTAACAGAATGTAGTTCTGGAGTGGAACGAGATATTGCATTAAATATTTTTTTTTTATTTTATCAAGAATTTATTTCGTTAAATAACTAATATTTAAAACAAAAAATTGGAATGTATTTCGATAAAAGTTGGACATAACGGACCAAATTTGGAATTTCAAATGTTTAAATAGCAATATATCGGGAACTGTGGTAGATAATCCACACAAGTAAGCATGGTGTTTGTGCGTCTATACTAGCAAATTACAAATATATAAATTTTGAAAATGAGATTAGGAACACAAAAAATTACGAGTTCCATACTTAAACATCAAAACTTAAGCTAGATTCTACGTCGCTTATACATGTTCCAAACTTCGTTGCAGTCGGACCACTGAGTAAGAAATGGCCGATTTGTTTGCAAAAATGTTGAGATATATCCAACTGTTCGTTCATATATATTCACACCCCATTTATGTAAGTATGTGTAGAGTTATTCTCATGCATAACAACTATATTCTCTTTAACTGACAATGCATATGTGTGTGTGTGTGTATGCGATAATACATTTTGTATTGTAACTAATAAAAAGTTTACACTTGCTAATGATTTTTGACAGGATACAGGATGCACACATTTACATGTATCTTTAGTATCTAACTATGTGTAGTAGTTTATATAACACATAAATTATGGGTGTGTATTTGTTTATGGTACTAAGTTGTTTACAAACATTACTCATACTACCTTATTATGTAAAACAACAATATATTTTATATTAAATTTTATTTTGGTTGAAGACATACTTATCGATATTTTTTCTATCAAAATATATATTTTTTTCTATCATGTCAAAGTCAAAATTATTCAATATTAAAAAATTCAACTTTTACTTCATTTATCGCAACAAAAAAAAAAAAAAAATTACGAGTTATAAACTTGTTTCGATATGTATAAAAAATGTTTACAAAGGGTGATTCGAAAGTGCAAGAGTTTAGTTTCATTTATATGTTTTAAATGACTACATTTTCTTAATTTAAAATTATATAAAATGTTTTTGCTTGTTAACAGTATGTATAGTTGAAATTTTTATTGTTAGTTTGTTTGATTTATTGTCGGCTTGAGATCATGTGAATAAATTATTTTAAATAAATAAACAAAAGTTTTTATTTTTATTCGTCTATTTATTAATTCTTCCGATATTTCGACAGAAGTCTTCTGTCATTTTCAAAGAAACTATAAGAAAAATAATAATAATAAAAAGTTTTTTTTTTATAAATTACATAACATTATTAACAACATAAAAGCACGTAAATTACAAACATTTAATCACAATAATTACATTTTAAATAAATATACGAGTACACTCAAAAAAAAAATAAGTTAGAACAAAAGTTAGTAAAACGTCTTGTAAATCAGGTATACTATTTTTTAGCAAATTTTTTTGCTAAAATCGTGTTTCCAGCTAAAATTTTTGTTATATTTATTCATCACTTAACTGTTTTATACTAATGCTTTACTAATATACTAATGTTTTACTAATTAATTTTGCTAAAAATAATTGTGCTGATACGCACATTAATATTGTGGACGACAACCAGATTGAAAGATATACGCACAATGAAGCAGATGTCGCGGCATGTCAAGATGTCGTAGAGAAGAGGAAAATGATACTAAAAAGTATAACTCTAATAAGACATATAAAAAAATCAACTATGGAAGACTTTTGTATCTGTTTTTCATACATAAAACAAAATTGAGGATTAAAACAACTTAAATTTTGCGTTGTCACCGGCTTGTGAAAATAATTGTCTTTTAATTAAATAAAAGACATAATAAAATATTTAAATTTAATATGTATTTCTAAACTAAATGTGTTTAGATTAATAATCTAGTGTGGTCAAATTGCAAACAAACATATACAGACATGTAAACAGAGTAAAGCGAAAAACAAAGACACACATCTTAGGTAGATTTGTATGGTTCCTTTTTCTTATCGCAAAAAAGGGTTGTTTTTTTCGTTTCGTTTGTTTTTGTTTATTTTTTCGTTTCGTTTCTATAATTATCTTCGACAGTTGCGTTCTTTAAAAGAAAGCATCATTTAGACAACGATTGATGTAAGTAGAAAATTTTTGTTATGTTATATATATTTATTTCTATATATTTTCAGATATTAAATTAATTTATGTCGTCAATGTGGGAAAATGAAAATTTTTATATTTCGTAATTATTTTAAATTATTTTTAAAAGAATCAAAAAAATATGTTTTATGATTTTTAGCAAATATATTAGCTAAATTACAATTTTTTTACAAATTTTTTGCGTTTTTTTTCAGTCTACTAAAATTCTGCAAAAAATTTATTAATTTTTACCAACGCTTTTTTATTTCTAATCTACTAAGTGTTAGCAAAACTTTTGCTGAATCTACTAATATTGTTTGCTAAAAATCAGCTCGCTGATTTTCAGCAAAAAATTTTGGTGACATTAGCAATTTTTTTGCTAGCACCCTCCTGACTAAAATTTTGCTGACTCAGCAAAATTTTTTGCTGACTTTACAAACTTTTTTTTTGAGTGTACTAATTAAAACTGGTGCACTTGTAGGTGGTTAATTACAAACTGATCTGTGTTTGTCAATTGTTTGTCTGTAAATTTGAGCGCAATTTTCAACGTCTCTTTTATAATTTAGTCTCTTACATACTGGTACGTCAATAATATGTAGCATTTCAAGAGTAAATCTCGTCTTATAATTAGTCTCGCTCACTAATACTTAAAATCAGGTGTGTGCCCTGTTACCGTGCAGTGGGCCGCTAATGCAGTTTTTTGTTTCAATGGTTTATCAATTGCCTTCTGGTCCGATTTATGCGATGCAAGTCTGGTTTTGAGTTTTGTTTTCGTCGTGCCAACATATACCTTATGGCATACGTCCCCTTTGCAGTTTATCTTGTAAACTAAATTCGACTTTTCATCATTTTCCAATTTTTACTTCGTTTTCCTAAATATTTTGTCATACGTCCCCTTTGCAGTTCATCTTGTAAACTAAATTCGACTTTTCATCATTTTCCAATTTTTACTTCGTTTTTCTAAATATTTTGTCAAGAAGAATTAATAAATAAACGAATAAAAATTAAAAACTTCTGTTTATTTATTAAAAAAAAGTATTTTTACTTTTTTAAAATTTAAATCTAAATAAAAATACATATGGTGCATTCCAAGCCAACTGCACCGCTATAGGAAAAAGTATGTCGTATCAATAAGTTAGTGGAGTATTGCGTTGAATTCATAAAGACAAAAATGTTGAGAAATTAATACAAAAAATGTGACCCTGACAATAGAACTACACTGAGAGAATAATCTTCACTTCAGTAATAAGTTTCTTCATATCCTTAATGAAAATTGTCATTGGAACTCGTCCATTGAAACTTTTCATAGAATCTATGAAATAGGTTTCATTAAAGACAATGTTTATGTTTATGAAATGTGTGTGGAATAAATGAAAATCTGCATAAAACTAATGAATCTTTCCGAAAATTACTCTTTTATAGAATTTATTCAGCAGTTTCATACAATTTTGTGATATTAAAAAGTTCCTTGAAATAATAAAACTCTTCATGAATGTCTAAAAAAAATGCATTGTAACTAAGCCAGCTTCATATGAATTTTTAAACAATTTCATAAAAGTCCAAAATAAATACAAGGCTACATTGAAATAACAAAGCACTTTATAAAGTATATTAAACACTTGGATTTTAATGAAATCTTAACACTAAAGTTTGAAATGTATGAAAATTAATGAAATATGAAAAGTTAATGAAAAACAATAGAATTATATGAGCGACTGATAATGGGGTGGGGTAGTTCGTCAGCAAAATTTGTTAGTACCTTAAAAGACGTATACGTTATATTAATTCGTTACCGGTTTATATATATGTGTGGTACAGGTCAGGCTTTATTTCGGTTCAAACAATTGAAAGAAAATAAACTTTTTTGATTTTTTTTTTATGAAATTACGGGTTTTGATATCAACCTATATTAATATTTAATATAAAACACAAGTTCTCCACCGGAACCATTATATTCATAGCTGACAAATGTGACACATAAACTGGGACAGTTTAGCCGATTTGAGGGACAGTTTAGCCGTTTTGAGTTACTTTGGAAATCTTAAAAAAATAAATATAAGAAATATAAGAAATAAAGATATTTTATGTTTTAAAGTTCGCCCCGGTAGGCTAGTTGGTAGCGTGCTGGCTTATCAGTGCGGGGGTCGTGGGTTCGATTCCCACCAGATGCACTGGTCTGTTTTCTCTACAACGCGCCGAAGGCCATAGTATTTAGTGCTCGGTTAGGGTAATAGTATATAATTTGTAATTATATGATTATTAATTAATAAACAAAAAAAAAATATGTTTTAAACATGCAAACAAAATTTAAGATTTGTAACACTTTAGAAAAAACTAAACTTTCAAAAAAAGTTTTGGTTGAGCAACGACAGTACCTCTTTTACATTTTACCTTGGAATGAGTTCATTTATCTCAGCAGAACACTTCCGATGCTTATATATAAAACAGAGTTACACAACCCACATTCCGAAGATACTACAACGAACCAATATAGCTTGACACCCTACTGTCGATGATAAGCATCAACGCCATCCATTGCACACAATGCCGAAGCTCAATTTCGCGTTTTTCGAAGAACGAAAATCGCCATATCTGCTTTAGGAATAATTTATGTCAAAAGCAATTTATTTTTAAGCATTAATATTTGAGATTCGCTCTTAACTTATTTTTGCCCACATCGCCTAAAATAGGCAACGAAATAAATTTTAGTAGAAGAACATATTGTTTATTTTTCGTGACGAACAAGTGGAACAAATTTCATTTGTGAACAAGCTTTGGCCAGTTTGAGGGTTAAATTTCTGTCTGTCCTACATAGCGGGAATAAGGCAACTATTGAAATCAACCATTACCATGGTTTTATTGTCAGGGTCATTTTTTTTTTTTAATTTCTCAACATTTTTGTTCGAAATGGCTTTCAGTTATTAATTTCAAAACAATACTATTTAATCGATGTACTAGGTTTTATTGAGGACTTTACCGCCAGGGTGGAAAATTTTAATTTAGAAAAATTTTTAATTTTCGTCTCTGATTTGCGGCCTTTTGAGGTCTAACCTTTTGAAGTCTGCGAAATTTAAATGAACTATTGTAACAGATTTATAAAAGAACATTATATTCTTACGGTTCTACGGTTATATTTTCACACATATAAAAGCAACGACTAATGTTTGGTAAAAATGTGTTAAAACCCGATTGGGTTGCCCATAAGCTAAAACGCTTAATTTCCTTTGGAATTGCAAACTGTAAATTTTTAGATTTTTGCGCTCAATTTGATGTATAAATATTTTTTTTATTCCCTTTCATTACACAAATTTGTGACAAAAACAAATTGTTAAATTTTTTTCGTATGCATTCTTCAGCACACAAATTACGATTTGCCTTCAAATTTCACTACTCGACAAGGTTAGCGTACAAACTTCTGTTTTTCGTTTTTTTTAACGCAGGTGAAAATTATCAATGTTACGTAAAAGCAGTTCAATTATTTCATACAAAATACTTAAATAAAATGTAAGTATCAGTTGATTTTCGTCACGATATTATCTTCGATAATAGATTTGGGAGCACCAATACCACAGAAAAGTAAAATCGTGGTCCAAAGTCAGATTTGACTACGACGAAAGCTTTATAAATGAACCACAAACTAAAAGCCAATTTCTAAAGTTAGGAAGGAAACCACCGCTGAAAAAAAAGAAGCGCCATATTATGCAGCAGAAAGAGTCTAAGTCATCAGGTGTTGAAAGCAGATATGACTGTATGAGTTTTTCGAACAAACAATAAATGATAATGCTTTTACATTCCATGTATGCATATGGAAAAATCAATGCCTCAATCAATGCCAAATTGTGATTTTGAACATGATTTGTAATGATTATAAACGATTTAAATTTCCATGCCGATTTCTACAAAATTTTTATGTTTACAGCCACCGAATGAAAATAAAATTCAATAAATTTTTTAATCACACGAGTTTATTTGAATTTTTATACAGTTTTAGCATTTTTTAGAGGGTGACAACCTACAAGCCTTTTTTTAAAATAATCGATTTTTATATACTTTTCAAAGTTTTAAATATTTGTGCTGTTGTTTGCAAATTCAGATTATTTCTGACTCAGGAAATTGGCTTCATATTTCATCTTGCTAACCTGCGAATGAAACAACATTACGTTGATTTTATGACGAGTTATGATCAAAAAATGGGATGGTTACCTGGAAACCTTTCCCCTAAAGTTCCTAGAATTTGGCAAATCCATTTAAATAATTATCGTATACGTTGCCTTAAGTTGAAATACAAATTTATTTGTAAAACACAAAAAAAAAAAAAAAGATTTTTTGAAAACGGCCTAGCTCACGGGATCTCATAAAACAAAACAATATACGAAATATTTTGCGGATCATCATAAAACAGAACAAAATATATTTTGAGCGGTGAGTAGGCCTAATTTTGATATTTAGGAGTCTTTTATGAGTCACAAAAGAGCGCCTACAAAAATACTTCATCGGCAAAGAAAAATAAAATTACATAGCTATGATTTCAGATGGTTGTACAGTTATGTTACTAAAGAGGAAAATTTTATCAATGGTAGCTCTCCAAAACCAGCAACTTTTTTCAATAAATAGAAATTTCAAAGATTTTTAATTTTTGCGCTGTCAGCGTCAACGTAATTACAAATGTTTTTATATTGGCATATAAATGACAAATAAACTAATGAAATGCATTCAAATTGAAAGGTGTGCCTTCAGAAATGATGAAAATATGACATTAAATATATTATCATGAAGATCTAAAATTTTATATTTTTTGAAGGGCACATCCGCAGTTTTAGAAATAATTAGTTGCAGTCCTGCATGATCGGCAAATGTCAGTACTACTATTATTGTGTGCAAGTGCTAAATGGATCGTATTATTATTTAGGTAACCAGAGCCATTTAAGGCTAAATTTTTTAGCTTTTCTTAGATTTTTGAGCAAAAAGTGATGTAGAAGCGAAAATGATAAGCCGATCCTTTTAGCATTAAGAGAGAGCAATAGTAATGGTGATCTCTATCATATAAGCCATATTTCAAGTCATAATTATTTAAAGTGCGGTTGTGCCAATCAATGTAAAGTTGGATTTTTAGCGTACAGTGGAGCCAAAAGTGATGTAAGCCCCAAAAAAAAAAAAAAAATACATTCTATTTAGCACTCCCGCATAATGATTGTTATGATAACATGTACATGTACATGTGAGGCGATTAGTATGGAAGGAAACAAATCTTAATGGGCGCTTCGTGTTTCTGATTCTTGGGATTGTACTGAGCAAAAAAGTCCACTAGACCATACGTCTACGGTGAAAATCGAGCTTCCAGATTTTGACTTTACGGCAAAAAATCCCTATTTTGAAATTAAAAATTAGCCCCTTAAACCCCACCCACAAATATGATTGATACAATGATCTGCTAGAGAATCTTCTAAAGAAGAGATTGATACCATAATCTTGGATAAACTCCTTCTACTTCCTGAGATATGTCCATCCCACACATTGTTACTTTCACAAAATACGGATAAAAAGTCAAAATCTGGAAGCTCGATTTTCACCGTAGACGTATGGTCTAGTGGACTTTTTTGCTCAGTACAATCCCAAGAATCAGAAACGCGAAGCGCTCATTAAGATGTTCAAATCGCCCCACCCTAATGTACAATTCAAGCTATATTGGACAATATAATTCTTGAAGTTGCGGATGTGCCTTCAATTCGAAGAAAGCCTTTAATCAATTTAAGCAGAAAAATGTAATAGTACACTGATAATAATCACTGCGTAAAATTACGAAAAAATATTAAAATAACCAAATATTTGTAAAATAAAGGAAAATTTGTACATTTTACGAAAGTTTTTGTAGTTTTGACAATAATTTCGTATTTTTATTCATGAATTATTATGAGTGTAATGCTGATTTTTACTGTTCTGTAAAGGGTGTTTTTATAGAGGTACAAAACTTTAACTTTTTTAACTGGCGCCCATTTTGTCAGCTGTCAAGTGATTTATGTTCAGTTTGGTTTGGCATTTCAACAGGAACAGACTTATGCCTCAACAACGCGCCCAAATTGTGCAAATTTATTTTTGAAATCATGGCTCTGTTCGAGATCCCGATTTTCATAAGCGAACTTTGTTTAAATGGATACGTCAATAAACAAATCTGCCGTATTTGGAGTGATGATAGTCCTCAAGTGTATGTTGAGACACCGTTATATCCAGAAAAACTGACTGTTTGGTGTAGTTTATGGGCTGGTGGAATCATTGGTCCGTACTTCTTTAAAAGAACGTCAGAACGTTACAGTCAACGGTGACCGCTTTGGAGTCATGATTACTGACTTTTTCGTTCGTAAATTGAACAACCATGATGTGCATGAGCTGCGGTTTCAACAAGAAGGCGCAACACGTCATACAGGTCGTGCCGCAATTGATTTTTTGAAGGAAACGTTTGATAACCGCATAGTTCCACGTTTTGCACCCGTGAATTGGCCTCCAAGATCGTGCGATTTAACGCCGCTGGACTATCTTTCTGTGGGGATATGTGAAGTCGCTAGTATACTCCGATAAGCCCGAAACGATTGACCACTTGGAGGACAACATTTGCCGCGTTATTTCCAATATACGGCCACTAATGTTGGAAAAAGTCAGCGAAAATAGGACCTCCAGATTAGACTATGTCCGAGCCAGCCGTGTAGGTCATATGCCAGAAGTCATATTTAAATTATAACGCCAGAAGATTATCTTTCGAATAAAGTAAATTTCATGTCAATTTAAAAAATGCATCTTTGTTTTATTCAATTTCAAAGTTCTATGCCTTTATAAAAAACACCCTTTATTTCTATATCATAAAATTATTACCATATTATGGTTCCAAATAGATTCTTATATTATCATATTATGGTTTTGCCAATTTTTATGAATTATCATAATATAAGCCCTACGGTATTCTCCCAGCATTCTGTTGGAGCTGGATTAAAATGTTATTTATGTTCTTTTTTTATATTAAATTTATTTAATAATTCACACATTTATATAAACTTAGGTTTAAAATAAATAAAGTAACCAAATTGTGTTTTTGCGTTGAAGAATAAGATTTGTGAAATATTTTTTTAGTTGTACCTGTGATTACAGCACAAAGCACGCATAAAAATATTGGTAAGAATACAATTTCACGATACATTTATAATGATCAAACCATGTTTGCAGAAAACGTAATGTTTGCAGTATAACCATATTATTGTCCTAGTTATCATATTATGATCATGGAAAATAGTTTCGTCCTCATTTATTACGATGTATGATTATTTCGTCTACAGACTTAAAAGCACTTGTATTTTGTTTAAATTTTTCTTCCATATTTCTTTTTTATTTTTTTTCTTTAACAATAATTGTTTGCTTAATTGCAAACAATTAACAAATAAATCACTTTTTTATAATTTTGTATATAAATTGTAACACTTTTATGTCCATATAATATACAATGACTTTATTTAAGGAGTGTGTGACAATTAAAATTTTGCCTGGAGTTCTTGGACCGGGTTGAAACTTGCAACTTATGTATTCATTCTTTCACAAAACAAATCACCATTACAATTAAAACCACCACGTTGTTTGTCTGTTTTTAATGTATTTTTGTTTAATACTTCTTGATTTGTTGGGGCTGGCTGTTTCTCACAATTTCTTTTCACAAAATCTAAAACAAGAATGAAACTAAAAGAGCGAATACGCTCCTAAAAGAACATACCGATCATCTTATAGTTGGCGTAACTATAATATGACTGCAGTTAGCGAAATGATTATGATAATATATTATGACTGTGACAAAAGAGATATTTTTACTAAAACATGATGAACCATAGTATTATGGCAATATGATCGATAGAATAGTTATTTCATTGAAATAACCATTTAGAACCAACCAGGCAGACTTTTAAGTCAGCAATGTGAAGTTTATTTCCGAATTTATGATTTGTTGTAAGCAATCCCACAATTCCCAATAATAAAATAAAAATGGGATGTTTTACATTTTTTGATGATATGTCTGCACTTACGCCCGGTATTGGAAGAGACTTTTCCGATAAATTATTTATATGTTGCAGTGTCCATAACCGCTTCCGCAATTGTGGGTTAAATATGATATTTGTTTTAAAAATGTGGCAAATGTAGAAGCGAATGGGGGAAAAGGTGTATATAATTAAATTTTTTTTTTGACACAACTCACTTTTACATAAAAAAAAATAAAACAAAAAATCTCAAAAAAAAACTGTACCAGAGTCGAACCAAATTTAGAACTTCACATTTTCAAACGGGAATATCTCGGGAAATATTAGAGATAGCCCACACATAAGCGCATGTTTTTTGTTAGCCTTTACTATCAGATAAAAAATATGTTAAATATTAATATGTTTTGATGGTCGGATTAGAAACAAAACATTTTATATGCAAAAAGTTCCCTACTTTGGGTGGACATATTGCCGCCCCAAGATGTTTTGAAGGTTCAAGATCACTACCTAAGCGTGTTTAAAATTTCCTTGCAGTCGGACCACTAAGTCTGAAATGGCCGAATTGTGCACTGTATCAAGTGGAACAAGTGCTGGCAACAATTGCTTTCCCGATCCCAAAATTATAACATCATTAGACAAAAAGTTCGTCTGTTCGAAAAGTGTCTTACAATCAATGAGGAAACAAAACGTTGCCAGCATGTTGGTAAAACCATGAAATTAGTGGTCTAAAAATAGATTTTCCAAAATAAAATTAAAAAAGTTCATTTATAAATTTCGTGGTCACGCCGGGCATTTGAACCCTGGCCGCCAGATTGGCAGCCGACAGCTCTAACCACAGAACTGACGAGCCATATAAAACTTGATAGCTTAAAATGTGAGCGAATGATAACTGATGGATAACATTGGCTACTCCGGGATCGAACTCGGAACCTTCCGACTACAAACTTTTTGAAACAAAGCATTGTCATTTTTAATAAGAAATGCTCTAGCGGTGGCCAGACTTTTGAGGCGTTGACAATTTCCGACTGGTTAGCACCGGGAAATTGTTTGCCAAAGTTTTTTTTTTTTGTAGACCCCTGAAATTTTTGTAAAACAAATGCTGTCAAATATTAATTTAATTATTAATAATTCTTTTTTTAATTCTTTTTGCACGAGCTAATTGGAAAGCGAATGTAAGCTTTCACGCCTGCCTCCGTTTTATTAGATGGATGAAAAGTCGAATATATAATCTGCGTAGCTAGGGCAGATACGTCTAAAATGATAAAGAAAAACGCGTAGGGCCAGCGTCGTGTTTTGCGCTTGCATGTGTACGTCCCAAGCATTTGATCCATCGAGTCTACGCCGCTTTTGTATTTATTGTAATAATGTATGGCATCGGGCTTCTTTTGAGTACCTCGAGTGCTCATATCGTAGTGTACCGTGGAAAGCAGTAACACACGTTTATTTTTATTTTCGAACATAACTGACCATAGACGTATCGTTGTTGTCAGAATTGTGGAAAGTCATATTTTTTCGTAAAGTTCCCACATATGCTAAGCTGTTGAACATAAGATTTTTGCACAGCAGAAGTGATGTAAAAAAATTATCTCCCACGACTGTTCGACCAGTGTTGTAATACCTCTGAACTAAACGTTTCACAACATTCTCTCCAACATTTTTTTGTTGCTGAGCTCCTGGTGGTTTGGCGGTATAAAGTTCTCCTTGCAATGGAAATTTAGTTATCGCATCGCAAACCCAAAATACTTTTTCCCATACTTTGCTGGTTTACTCGGACTGTATTGCGTGAAACGTGTTCGACCTATGTATGGATACAATTGCTCATCAACAGTCACAACATCGTTGGCTTTATAAAGCCGATTCAAATTAGAATTGAGCATATTGAACATATCACTTATCGCAGCCGCTTTATCCGTTTCTTCTCTCCGAGTACGTGTAGCACTGTTGTCAAATCCAATAAAACGATTTATAGTGTGAAATCTCTTTCTTGTCATATTATTTTATTTATTTTTTAATATCGGAAACCAATATGTTTTCCATAGATCAACGGTGTGCTGATAGGTGGATTTTGTGACACCTGCGGCTATCAGAAGTCCAAAGAACGCATAGATTTTATTGAATGTACCAGTTGTCCATATCCAAACATGCACAAACATGCACTATTCATCAATTTTCCATACAACTATGTTTGTGGTACAATTGTACCAAGGATGGCAATGAAGGCATAGATGTACGTTTGCCACTCCCACCGATTAACGAGACTTGAACAGACAAAACAAATGTAATCATTACATTCTTAAATGTATATTTGAGGCATTCATAAAGTTTCAGCTCTTTAGATGCACAAATAATATCAAAATTTTGTTTTCAAAGTTCAAATTGGTACAGCTGTACCAAGGATGTCACACAAGGGTTAATTCATCTCATCTACTATCTCTAAAAGTTAAACTCTTTAGTTTAACAATGCGAATTATTTGAATATCTTATAGTCTTTTTAGTTCACCATGTTTAGACATTCCCTTACATACTTCAATTTAACTTGAGTTGTTGGTTAAAAGTTTTCTTGTGTCCGCCATTTCCTTTGCCAGTCAGATAGTTATTGACAGATAAAGTTTTGTATTTGAGCAAACAAACAAAGTTTTCTTTGCTAAAAAGTTGAAAATAATACCCGCAATGTAAATAAAGCTAGGACAATTAAACAAAAAATAAAAATAAAATATAAAAAAAAAGTTTATCTTAAAGTTGAAATAAATGTTGAGGAAATAGTACAGCACAATGACACGAATTAAAAAAAAACTATACCAAATATATCGTTGCTCAATAAAAGTGTAAACAAAATGTTAAAATAATTCCAATAGCTTAAGAAAATAATAGAACCCAGTTAAAAATTGGAATCCGTAATCTTCATATACATATGGGCACCTGCTGAAACCGACATACTCTGGCTCTTATGAATTGAATTGGTGGTCATCTAAAATTCGAAAAATTACAAAAACGACTTGAAACTTGTAAGAGCTTGTTCATTCATTCCGTTTTCTCTGTAATAGTTTTTAGCTTTCAGATCTAAACCAATACAAAATATAGTCACTAGAATATAGTCACTATCACTGCTGGGTGAAAAGTTGCTTGGTGGTTTACAAGTGAAACCAAAATTTTCCAAATTTTGAACTTTTTGAAGATTTTAAATAGGGGTTTTGCGCCGTTTAATAAAAATGAGTTTTAAGCACAGAATTATAAAAACGGCGTAATTTTATAAAGTTAGAGGTATATCAAGTTGGTGTTTTTGAAAATGTATCTTTTTTGCGTCTGACAATCTGAATTGTCTTTTTAGTAGGCTAGTGTATTGCGTGATGTAAGTATCTTCGAAAGTACACCTCCGAGGCGAAAACGCACTTTAAAATTTTTAAACTCAAAAATTTTATGAACTTTTGAAAATTTTTGCAAAAAACACAATTTTTTTTAAGCTTTTTTTATATCAAAACATGGCATGGGAATATGTTTAGGTATCTAAATAGATTCTTCGCGACGGCCTAAACTGATAAAGTGCAACAAAAAATAAATTTTTTCAATCCTGGAGCGTGCAGCGGCAGTTTTTTTTCCAAACACATTTCGATTGGTAACAACTAAAGCGCTATATCAATTCCGCTCAAACGTACTGACTTTACTGAGCTTGATACTAAAATCAAAAACGCACCAAAAAAATTTAAGGATTTAAAATTTTATGGAGTAAACAAAATGTTTCTAACCTTAAAAAGCATCCTTTCATGAAATATTTGATTTTGAAAATTTAAAAGAATTATTTTTGAATTCGGGTTAATAAGTAACCCAGAATCCAAACAAGTATTTTATAATCGGTCCAATATTAATATTTGCAAAAAAACGCGTTTTTTTTCTTTGAACCCCTAGAAAGTGAGACTATATTTTTAAACAATATTCACGAGGGCCACCTTAACAAATTTCAACAAAACAATTAAAACATACTACCGCGAAAACCGCCAAATTACCGCCGATGCAATGACATCTTAAAGAACTTGCTTTATTATAAAAACTCTAATATCATAATAGCATTTGCTGAGTGCTTCTAAGAATAAATATTTGAGTTTCAATTCAGTTTATTTTATTTATGTGCGTGAACAGTCGTGAATTAAAATTAGTAAAATGGTTTCAGATTATACATTAAAAAACGTGAAATTCGTAAAACCTGAGAAGCGAAACAAATTAAACGATAAAAGACGCGAATATCGCCAATCTGAAAAAATAAAAAGCAAAACAAAAAACAAACAAATCGCAAATTGGTGTAAGAAAGTCAGTTAGGTATTCGGTTTTAAATAACAATAATAATAATAATAAAAACAATCCTATCAAAACAAAAAATTGCGGATTGAAAAAAATTGAAAACGGCTTATAATTTATCACTGGAACCCAAGATTTAACTAACGAAACGTTTAGTTACAGCTTCCAATTTGCAAAACAATTTTACAAATTTTCAAAGGTAACAAATCAAAATAGCAAAAAATCATGAGTGGTAAATTTTAAATGGTAATATCTCTTAAAACATTAGCGGTAGGCAAATAGTTTTTTCCCAAAATATTACAAATTATGTCTTATACTAGCCGTAATTTTGTAAAATGTTTAACAATTTTAAATAAATTTTTATATGCATACACGGTCAAAAAAAATTTATTTTTTATTTTTTTTTCAGTGTATTTTAAAAAGTATTGAAGCTTTTACAAATATTTTAAAGTGCTAAGAAAGCCCCTAAGGGGTATTATCCACACGCGTTATCCTTTTTCAATTTTAACAAAAACTGTAATTTTAATATTTTTTTTTAATTTTTAACTTAAAACCGCCGTAAAATTTGCGCCGTTTAATAAAAATGATTAACGCGAACGGATTTCACATGCTCAAATATCGGCTTATACACACACAAATCGACATTGATGTCAGACAAAAAAAAAAAAACTTAAAAAAATGTCTAGATGCTGTAAATTTTTGAAGTTGCCCATATATATGGGCTCAAAAATATTTATTTCATGGTCAAGTGGTATTTGTTCCATTAGTGGTCTTTTGCATTATTTATTACTGCGATAGTCCTTAATCGATTTTGAATTTTTATATATTTTTGAAAACATAATTTTATCTATATATTGATTCATTTTTCATTTATAAAAAAAAAAACAATTACAACATTAATAATGTTTTGCATAAACTGAAAAAAAGATTAAGATTTAGTTTTTAATGTGGTCACTACGACCTAGCCTGATTTATAGCAATAGCGTTTCTTTTTTAATAATACTCAGGTCGGGTTCCTAAGACACACGGTTTCACTTTTTAGAGCGAAAAACTATAATCACTAAATATTTTTCCTAACTTGAACCTCAATGAGGCACGTGTTAGTATTATCGGATTGATCTGAAACTAATCCAATCAGATTTTCTTGGCTATTGGCACATTTTAGGCAGGTTCCGCTTTGGAAAATCCAAACTTGATTTCTTGTGACAACCATAATATAAGACCGTAATATACGAAAGACTTCAGCTTTTTATTTGAAAATACATAAAACAAATTAAAAATTGTATACAACTTAAATAAATTGTTTTAATATATATCGTAATATGCCAAAATCGACTTTTTGCGAAAAGAAAATGGTGCTTAAGGGCTTCAGCAGCAACTTTTGTTCTGCGACTTTTTCATAATTCTATTATTTACAAAATTACAGTTATTTTTAAGTTATTAGAGAAAATCAAAATTTTGACCTTTAACATAGTTGTTGATCACTATAATATCTAAAATTCTGCGGTGGTGCTTGAAGATTACCATAATACTTCAAAAGTTTTATGTGAAAGGTGGTGAAACTTTTTCGATTTTTTTTAACATTTTCCATATTTTTCTGTAAACGAAAAATGCGATCGTCATGTGCCACAGCAGAATTTTAGATTCTGAAGTCATTAACAACTGTATTCAATGACAAGACCTAATATTCAGTCCAATTTGTGCCGCGTTAAATGTTAGCAGTAGTATTTTCTTACTTCCAAGTTTGTGCTGTTGCCATTATTTTTTTCTCAGTGTATTGTTGCAACAATATCCTAAAATTTAAGATTACTACCCAAGCTAACTATCCAACAAATAAAAACATTGCTTTTGTAGCTGTTAACATAAATAATGAGTAAAATTCATAAAAAGTTAAAAAATCCGTTTTAGGACCAGTGAGGGACACTCTAATTAGTAATTAAGGTAGATGACCCTAAAAAAGTTAGAGAATTTAACAACAATTTTTAAGATATTCTTTATTTTTGCCAAATGTTTACCACGATTATAGCGAACTACGCTTATAACGAACTAAGATGTATGTTATACACGAGTTCGGTATAACCGAACTTTACTTTATATTAACCCTTTCAGGACCATAAGCTTCTGGGGACTTTCCCTTTATCATTTTGATATAAGCTTGTCAGAACCCAACTAAAGCAAAACCATTCAAAAATGTGAAATAAAAATTTTTCGTATACGAGTTTTTTAATGGGACACATGTGTCCCTGTGGCCCTTAAGGGAGCCAAAATTTATTTTTTATTATATATAGGTTTTTCAATAAAAGTTACATTTTTAATATTATAATACGCTTTTAATAAAAATTTATGGTTAATTTTGCGATAAATTATGGTTAATTATGATGTTCTGCGAAACAATTACGGTTAGTAGTAAAGCATAGATGCACATTGCATTCATTACAGTAGTTATTAGTGCGATTTTCTACATTAATTTTTGCGCATTGAACACATCTCTTTCTTACGTTGCGAGTGCGAAGAAGCTGGTCTCTGGCTGACAGTGATTTTTGATGACTGGAATGTTGGAAATTCTCTCTGACGCGAAGCATAACCACCGATTAAATTTCCGGCCACCAATCGTCTAAACTCATGGGAGTTAAGTTGAGTCTCTTACACAAGATTTTTTGCTTTACATTCGGTGTAAATAACAGGAATTGTTTACGCTTATATCAAGTAAGTCAAAAAATAACCGGAGGTAATATTTTGATTTCGATTTGCGGTCTAGTTCATAAAAGGACTTGCGCTGATCCATTAAATCTACTCCACCCATATTTTTGTTGTAATGCATAACAGCTTTCGGGCATTTTACGTTGGTTTTCTCAGCACTACCAGCTATGCGACGGCTGACGGTGTCTGTCTCTACTGGCGAAAGAAAATTTGTGAGAAGAGTCACAGCTCTGTTGTCCATCCACTCCACAAAGGATAGTCCCTCAAAGCTTGTGTGTAAAGGTCTCCTCGCTTCATATTCTTATCGAGAGGCAAATTTTTTGGAATATTTTTTCGGTTGCTTTTTACTGTTCCACAGGACTTTATTTGACGTTTTTTCAACCCATATTGTAACAAAGGCGAGTTGAAGAAGTTATCAAACCTGTAAGTTTTTCTGTCAACTGAAGCACGACTGATTCCCCAAGTCTATATTCAGTTTCATACTCTTTTCTTCCAGTGTATAGATTAAATTCAAAAGATATCCGGAAGCAGAGTCACATCTGCACCACATCTTAAATACCCATTTTATTGGTTTATTCTTGATATACTGTATCATAGCGTTATGACCTTTAAATTTGATCGTGTGTTCATCGACAGCCTGTTTGTATGTGTTGTTCATTGCATTTTGAAATGCTTTGTTGAAATGACTTATGACAGGTCTGATTTTAAAAGCCCGATCGTTCCTGTTTCCTTCTTCATGGTTATTGCTGAAGTGCAAATTTTGACGGATATCTTCAAATCTTTTCTTGCCATTACATTACTTATGAAGGGTACACCTATATCAGGTTCTGTTGACCAATAATCACGAATGGATGATAAAACGTACTATGTCATTACCAGATTGATACCAAAAATGCTTTCATTTCGTCAGCCGTAACATCAAAAACTCTTTCATTTTGTTCAGCATATCTACAGGATTCATGAACTATAAGTTCTACCAAAACATCAAAGTTCGTAGTCAGTAAAAAGATCTGAAATGGTGATAGATTACAGTTGGGGTCTCCAACATCGCAAATTTGCACTTTTCCAAACTCATAGTCCCTGTTAGGGAATACGTTTGCAGTGTATGAATTTCTCCATCTAAAATTTGGTTCACTTTTTTCTGTCGTCTTTTTCTTGTAATTTTCTGCAATACGAAGCGCTTGTTCCGTTATCTCAACGACTTGTTCTGTTGTCTCAACCGCATTATCATCGATTTCACAAAATGCTGCACCTGCATCAACATCACCTTCAAGAAAAATCTGGTCTTTTTCATCTAGACACAAATCGTCTTCATCTTCGCTATTTTCCGCAGTAAGAAATTGCAATATGGCTGGAAAGCCATTCTTCTAAAAAAATGTTGTTACAACGTGCTATAGAATTTACATTCACCAAACTTACCAAAATGAATCAGCAAATCAAAGAACAAAAATATTTCTCTCAAATATCACTTTTTTAGCAAATTAGAAAACAAGACCACTTCTCACAACGTAAAGTAAATAAATAGAATACAAATTCTAGGAATTCAGTCACCTGATAAAGTTTACAAACTTAATGGGGAAGTCCCTTTTTAGTTTTTTTAATATGCCAGTATATTTCGTATTTTGTCTAAGCAAAGAGAAGGTCTGAACATTGTGCATCTTAATGCGCAGAGTTTAAACAATAAAATGGATGAATTCAGATACCTATTTGCGTCAACTGGCGTCGATATAATCTGCATTTCCGAGAGCTGGTTTGCTATGGATATAAATGACTCAATATATAATCTTCAAGGCTTTAAACTCTATCGGTCTGACAGGCGGATATTAGTTAACGGCGTTGAGACAAAAGCTAAAGGAGGTGTCGCTATATATGTAAGATACGGTGTTAACTGTAAAGTTAAGCTCGGATCGGGTATTGGGAGTGAAATTCAGTACTTATTTCTTGAAGTGACTACTAAAGAAAAAAGAAAACTGTTGGTTGGAAGTGTCTATAGGCCACATAAAGACATTAGGATTGACACTTTTATATTAGCTCTCGAAAATATATCGGTACAATACGATGACATTGTTATTGTTGGGGACTTTAATAATAACCTCCTGATAAACAACCCGTTAATTGATCCAATGCTTCTTCTTGATCTCAGCCCAGTAAATACAGTTACACCAACTCACTTTCATAGATCATCAAATAGTTTGATAGACTTAGTATTCGTTAACCATAAATCGAAAGTGCTGCTATATCAACAACTCCCTGGATCTGCTTTTTCAAACCACGATATTATATATCTGATATATGATACCCGTTTAAAAAAGAGGATACCTCTTATACCTATCGTGATTTCCGTAATATTGATTTCACAACTTTAAACCAAAATATAGAAAACATCCGTTGGGATCAGATTTACTCTTTTGATGATGTTAACGACCAACTGCTGTTTATTCAGGACAATGTTAAACAATTATTAGATACTTGTGTTACAATGAAAACTAATTTAATTAAGGGCAAACATCAATCGTGGTTTACCCCGGAAATTAAATTATTCATAGATAAACGTAATGCTGCTTATAGTAGGTGGCGGAAATTTAAATCAACAGAACTTCATGTTATATTCAAATCTGCTAGGAAAAATGTGGTGCAGGAAATACAACGGGCGAAAACCTTATTTTATGGAAGAAAATTTTCTTCGGCCATTGACAATAGATCCAAATGGAAAGAAATCCGCAAGATTGGTATAGGACGTGATAACGCTCCACTCTGCGATGATGATGTCGATGTGAATTTTTTAAATGATCATTTTGTAAACATTAATGCCCTTTCTCCGTTGTATAACTTCTGTGATGATTTATGCATCGTTCCTATCGAAAATAGCTTTAGTTTCCGTTGTGTTGACCAATGTGAAGTTCTTGAAAGCCTTTCAACTACAAAATCGAATGCAGTTGGTTTGGACGAAATGAATCCAGTATTTTGTAAAGCCATTATACAAAAGCTCTTGCCATTTATTACACATTTATTTAACACAATCCTCACAAAATCCATTTTTCCAGAAATATGGAAGCATTCAAAGATTATTCCTATTCCTAAGCAAAACAATGATCATCGGCCTATTGCGATCCTTCCATTTTTATCAAAAGTATTGGAAAATCTCATGAGTAGACAGATTAAAGATTACCTTAGTCGACATAAACTCTTATCCGATTTTCAATCTGGTTTTGTGAAGGGCAGAAGCTGCATAACAGCGCTAACGGACGTGATTGAGGATTTAAGAGCTAAACTTCATAAAAACAAGGTTTCATTCTTAGTTCTGTTAGACCATAGAAAGCCTTCGACACTGTAGATCATTCAATACTAATGAAGTAAATTGAGAAAATGTTTTATTTTTCTAGTTCAGCATGCAAGCTTATTAAGTCGTATCTCACTGACATATCGCAGCTTGTAAGTTTTAACGGAAGGTACTCAACAGCTTTCCATGTTAAAAAAGGACTTCCGCAAGGATCTATACTAGGCCCTCTTTTATTTTGTTTATATATAAACGATTTACCCGATGTAATGCTGACGACGTCCAAATCTACAACAGTACAGTAATTAAAAAAAAGTAATTAAAAAAAACCTATGCGTAGAAAATATTAATTTTGATTTAGCCAATATACACAACTGGGCTGTTGCCAATGGCTTAAGCATAAATCCTTCAAAATCCAAATGCATCTTTCTGTCAAAAATTAAAAGAACCTTAAGTAATGATCTTCAGCTTTCTATAAACAACAATATTATCGAACTCGTAGACTCATCGAAAAATCTCGGAGTAATATTCAATTCTAAATTAACTTGGTCCAACCACATAAACTAAATAGTGGGAAGGATTTTTGGAATGCTTCGTAATGTATGGATTGTTAAATATTGAACACCATTTAACATACGTATGCTACTAGCAAAAACGTATCTTATCCCCGTTCTGTTATATGGCTGTGAAATTTATGCAAACTGTGACACTGCGGACTTTGGAAAACTTAAAGTTGCTTACAACAATATTGCAAGATATGTCTTCAACAAAGGGCGCCGTGAATCTATATCTAGTTTTTCCTATCAAATTAATAAGATGAGTTTTGAAAACCTTCTTAAATTTAGGAGTTTTATTTCATTCCATAAAATAATCACGTCTATGCAACCTGTCTACCTATACAGCAGAATACAATTTGCTAGATCAAATCGTGGGAATAATATTATCCAGAAAAAATTTAAAAGCCTATTATCACAACGCCAATTTTTCATTTACACCACTAGTTTTTGGAACCTTCATCCTAATCGAATTCAAGTCATAAAAAACGCAAACAAATTTAAAAATGAGCTTAAAATATACTTTGGTTAAATATTCAATTTGCCAGTTATTTGTCTAACCTTTGATGCCTTACTTATTTCAAACACTTGTTACTTTCAATTTTGTATTTTTATCTTTGTATCTTAAATATTAAATTTTAACTTTGTTTTTAATTTTATTTAATATGTGTAATGTTTTTTATACTCACTAGCACTATAATTTATAAGATTTACATCTTGTTGTGCTAGATTATCTAATAAATAAATAAAAAATTTATAAAAAATTTAAAAAAAAAAAACTCTCACCATCGCAAAGTTGCCATTGACGACCACAGGGACACCCGTATCTCTTTTCGTTTTTTTTTTTAATAAAGCTAGTTTTTTTCTTGGAAATATCTCAAAACTGAATTTCAATTTGTAGAATATTGTTAAATTAAACAAACTTTTTTAATTTGAAAGAAAGAGAAAATTTCGTCTATTATTTAGAGCAGTTTAAATATCCCGTTTACGGTATGTGCAAAACTTGCTTTTTAGCTCTTAAAAAAACATTAATTAATTTTTTTTCACACAATTTTTTTTTTAAATTTTAAAAACCCATCATTAAACTTTGCATTAAGCTAAAAATATCAATACTTTTAGTATTAGTTTATTTTTAACGCATATTTTTCTTTTTGGGACACATATGTCCCCTGGTCATCAAAGGGCTAATTTAATATAATGTTGATAATTTTGATATAGAAATAAACTTATATGCAATATAAGTAATACCAGTGTTTTATATCTTTCAAAGGCATACCCTGAGCGTATGAGTGATATTAATACAACAAAATATAACTCATACGCATTGATTAATAAAAAGTTAACACATCCATTAGAGTGTCACATTTTTGAGGCTTTTTAAAAATATGCAAGATGAATTAATGTGAATTAAAATTTAGTCAAGGTAGCTTTTGTCTAAAATTTTGTCATATATAAAAAATATTTAAAAAATCGTAGATTATACATTAAAGAAAAATACTAAAATCAGCTTCTAGACCCGACGTAATATGTTTTTAACTAATTTATTTTAATGCGATTTAATAAAAACATTAGAAAACATTTTTCATGCGTTTTTCATTTTGATGACATCTTCGGAAAAGTGCTGATATCCATTAATAATTTCAATAATATAATTTAAAATCTTTTTCAAAACATGGAAAATAATTAAAATTTACAAAAATTTTTACCCAAATTGATCAATGAAAAATTTTAATACCGAAATTGAACTGATTAGAACATAGTTTTCACACCCTATTGAATTTTTTTTAAAACGACATAAAATCGATTTCTTAGCGCACATTTTCCTGCAAATTAATAACTATGTAAAATTTGTCTCTTGTTCTAGCAGACAAACTCCGGATTCTTGACTTCAGTTGTTTTTTAACCGCTTAGCTAAAAATTATTTAAGAATTTGAAAACTCCCAAATTATTTTCGAGGAAAATATCAATGCCAAACGTGCCTAAAACCAAAAAAAAATTCACGGGTGCTCAATTCCGAAAAACATGTTAGTTACCCCCCACCCCCTTCAAAAATAAATTCCTGGCTACGGCCTGGACATAGTGTTAATTTTTCGACCCAGTTTTTTTAAATGGCTATATTTTTCCAAGATCAAGGTAATTAGTGATTTAAAAATCTTAAAATAATTCAACATCTTGACTAAAATCATAAATAACTGATATTTGAAAAACTTTTCACTCGTACTCGTAAGTGTCTACTTAATTCCCAAAGTGGATAAAAATTAAAACTAATAACACATTTAATAATTAAGTCCACAGACATGTCTTAACATTAATGAAAAGCTTCTTAGTTTTTCATGAAACTGCTAAGATGTCCCTTAAAAAGCGATTTGTCGATTTTCGCCCATTACATTCCCGAGGCTTTTTGAAAATGGTTTAAAATGGAATAAATAGTTTTTTTTTTTTTGAAATGCATTTATTTTTATTTTAGTACATATTTTTGAATTTGCAATTCATATTTTTCGGTTTTGAGTGCACATTTCCATATAAATGCATATTTATCATTTTCTACAGCCTATTTTAGGCGCATAATCTAAAATCTAACAAAAAAAAAAAAAAACATAATTTCAAATCGAATGTAAAAATGTATAAATTACTCAAAAATTGAGAGTTTTGCAACAAAATTTTAAAAATCGTAAAAATTTAAGTACGCAGGTAAAAATTTTCATAAGGATCTGTTAAGATTCAATTTATGTTTGCACATGCTCATAAACATGCATTCATGTCCCTAAATCTAAATCTCCATACATGATTCCATATACCACCATACATATGCATTAACGAAATTTGAGGTAATATCTACATACATTCGTGTTCATGTATGTTCGTGTGGTATCATACATGAATAATCAAGTAGATATTACCTTACCTTATATATGGAAGCATATACGGAGATTTATGTATCCATGTATGGGCATGTATATTTATGACCACATACAAACATACATTGGACCTTTATGAAAATTTTTAGCCAGACACTTTTGTATGAAATTAACTGCAAAACGCGTATGAAAAAATAAAAACAAAATGGTTAGATCTAGCCGGAAAATGGCCAAATGGGCAACCATGACTTCAAATGAAAATTCTTAATTTATATGACATACATTTTTATGAAACTCTTCATCATATCTATCGAAACTTCTTAGATATGATGAATAATTGATGACAAACGATTTATGAGACAGTTTCATCAATATAATGAAACTTTTTCCCTGAATGTAGTCAACACATTTTAACAGCGTGCCTTTAAAGACACACCCTATTCGAACGAAACCAGATATGTGTTTATTATGAAAAATATTAATATATATTGAGTGACTAAATAGCATATACTTCGAATTATTTTTTTTTTTTTTTTTTTTTCGTAGTAATATTTTTTATACAAAACTTTATATTCAATAATGTAATTACAATACAAAAATCCAATACTATAATTATAAGATTTGTATTTTGTTGTATTGGAAATCAAATAAATAAATAAAATTCTACGTTTGGTAAAAAATGTGTTGAAAAAAGTGAGGACAAAAAAAAAATCAAATTTTCACAAAAAATTCATCCATTTCTCAAAGACAAAATTTGCTTAACTGTCCAGAACTAAAATCAATTAAATGATATTAAAATTCTTGCCAAATTATTGATGAATGCTACAAAGCAAATTTCCAATACTGTTACCTTTTTTCGGAAAGGTCTGCTCCTAGCAATTAGGACAATAAAGATGCGAATAAAACTCATTTACTCACATCTGAAACATTATAATCCGATCGCATAAATATTTTGCACACATAATCTGACAACCTTCCTTAAGATAACTTGATAAGAAAAAAGGTTCATTGTCGTACATATGAGCAGTTGTCAATACAACTGTGTGTCGGGGTTTTTTATCTCACTCCTTATTCTTTTGAATATTTATAATATATATAACATAATATTGTTTCATATATGGCTATATAAACATAAGTTATATAATATATACTGTCTTATAAAAAATATTTTTTTGTGTGATTTAAGATGTGCTTATATATGGTGAAATATTTATAATACACCTTAATATATAATTATATATGACATTACAAGATGTAAGATATAATTATGCAAGATTACACATATATTACACAGCATTAATAATTTAGTTTTAGATATGATTATATATGGTACAACATCATCACTAGTTTATATGCCTATTAGATATAGTTATATATTGTTATTTGGTATATACCCATACATAATTACATATGCTCAAGATGACTACCAGATTAAAAAAGAATTATATGATGGCATATCTAATTAGCTACGGTCCAATAACTAATCTGATCAAATTTAATCCGGTAAATATAATTTTATCTACGTGGATCAAACTGGATTTAATTGGATTAGAGTGGGTAAACTTGTATATGTACAAAAGAGTACCCATAAAGCCAAAGTTGTTTTTTCTCTCTAACCGCGTATTTTATGATAGATTGGGTGTAAAAAATAAGATCTGCGAAAAAACTTTTTTTCTATCGCGCAAACAGGTTATGAGATTTTGACTTTTGACCTCAAAAATGGACTAAAAATGGTTAATATTTTTGTTGTTCTACAGCTTTTTAAATAATCGGTTTTTGTTAAAAAGCTTTTATTGGTGTTATTATGGAAAATGACACAAAAAATATTTTTCTCATACATACTTTTTACCTACATATGAAAAATCGTGATGTTTTTCGCGGTCAAAATCAAAATTTTGTAATTTATTTTTTTTTTTTAACAGCTCGTATTAATTTTTGTTAGACGATATTTTTGTTTGCTATACATCAGGTAATAGAGTGTTAACTGCAGCTTAAGGAAGAGTTTGGGTTTTTTAAAATATATCGTCTATTCCACGACAAAATGACAAAAACCCTATTATGGATAAAAAAAATCTTTTTTTTCTATTTCTATTGTCTGGAATGCTATACAGTCACTAGCAAAGTGTTCACTTATGGCCATTAACATTCAAAATTTGTTTTAAATGATTGTTACTTAAAATGAAGTTTTGCTAAGACTTTATTTAAAATGAGAAAAATTAACCTTTAAATAAAAATTAGAAACAATTTGCTCGACTCGACTTCAAAATTTTTTTTTTTTGTAAATATAAATTTATTTTTATATATTATTTAAGATTTTTATAATTATTTAACTTATTACTAGTTGTATATCACTCATCACAGTTTGATTTAAATATTCTATGAATTTCTTTTTTGAAAAATAGTTTGATGGTACATTTTTAAAATGATTTTCCATTGTGTGGATGATAAACTGCTTCTGCTCTTTCTGGTGCGTCAAAAGAGCATTAAATCGCGTAATGAGAGCTATTCCACGTTCCGCCATGTCATTTACAACTAATTGGGTTTTTACAATTGTCTTTTCCGCAATAAAACTTTCATTTATTCCCCAAGTATAAGGATCGCTCATCAAAATTTTTTTATCAATACTTGTTATTTCTCCATAATATAATAATATAATTTTGTAAAATTAGTTTTTTAATACCATCTTTCCGTTTAATTGGAATTTGAAATTTTTTATAAATCAAAATTAATTCACTTGTAACAATAATCATTATTGTTTTCAATTTTTTTTTTCGTCTTGCAATAAGCGGAAAAGTCTACCAAGTACATATCTTTTACTTGTAAGCACTCGCCCATCGAATCTACTTCTTTTTTCTTCCAACAAGCATAAGCCATTTAACATTGAAATTTGCAAAAGTAAATGATTTTTAAATACTTACCTATTAAATGGACACTTTTTGATAAACTACTTTCCATATTGCAAACTCTTCTAATGCGAAATATGTTATTAAACTGAAATATGTTCTTAAAGTGATACCGATTAAAACAAGTTATGAAAGTTTGAAAATTTAAGTTATTAAAATTGACAGCTCTATGTTAACTATGTTGATTTCGGTTTTTATTTAACTTAAGGTATGTAGATTGAGAAAAATAACGACGATATATTTGAAAAAAAACAAACTTTTCCTAAAACTACAGTTAATAGCCTATTAGCTGATGTATAGCAAATAAAAATATCACATAACGAAAATTAATAAGAGCGGTTTAAAAAAAAAAATCCAAAATTTTGATTTTGACAGCGAAAAACATCACGATTTTTCATACACGCAGAGAAAAAACAGGGTTGCAACATGATTGCCACAACAAAATGATGATCCCTGCATGCGGACATGGTTGCTACAAACAAATTATGGGTTTGAAAATAAGTTCTGACCAATAACATGGTCGCTGATACCATTTTTTGGCTGATATTTTATTATATCATGATTCCCTCTTCCTACCTTATAATATGGTTGATAATATAGTTGCTACGGCCAAACTATGATAATCTCGTTATGATAACAACAATCAATCAGTAGTGCTGTAGTGAAAAAAATGGTTTTATATTACAATTTTTAAATATAAATTTGTATTTCTCGCTAAAAAGGTTTCGAAAAAAAAGAATATACTTTTTCTTCAAATTGGATTAATATTAGACGGGTAAGTATAAACAAATATATTAATTCAACATTCATATGTAAGAAAAAATTGTTAAAGACTTGTCGAAAATTAAATATTTTAATCTACGTGCAGTTGTTATATAAAGAAATGGTCACAGTGTACAACTTGAAAACATTTTCAATAAAAAACTCAAAGTAAAACAGCATATTTTACTATTTCAATAAGCAAGTAACCTTATTAACTTTTAAACATATCTATTTTTTCCCCAACAAGTTTTCTACCATATTGCATTATTGATACAGATGACGCTATGCACAACCATCTTATAATAGAAAAGGTTTTATGTGCTCTCCGCAGTTAAGAACAACCATGCTATAATTGGCGAAAATCATTTTATAGTGGCTGTAACTTTGTTATGATTTCGCCAGTCATTACATGGTGAGAGAGATCACAGATTATTCTATTTATTAGTGAGCGTCAGTCTAGTTTGAGATTTTGTGGAAAGTACTTCTTTTTATTAAGAAAAATTAAAAAAATAAAATGAAAGGCTTTACTTTGATAAAAACTAATTTCCAAAACAATCGCGAAATAATTAGAGTACATTTTGATGGTGACGACAATTATAACCAGTTCGTAAAAGAAGGTAACATTTTCTAAATTATGAATGAATGTTGTGTTAAAATTTTTTTTTTTTCATATATATATGTACATATATCATATATCATATTTATATTTCAGCAAAAAAAAACATTTAATATCCCACATGAATTGGAGGTGGAAGTTCTATCCAAAGATTTTAGGATAAAGCCGGAATTATTTTCGTGTTTATTAAACCAATACATTGCATCAATTGATTTTGTTTTGGACATTAAATTGGGTAAGTTTTTTTTATCAATAATTTTTGCGAGAAAAGTGCTAAAAAAAATAACTTAAGCTGCGTTTACACTGCTTCGAAATAATAGGATTATGGTATTCTCCAAAACGACATAAGCTAACATACAAACATAAATTAACCCATTGGAACCCAATTTTGGATGTTTGAGTTTTTGACTGCTAAATTAATGTTTAAGACCATTTATGTGAAAATATATTTTTTTTATTTTAAAATGTACCAGGCCCAAAAGTTTGCAAATATTTCGAGATGTGCATATAAATTATAGCGCACTTACAATCCGAATTTTGCTGTTTTTAATACCTCTTTAATGACTCATTGGAAAACTATAATTTAAAAACATTTTTTATTGGCAATTTAAAAATGCAGATACATATCGAAATATGTGCAAACTTTTGATCCTGGAACCCTTTTGAACTGAAATAAAATTAATCAATTTACTGTACATTTTGTCTCAAACAATCCAATTTTTATGTGTCCATGCACAGCATATTTTAATAACTAAAATTTATTCGTTTATTTCTAATAGATCTCTTATATTCATTATATAAATAAATGTAATATTTAAAATAAAAAAAATGTCTTTCCTTTTAATATAGCTTAACCATTACATGGTTATTAATTTGCTAAATATCATCCTGAAGTCATATTATAGGTTATTAGTAATTATAATGTGATAATAGGGATCATATTATGATACTTTAGATACCATAATATGGTTATGTGGGACCATACATTGATTAGTTCTTCATCATATTATGATTAGCGGAGACCATATTATGATAATTCCAAGATCATAACATGTTTATGAAGAACCATTATATGGTGTTATTAGAGCAATTTGCTAACCATAATACGATTTATTAGGAATCATGTTATGGTAAAACAATGGCAGTTATGTAATCATAACATGATTACTATAATATGATTACTACTATGGTTGCCGCAATCATGAACCCAACAATGTATGATGCTCTTCGAATATGGTTGCCCCAACCATGTTTTTTTCTTTGCGTGTATGTAGGTAAAAAGTATGTATGAGAAAAATAATTTCTGTTTTATTTTGCATAATAACACTAATAAATTTTTTTAACAAAACAGGATTATCTAAAAACTTGTAGAACAACAAAGATATCAACCATTTTTAGTTCATTTTTGAGGTCAAAAGTCAAAACCTCATGGCCTGTTTACGCGATAGAAAAAAAGTTTTATCGCACATCTTATTTTTTACACCCCATGTATCATAAAATGCTCGGGGAGCGAGTAAAAAAACAATTTTGCAATTTTCATATATTTCATGGGTACCCTAATGTACAATTGAATCTGAATTTTGACCTGGTATTATTGTACTAAAATATTATCTTAACACATGAAATTGAATACAATTAAGTCCAATTTCGTATAAATGGCTTATGCAATTTTTCAATGAAGCTGAGCTTTGCATTTTGAAAGGGAGAAAAGTTCAAATAAAATTGTAGTTTTTAAACCAATTACTTTTAAATAAAATAATGATAACACATTTGATTCGAAATTAATAAAGAAGAACAAAATAATGAATGAATGTTAATTTAAAAGTTTCAAACTGTATGGAATAAATGTTTTTTTCAATAAAAATTTATGTGGTTCATAAAGTTTCTTTATAATTTTTGATAGTTTCCCATAAAGTCTTTAAAAACTATGACTATATATTTGAAAAAATTCTGAAATACTTTCATATGACTTCTTAAGAAACAGTTTGCGATACATTTAAAAATTTTAAATTATATAAAAATGAGTTTGTGGGACTGACATACATAGTTCCTCTTAGCCGATGGTTCGTATGCCAAAACGTCGGGAATGTCAATTACATTTAATAAAACATGAAATTCTTATTCGAATTTATTTAGATCCGAGGGCTGATCATTAAGTCCGGGACTTTTTGAATGAAACACATATTTTTTGCAAAAAAATATTTATTTTTCAACATAATCTACTTTTAGCTCAATACACTTAGTCCAACCTTTCTCCAATTTTTGTATCCGTTCCAAAAATAGGATTTTTCGAGGTCCATAAAATAGGCATTTCTTGGTCATATGGGGTCGTTTTTTTTATCCTCGTTAAATCGGTCCAATAAGTTGGCATAATATACGCCGTTTATAGTTTTTCCATTTTGAAGGTAATCGATGTGGATTATCCCGCGTGCAGCCAAAGAAACTGTTGCCATCACCTAATTGGCCACGATTACGTTTATGGTCAATTGAGAGCAAACGCGGCACCCATCTTGCAGACAGCTTTTTTAAACTCAACTGAACATTTAAAATCGAAACCACACTGCCATATGAAAAGCCTATGGCATCAATAATCTCACGCACATTTACTCTTCGCTCGGCCAACAACATATAGTACATTTTTCGACATTTTCGGGCGTATTGACCTCAATTGGCCGTCCAGAACGTTCAGCGTCATTTGTACTTGTGCGCCCACAATGAAAGTCAGTAAACCACTTTTTTATCATTGAAATGGATTGTTCAGAGTCCCCATAGTATTTATCAAGCTTTTCCTTGGTTTAATTGGCGTTTTTTTGCAAAAAATAATGTTTAATGAATACTCGAAATTCACTTTTTTCCATTTTAAAAACAAATCAACGAGGTTGTATGTTTTGAACATTCGTTAAACCCAAAGTAAATGACGAAACTTGCTCAAAATTCGACAGTGGTCTACTAACAGGTGGCACTCGATGGGAGTAGTGTTGCATTTCATACAACTACGAGGGAAGTTCGAAAAGTCACGGATTTATTGATCCGCCCTCGTATTAAAAAATGTTTATTTTAAGTAAAAATATGCGACAGAATTCAAAGTAAACTTTATATGAAATTGTTTTTTTAAACACAATTCAAAGAAAAAACACAACACAAGTTGTTTATAATTGTTTCCCCTAAAAAACTTTCAAACAACATTTTTTACTTAAAAACGCAATGTACTTGATTTAGAATAAAAGCATTATTTAAAATAGTACATTTAACTGGATTAAAGTTGATTTGATAATTCAAATTCCTTCTGAGGGATCTGATGAAATATGAAAGTAGATTAAATAGATATATTTAGATATGTGGCAATATAAGATTTGTTCGAAAAACAAACATTATAAAGGGTCCGCCATCTAACATTTTTTTTTCAACTAGTGCTTATTTCGTGAATGGTAACACTTAGCTCATGTCTGATTTGACAGATAATTAGTTTTATCCCTCCGCTGAACGAATATGGTCCGTATGTTCGTTATCTTGTGAAAAAAGTGAAAGAAACTGGCATCCTCATCGATAAACCAAAGCGTGAAAGCCAAAAACAGTGCGTACACCCGAGAATATTTCCGCTGTGGCAGAAAGTGTGCGTGAAGCGCCATCAACATCAATTCACCGTCGTTCTCAACAATTGAACATTTCGGAGACATCATTGAGACGAATTTTGCATAAAGACCTTGGTATAACGCCATACAAAGTCCAATTGGTTCAGGAGTTCAAAAAAAAAAAAATTATTTGGCGGATCCTTTATCTTTTTATATATTGTGCCACTCAATTTTTTTTTTTTGTAAATTTTTAAACTCTTTCTGGCTTTACTTTAGTTTACATATTATATAATTTATATTATTTTTTTTTACATTATTTTGTGTTATTGTTAAATATATTTATCATAAAAAAAAAGAAAAAAAATTATTAAATTTTTTTTTTGTTCACATTAGAAATTAAATTATTTAATAAATTAGGTTTAATTAAATTAAGTTTTTATATAAAAAAAAAAAAAAAAAAGGGAAGATGTTGCATTATAAAATACTTTATAATATTTTACTTGTTTCTTGAATTAGTAGTAGTCTTTGACTTTATAAATTAATAGTAGTCTTTGACTTTGTAATTGTTATATTTAGATTAAGAATTTTTATAAAAAAATAAAGGAGTCATGATTTGGAAGTTACGTGTTTTACAGGATCTAAATTAAAGTAGTCAATGACTATAACCAAAACATTATAACATTTCAAAATGTAAATGCATTTGGCATATTCCAAAATACATTCTTTGGCAATGATTTTAAATTAAATGCTAAAAGGTTACACTACAAACAAAGTGTTTATTGGGAAACTTTGGCCTTTTATGTTTTATGCTATAAACACATAGACGACTGCAGCTACACGACTACAGCCTGTCAAAAATAAAATACACACGTTTATATGAAAACGATTATTTTGGCACCAACACAACTACACGGCTACCCGACTACTTTTGCCGCTGTAGTCAACTTTGGTTAATTTCTATTTTTGTTGGCTGCAAAACAAAAATAGTGTTGACAATAAAACAAAATATGTAACAAATTAGTGCTTAAAAATATTTTATTTTGTTAAACACAAAAAACGTCGCAACATCAAATGGTATAATTGCATTAATATTCAAGAGGGGTTATATAAATTTATTTTCACGTTATAATAATGTATTATAAATAGGTAATTGTATTTTTAAGTGAACTTTATATACGTGTCTACAACCAAGCATGTTGTTCTATTTTAATAAAGAAAAAAAAGATGTAATTGGCACTACTGAAACAAAAATGTATTTGTATCAGGGATGTTAAATGGAGTTTTCAATTTTGTACCAACATCCAAAAAAAATTGTACTTTTTGGACGTTGACGGTACCATTTTTTTTAAATTTATTAAAACAACAAAAAAAAAAATACATAAAAATTCTCTTGTACAGAAAAAAACAAAACCTTCCAATAACATACATTATATGTATGAATAAAATAAGGCATAAAAAAGTCTTATGAATATGTGAGACCATATCATGGAATTATTTGTTTAGTTAATAAACTATTTGGAATTTCTACATCATAGCAGCATAAATTTGTCGCTCTTAACCAATCCTTAGTCTGTATGAGACTTGATAATGTTGGCTAATGTAGTCTGTTTCTTTCCTTAGTTTTATTATATTTTGAAAAGAAAAAAAACTCTTTCCACATTTGCAGACCAGTGTGGAATGGATAAAATTCCAGCAACGACTAGAAATGTCTGGAAACATATTGACATTCAGTTCATTTTGAAAATTAGCTACTACCGACCAAAAACTACAAACGTTTTAATTTTTTAACGACTTCAGTTAAAAAAATTTTAGTTTTTACTCTGGCTCAAGTAATATTTTTACTAAGAAGACAAGAATGGAGCAAAATTAATGATTAATCGGTTTTTTGTTAAAGTTCTGCCTATTATGGAGGCTATAACTTTTCTAAAACATTGGGTTCTGATGAGATCTTTAACCAGATCGAAATACTAGTATTAACCTAGCTAATATGTTTGATTTGCTTTATTTTTGTAAATATACGGAGGTTGAGAGCTCGTTCTAAATTAAACATATATAAGATTGTTTGGAATTTTCTTTCATTTCTTTAACAATAATTTAATTTTCGTTTGAGTTTGAATTTTAACGTCTTTTTCAGCAGTTAATACTATAATTAATATGCAATTTTATTTAATTTAATTGTGAAAGGCGTGGTAGAGAAGAATGAGTGTATTTTCTAAAAATCATAACTACATTGCAAATATTCAATTTTTTCTGAATCAGACTGCGCAGTTTCTGGTATTGAACGTTCGTCAGTGACCCTGTTTTTTTTTTGAATTTCTGAATAATGTAATATTTGTTATGTTTTTATTTGTTCGATTGCGTCTATATGAAATTTTTCTGTGCAATCACTGACCGTGGTATAGATAAACTGATTTCTAATGCCACATGCACTCGCACTACACGTTAGACAGAGCGCTTTAGCCCTCTGAGCTATAGTTAGGTCGAGTTTTGTTGTGATTAAAACTAGTTTTATTCAATACACGGTGTTTTTGTTCTTGCATACATAATCTCAGAAGTACAACTCCAACAACACAACAGTTCTATTTTTTTAGAAACTCACCTCACTCTAATGTCCACTGTTTTCCCATATGTTATAAGTGATGCTATATCTATATATCAATTTTCACTTCTTCAGAATTTTAATAAATTCAAAATAAAAGTGAAGTTGGCTGCAACAAGTGTCAATATATGTAAGAGCTGCCAGATAAATTTTGTAAAAAATCGTAAATTTTTAATCGATATTAAAAAAAAAAAAATTGCCAACTTTATTCTTCAAAATCCTTAAAATGATGATAAATCGTAAAATCTGGCGGATATAGTCGCATATATCTTAAGAGCTCATTACATAAAACGAATAAATGCAATGAAAAAGGACACAATAACAATTTGTTTGCTATACTAAAAATTCAAAAAGGGGAAAAATTAAAAATGTTTAAATTGTACCAAATGAGTAGCGGTAGTACCACGGTACTTTAGAAGGTCAAAATGTACCAAACAAAGTACAATTGTACCAACTTTAACATCCCTGATTTGTATAAAAAACAGCTATTGATATTTTTAAATTGAATCGTGATCAGCTGTTTACTATGCTGCTGTCGTTTCCAAAATAATAAGTAGCTGACCACACGGCGACGATTGCAGTCAACGGCATTTGCAGTCGTGTAGCTCTGCAGTCTGCTGTGGTCTATGTGTTTATAGCATTATTCAAAAAATGTACACGTTAATTTTCGTTGTTTTTAGATTTCAAAATTCTCTTTATTTTTTTTATTTTACAAGTTTGGTTTTCTATTTTTATAAGGCTTTAAATTTAATACAATTCTTGTATTTAGAAAAAATGGTCAATTTAATTTATTTTTAAATTATTATTTATGAAATAATTATTTGGGTCACAATTTACATGTCACTGTTTCAAATTAACTTTACTGTTTCGAATGCAAAACTAGAGTGTTTTTAAAAGTATTGTACAAAATTGTAACAAGGCAATGATTATTGAAATAGAATATGACACAAAGGGAAGAGAAAAAAAATGATCTTAAATTATAACTGTTGATCGGGTGCATGAAATAACCCCCACCGTCGAAATGAAATAAGCCCCACTGAATTTGTGCCCACCGAAAATTAAATAAGCCCCACCGAATTTGTGCCCACCAAAATGAATTAATTCCCACCAAAATGAATTATTCCCCACCAATGAAAATGAATTAGCCCCCACCAAATTTGGTGGGCATTAAAATGATATAATACCCACGTATTATAATGAAACTTTGCCCACCGAAAATGAGATAAGCCCCATTTTACATTATTTATATTTTTATTTTAGATATAAGGTGTCAAAGTTGGCACATTTTGTCAATACGAGGCAATTGATGAAATACGGCTTCGCAAACTTAAGTTTTTCTATGTGGCGGCCTGTGGCCGTTCTTAGGGGTTTTCTCCTCCAGTAGGATGCGCCAGGTGGCTTCGCTTAATAAAGTTTTCCTGCCCGCGACACAAAATAAGAAATAAAATTGATTTATTTCTTTAAATATGACGTAATTAAGGTATATTGTTATTGGTATTTGATTATAGTTCACAATTTTAGCTTTCATTTAAAATATAACTTAACCTCTTAACCCTTTAAATAAAGAAGATATAAGGGGTCAAAGTTGGCACATTTTGTCAATACGAGGCAAATAATGAAATATGGCTTCGCAAGTTTAAGTTTTTCTGTGTGGCGGCCTGCGGCCGTTCTTAGGGGGGTTTTCCTCCAGTAGGACGCGGCAGGTGGCTTCGCTCAATAAAGTTTTCCTGCCCGCGACACAAAACAATAAACATTTTTTTAAAATTTTTTTTTTCACGTTGAGATTAAATAAATGGAATATTTATTTTAAATTGGATAACATGATATTCTTTAAAAGGAAATATAGCCAACTTGGTTTTATTTCCATTTTTGTTGGAAATAAAGTCAACCTGTGAATTTGACTTCATTTCCATTTTTGTTTTATTTCAGTTGGTGTTATTGGACCCCACCGTGTCCTTCTAAAATAGTTTTTTACCAACTAAGGAACCTGGTGATATGAGCACGAATGGATTTTTAATAAGAAGAAATGTGTTTTTTTAATTGAAATAACGTATTCTTTTTTCGTACTTTCTAATATCACCTTTACAAAATAAAACTAGTACTATAAAAGTAGGAATTAATTCACCTTTACAAAATAAAAGTAGTACTGTAAAAGTAGGAATTAATTCAAAAACAAAGAATTGATATTAGAATTAAAATGAATTAAACCCCACCAAAATGAATTAATCCCCACCAAGGAAAATGAATTAACCCGCACCAAATGTGGTGGGTAATAAAATGAAATAATACCTACGTATTGAAATGAAACTTTGCCCCCCAAAAATGAGGGCTTATTTCATTTCGGCGGTGGGGGGTATTTCAGTGGGGGTTATTGCATTCAACCCTGCTGATCATTACAGTATGTGACCATCAAATAAGGGACATCCTTAAACACAAAGGTTATGTTCACACTCAAAAAAAAAGTTTGACAAATATTAAATAATTTGGACTAAATTTTAAGAAGTTCGGGTATGATTTGGCACCAATGAAAATTTAACTCAACTCATGTATACAGTTTTCTTAAAAACAAGTAAAACCCACTTTCTTAAATTTGATTAATTTGTATTTAAACTTAGTCAATGTTGTCTTAAATACCAAAATTTAATATATTTTTGACTTAAAATAAGTATAAATTTTGCTTAAATCTAGTAAAAATATCTTATAATCAAGTTAATTTTTCTTAAATTGTAAGATGCTTGAAATTGTGCTCAAATTAACTTATTTTTAGTTCATAAGTTATACTCGTATTTACAAGCTATATTTAAAATAAACAACAACAAAAATTTTGCTTGTCTGTCAAATTTTTTTTTGTTATATATTTATTAGTTTGTAATTCTCAAAAGGTATTTACTTCCAAAAATATAAGTAGCTTTGTTTTGCCAATTTCATTTAACGTAAATAATAATATGATTATTTTCGTTAAAACAAACGATTTTAATGTACAATTTACTACTTAACATTTACTTGACAAAACTAAAACAATTATTTAATATGAACTATAAACCAATTATGAATTTCAAAGGTTTAAATATTTTAATCTTTTTAAAAAACATATTTAAGAAGTTATAAACTTAATTTTTCGAAATTAAAATTGTTGAACTAAATTTAAGTATTTATTTATTTTAAATTGTATCAAAGAATTTTGAATTTCTTAAATTTTAGTTAAATAAGTTCTTAAAATTTAAGATTTTTTACTAAAAATACATTTTCGAAAAACTTTTTAAGAATATTAACCTAACTCAAGAAAGTAAAATTAAGGAAAATTGCCCGGCTAAAAATGCTTCATATATGAAACCCTATATTGACGTATATAGGAATCAATTTATGGTTACATATATGTTCTGATCCGTAATTTTAGGGTATATGGACATATCGCACACCTAGTTCAAAAGTGACTCAACTCAAAATTTTGATTTTTTGGTTTCATATGCTTTAACTATGCACAATACACTTGTTTGTCTATAAAAAAATATCAGTGTATTTTGTTGTTGTTAACTGTTGCTAAAAAAAAAAAAACAGTTATGTATTCCTTTATGTTTCAATTGGTATAGAGTTGCAAATGTTTTTGTTTCGATTTCTGAAAAATTAAAAAATTGTGAGTTAAGTCACTTTTGAACTAGGTTTGCGATATGTGCTCATTAGGGTGGTCTTTCGTTGTATGGGCGAAAAATAAAAAATGAGATTTTGACTGTAACCCCACCTTAAAATATTTGTTAGGGTTTCAAAATACGCCACGCAAAAAATTAGAGCTCTAGCATATCGGGAAGATGTCCCGCATCGCCCTTGAAAATCGGGCCCCTTGGACAAATGGGCATAATTTAAAAAAAATTACAAATTTTTTTTTTCTTCAAAATTAAAAAAATATAAAAAATTTTTTTGTTGGGTTTAATCATAACTACTCAGATAAAAAATATTACTTTCCCAGAAAATCGCTAACTTGCCCTAACTTTGTGTCAAAAAAATTAATAAATATTTTGGGTGTACCTCAAAATGACTTTTTTGCATTTTTGAAAATTTTATTCAACAAAAATCAAAAACCTAGTCTTTGCTGTCAAGTATTTTATTAAACACATCTCAAGTATTAAATAAGCTAAGTACTGTGAATATCCGTTGGCAAATTTTTTTTTAGAGCATTTTGATTCTCGGGGATTTCAATGTTTTTTTTTTTTATTTTTATACATTTTTACTTTAAAACAAGGGTTTAATAATATTTCATCAATATTATTGTATATGCTCTTTTATATGATTGTAATAACTTTATTATAAAATACTATTTTTTCTGTTGATAGTTAACCCATGTTAACCTGGGGTCAAATATGACACACGTTAACAAATTAAAGGTTGTTAATGACACTGCAGAACGGGCAGTGAAGCTCATGGAGGACTACAATAAAGTACTGTCACGAAACGAGGAGGAAAAACAAGTAATAATGCAAATTGTAGCCGATTATCGGAAGCAATACCCGGATGCAAAAAAATTTACACTATTAAATTAAAAATAAGTTTTTCAAAAATACTCCTGAATATGTACAAAAAACTCAATTTAAACATGAATACAAATATCTGAATTTATACTAAATTATTAATTTTAATTAATTTTAAAATGTAAATAAATTACAATTAGAAACATAAACAAAAATTTATTTTATCATCTTTGTAATTTTTGACTCTTTAAATTACGTGGGTCAATTGTGACCCTATGAAAACACAGGTTAACTATGAACACGAAAAATTATACAGTTATTACAATTGTATAAAATAGCATACACAAAAACATTGATGAAATATTACAAAAATCTTGTTAAAAAAAAGTCTATACAAATTAAAAAAATGTTCTAACAAAAATTTTTGCCCACGGATATCCGTAATACTTGGCTTATTTAATACTTGAGATGTGTTTAATAAAATACTTGACAGCAAACACTAGGTTTTTGATTTTTGTTGAATAAAATTTTCAAAAATGTAAAAAAGTCACTTTGAGTTACACCCAAAATATTTATTAATTTTTTTAACACAAAGTTAGGGTAAGTTAGCGATTTTTTGGGAAAGTAATATTATTTATCTGAGTAGTTATGATTAAGCCCAACACAAAAATTATTTTATATTTTTTTAATTTTAAAGAAAAAGAAAATTTGGATTTTTTTTTTTAAATTATGCCCATTTTTCCAAGGGGCCCGATTTTCAAGGGCGATGCGGGACATCTTCCCGTTATGCTAGAACTCTAATTTTTTGCATGTTGAATTTTTGTACCCAAACAAATATTTTAAGAGGGGGGGCAGCCCCAAAAATCGCAAGTTGAAAAATAAGGACCACCCTAGTGCTCATATATGGATATATATGAATATCATCTAAAAATATTTTTTGTAGTTAATCGTGCATTAAAAAGTATTTAGTTTTATTTTTATTAACAATCATTAACCTGTTTTGATTAAGCACTCTTATACTAAAATACCAGGCATAGTATTTTTTTCTGATACTTCGTAATTACCGCGTTTTTTTTTTTTTTTTACTATGGCCCCATCACAAAATGTCTAGTTAAAATTTAACAAACAGTTAAACAGAAAGTTTATAAGGGAAAAAACAACGAATGTGTCAGTTAAAGTCTCAGTTAGTAGCGAACGAGACATTGTAAAAATGATTCTAAAGTATATTATTCACTCCACTTTTTAAAAGACGTAAAAATAGGGTCTGCATGTAAATAATAAACAGACTAATTAATATCTGTTTAGTTAATGTACCAACTTTCGAACCAAGGATTCATAAAGTTAAGAGATATTGTAGAGTATTCTAAAAATAATACATATTGTAAATTTCCCCACCAAATTTTATTGTCTTTTGTAACGTTAAATTGTGTTACCAAAAAGTGACAATATTTTTTTGTCGGTAACTGTATATGCACCAAAATATATGATTTCATATATGAATATTCTTAGCCGGGAATCTTAATTGAATCTTAAAAACTCTAGACATAAATGTCTTTGAATGCAATTCTAAATAAATTTTGACAACAAAATAAAATGTTTCATTTAAAGACATGAATTTTTGAATCCAAAGTTATTAAGACTGGTGGGGTTGGTAAAAGTCTATGTTTATACCAATGAGCGTTCTAAAGTTCTTTCACATAGTTTTTTAATTTGAATTAATAATTGTAAAATTAAAATAAAAAAAAAAATTTGGCCTCCATATATCGGTTTCATATATTTGTTTTTATATATGCCCAGGTGAAAATGTTCATATATTGTCATATATGGCCACATATATGAGTTCATATATAAATTCATATATGCTCGGATCCCAAATATATGACGTCAAATATTATTACTTTTCGTACATCCTCGTATAAAAAGGCCATTTTTTAAGTTTTTATCAAAAATATTGTCTTTTTATTAAAAGAAAATGTTTCTATTATACTTCTAAGAACATGTTACTGAGAAATTCAAACGTATCATATAAGCTCAAAATTAAATTTGATATAATTTTTATTAAAAAATAAATATTATGTTCGAGGCCATACTCTATATTTCTTTATTACGATATTGTCCTAACAAATAATCTATAGAGTTTTTTGTTTTCAAATTTATTATTTGACAATTTCGGGAATTTTCTAGGTTCCCATCATCAGAACACGTTTTGAAAGCGGTAACAATCCCATGCCAAACATCAAACATTCATATAAACTAGTTTACTCACTACATGAGAACTAATATATGAGCTTTAAGTTAAAGATTATAACTATTGATAAAAAAATAAATTGCAAACTTGTTTGTTATGTGCAAGGTCCTACTCTGATGAATATTCAATACACGTTTTTTTGTTTTTTTCCTCATTTTTATTTTTGTTTAGTTTATAAACAACACAGGGGGAGTAAACTAGACTGCACTTTGTCTTTTATACAAGTTTGATATAATTTTTATTAAAAATAAAAATTATGTTGCAGCTCAGTTAGATTCAATATTATAATTAAAATATAAATCATAAAAACTCATTCTCATTCTTATTAACTCATTTTGTATATATTATTATAAATTATGGAAACTTTAAAATTTATTTTCTTTTAAATATTTTTGTCATGAATTAGTACTAGTAGTCATATCTGCTAAAACATTAAAACATCTTGCCCATATATGAAATAATATATGAATTCATATATGGAGATATCTGGTATATGAAGCAATATATGAACCTATCCATATGCAATATATTATCATATATGGTGTCATACATGTCTATATATGAACTTTTTCTTTGCATGTATTTACCCATATATGATCCCATTCATTAGATATATGTACATATATGCCCATAAATTTAACCATATATGATCATACATGAAACCATATATGACAATGTATGATCATATATGAACTTTTTCACCTGTGTGGTCAACTGAAATGGAAATAAGGAAATTAAATTCATTTACAAAATAATATAAGAACTCATATTACTAATAGATATGGCATATAATGAACGATATAAGCAATATTATATTATATATGGTGTCATACGTTATCATATATGATTCCATATACGTCAAATATGTTCATATATGCCTAACATATGCTCATATATGCAACCATATATGTCAATATATATGACCATTTTCAGCCATTTTCAGCATTTGCATTGTTCGTAAGCAATTTTAGTTATTTTAAGGAAAATTTTAGAAACTAAATTTTAGTAAGGTGTAAACTTAATGTTAGTTTAATTTATATTTTTTTTAGTGTAGAATTAACAAAACTGCAATAATTTAAAATCATCAATTCTAAATAAATTTTTTTATACTGCTTCAGGATTATAATAAGTATGTTGTGTGTTTTTGTTGCTACAAAAAGCAAAGTATTAAAATTAATACAATAAATATTTTGTTTTTCATTAAATTTAAAGTGTATTGCAATGAATTCGAGTATAATTCATCATATATATGATTTTAAGAGGCTTGCATTTGTGTGCGAGTGTATGTAGTTTGCCAGTAAGCACGCATTTTAAATCAGTTGCAGAGAAAGAAAAAAACATACTCATACACAACAAAAAAAACAAAATAAAATTGTATTGTTGTGTTAGTGATGAATTGACCTCAATACATTTTTAATGTGTTATATGCATGCATAACGAAATATATGCATACTCACTTTTGTATTTATGAATTAATGAATGTTCGGTATTGTTGGTAAATATTTTTAGTGTATAAAATACCAATTAATATCGCTGTGAGTCGAATTATACTGTCAACTGCATTTCTTCATATTCATATATATGTACTGTAGCAAATACACATGATTACAAATCGTGAAAATAATTTCGAAAGAAAAGTACTTTTTTTAAATGTTAAAAGAATTGACCTTTATTTAGTAATTGAACTTGATATATTAAGTTTCCTATTTATTGGTAATAACTTACTCAAAAGTAAATATTTTATTTTTCTTGATTGCCCAATTTTTCTACCGTCACAGAAAATTAAAATTAAAAATGTTATTAAAAAATACTATTTGTTACCAGGCTCGGATACACGGGGTGGCTATATGGGCTTTAGTTCCCCCTTGAGCACACATTTTTGTTTTTTTTTTTTTTCTTTTCTGGCAAATGTAATAACGAACAACCTGATTGTTAATATGCCAAAACAAATTAATTTGCAATTATATTGACGCTGAAAGAGCAAAACTTAAAAATCTCGGAAATTTATGTTTATTGAAAAAATTGAATTACAGATTTTGGAGAGCTACCATTTATTCCTAACTGAGGTCACATGATTTTTTTCAACATGTCGGAGATTTTACAGCATCGGGATTATCATCCACCAAAAGACTTTAGCGATTTCATTTTATGCTGGATACCGAAAAGAGTTGAAAAACTTTTAAAAGTTTCAAGCAACATTAGGGTAAATTATAGGTTATTCAAATTACTCGGGTTTGGTTTTGTTGGAGTAAACGAGAAATTCGAAGTTTTTAACTTACTCGATTAGTCGAGTAAGATTTTAAAATTACTCGAGTAACTCGAATTATTTGTAAAATGGTATTTCTCAAATTTGTTCTTAAAAATACACAATAAAACACAAAATAAATACAATATCAGGAGTTCTGAAACGTATTTTAGCAAAATTAAAAATATACCTTAGGTTAAAATAAAAAAGATCTTCTGGATTAATATATAATTGAGGTGTTTTATTTTCTTCGACAGTTCGACTTTAAGAAACCATTAGGAATATAACTTTCAGCATTTTTCTTGCAAATATCAATTATATGTCGTAGCAGTCTAGCATTGGAAAAACATAAAGAAAAATTATATTATTTTTTCGTCATCGTTTAAAAATTGCCGCAGCATATGCGTTGAAGTTTGGTAGACAGATTTTTGTTAAATTATTTGTTTTTTTTTGCAAAGTAGATAATTTTTAATTTATTTGATTAAGTTGTTTTAAAGAAAAGAGTGAAAGACCCAGTCCGAGCTGTAAGACCAACAATTTAAGAATTCGCTACAATTCGAATCTTGCAAAAGAATGTTAGCACTATATAAAAGTTTTGCGATTGTTGCGATTTTGTTGGAATATTTAGATGTTTAAAAGTTTCGCTTCTGCTTCTGGAAATCGCCCCTTTTGGTGTTAGTTTTTTTTTATAGTTTCTATATTTAACAAGTATTTAAAAAAATTGCTAAAAATGTGCTACTTTAGGCATTGGTCACTGCGCCAAACGTTTTTTCTTCAAAATAAAAAGAAAAATTGTTTTTTTTATCAATATCGTGATGCCACGTAAAAAAGTTATAGCCCTATATAACAACTAATATGTTAATTGAAACGGTAACTGGTATATTGCTTATATTTTATAATTTTTTTTTTTTTTTTTAAATACTAAGGACTTAAACTTTTTTTTGTGTAAATTATAAACTGAAATAGAACATGTTTAGAATTACTCGATTAACACGATTAATCGACCAAAATTGTTCGAGTTATTCGTTACTCTAAATAGGCCATTTTAATTTACAATTATTTGACTAAAATTCATCCAGTAACGGTTAACGGCTTTAATAAACTAGTAAATTATGGTAGTTTTTAATTGAGTAGAGAACATTAACAGTATAAATATTAAAATTTAGGATGTTTGCCTGGTTAGATTCGTTGCCTCAGAATTCCTGATGCCATCAAAAATATTATATAGTGTTTTTAGTTTGGTAAAATTATGAGTGACATGGAATCGTACGGTTAGATTAGATTTTCAATATACCAAAATATACCAAAATATACCAAATAATATACTTTTTAAATTTTTTTATTTTTATATTTAAAAATCACTTTTTGTATACCAGTTTCTAAACCGAAAACTAACGTTTTTTTTAACTAGTGCTTATTTCGTGAATGGTAACACTTAGCTCATGTCTGATTTGACAGATAATTGGTTTTATCCTTCCGCTGAACGAATATGGTCCGTATGTTCGTTCTCTTGTGAAAAAAGTGAAAGAAACTGGCATCCTCATCGATAAACCAAAGCATGAAAAGCCAAAAACAGTGCGTTCACCCGAGAATATTGCTGCTGTGGCAGAAGCGCCATCAACATCAATTCACCGTCGTTCTCAACAATTGAACATTTTGGAGACATCATTGAGACGAATTTTGCATAAAGACCTTGGTATGACGCCATACAAAGTCCAATTGGTTCAGGAGTTCAAAACAAAAAAAATTATTTGGCGGACCCTTTATTACTACTAAAATGCTACTTCTATTCTTCACAATGCAATGCATCGGAGGTATAAATATTATGTCATTTTGTTTCCAATTTTGTAACAAAATAAAAAACTTTGAATATAAATGCAATACTAGTTTGTTATTTATACGGGTTTTGGATTTAGAAAGGGGATATATACATTATATATAATGCAATAACAATAACCAATAACACAGTGCAACAAATGAAGACTTTTGGAAAAATGCACGGCCTCGACAGCATAGGTTCGATTGTACAACCAAAGGTTAGTAAAATTGTGGCCATTGTAAATCTGAACAACTTTTGTGAACAATCTGAATGTGTCTAGGCATTCGAAACAGCTTACAAAGACCACTTTGCAATAGGCATTTACTATTTGTTATTCTTCGATCGGCCAACACCATATCTCGGATTTTTTCGACATTTTCACGTGTATTGACCTTAAGTGGCCGTCCAGAACGTTCAGCGTCATTTGTACTTGTGCGATCAAAACGAAAGTCAGTAAACCACTTTTTCACCATTGAAATCGATAGTGCAGAGTCCCCATAGTATTTATCAAGCTTTTCCTTGGTTTGATTGATGGTTTTTTTCGCAAAAAATTATGTTGAATGACCACTCGAAATTCACTTTTTTCCATTTTTAAAAAAATTCACGGGGTTGTATGTTTTGAACAGCTGTTAAACGCAAAGTAAATGACGGAACTTGCTCACATTTCGACATTATTCTATTAACAGGTGGTACTCGATGGGAGCAGTGTTGCATTACATATAGCTACAAGGGTAGTTCGAAAAGTCACGGACTTATATAATATGTTGTAATTATTTTTTAGTGTAAAAAAAAATATTTTCATTTGCTTACTCGAGTTCGGTACTTTGTTGCTGAGAGGCGTAGGCAGTGTAGTCTCTCTATTTGTATATACTCTTTAGTTTGTGTTTCAACAAGCACGTTTGTTGAGAAAATAAATTTATTGATTATAATAAAAATGTTATTGAAATAAAAATTGTATTTTAACAAACACTTTTTTCATTTAAAATTGTATGATAGTTTTATTTATGTATGATAATGTATGCTCATATACTGGTTCATATATGGTCAAAAATATTTCGATTGTTTCATCCCGATTAAAAGTAACAGATATGGAGCTTCATAGAGTTTTATCTAATTTAATATGAACCTATAATTAATTCTATAAAATTGCATCAGAAAAATGACTCAATTAAACTGTATCAAATTAAATCTAATGGTATCATATTAGATTAATTTTGATACAATTCGAAGTAATTTGACAGTTTTGTCCGAATTTTGTTCCCATCCACTATAATAGTATGGTCCATATATTATTTTAAATATCGTACAGTTTCTTTCAATTTTAAAAAACATTAATTTGTAAGTACCCAGTAAAATAGTAAAATCCAAATATCTGGTTGCAGAACAACTTATTCTGTATTACAACGGGTTCTTATTTCTGTTCTGCAACTGTTTCTTTTTACATGGAGTTTGTCCTATTTGCAATAGGTTCTTTAGCTCCAAACATGAACAGGTTGGTTTAGTACCGGTTCTAGAACTAGTAATATAATAGGTTCTATGACAGTGATAGCCTACATTTCGACTCCCAGGAACCTGTTATAGCACCGGTTCCATGTAACCGGTGGTAAAAGAAGTTGTGCTAGAACTGGTTCAATGGTAATGTGTTATAAAAAATTTTGCTGGATATGGTAAACTATGGTATACATTAAATTATTAGTTATCAATCTACAAATGAGTTTTATATTCATTCACCATTTCCGTTGAAATCAAAAAAAAAAAATTCAAATAAATTATAGTTTTCTATTTGAAATGCAGAAAATTTGCAATTAAAATGTTTATTTGTAATAGAAATTATAATTTAATTAAAATCAAGAATGTCGCGTTACTTAACATTTTACTTCAATTTAGTTTATACGTTTCGCAAGTACTAATGCCAAATTTTATTTATTATTTTTAATATTCAGAATAATAAACTACACTTTCCGCTAAGATTTTAAACAGAAAAATTACAAATGAAAATATCATTTTAAAATTGTGTTTAAGAAGAAGCAAAAACCTCTTTACACATTTAAACAAATTCGTTAATAAACCTAATAATTTCAATCAAAGAATGATAAAATTTTGTGGTGAAATGAAGTTGGATGCAAAGATTTATTAAATTAAATGTAATTAAATGCGCACAAATCTTATTTAACAAATTCTAAAAAATAATTGGTTGTAGGCTAGTTCCTATCCCGATTTCATTATTGCCTAAGGAATTGCTGGAGATATTTGTTACGTTAAGGTATACCCAATGAGCAATGAAAACCTACAAATTCAAGTGCTTTCAGTTTTAGTTGAATAATGCTTTATTTCAAGTAGTTTTTTTCCAGTTAAAATCAAGTTAATGCAACTCATTTCTTTTTTTTGTCAATATTAGAATATAAAATAAAAACATATTCTAAATAAACATTTTCTTTCCGGGTTTTAAATAAAATCTGATTGTCTTCCGCGAATTATACTCAAAAGTTAAGTCGCATTCACATTCTGGCTTAACATTCTCTGTTTTTCTTATTTCAGTAAGACTAAACAAACATCTACGCTTTCAGTTAAGCAAACAAGTTATGCATCATAAATGTTTTCCTGTGCTCATTTTGAATGTGTAAATATGTTAAAAAAAAAGACTACAAATTTTTCCAACATCAATCATATAGGCCTGTTTTAATGGCTTGGGGCAGGCTTTAATTTAGGGCTTAAATTCAAGTATGATGTTTGAACTGGAATTGCACTACAATTCAAATCTTGTAATAAAGTATATTTACACTGTTATGTTCGACTTGAATTCAAGTATCAATTTTGTTGGAATACGCTATTGCATTGCAATGTAAATTAAGTGTAACTCTGTGCTTGGAACTTGAAAATGTGACTGGAATTACACTTAAATTGCTTATTTTTATAAACTCAATGAGAATTTCTTGTTCTCATCGTCTAGAAGCGTAATTTAATGTTTGAGATATCAAAGAAAAAAAACAGCAACAAATTTCCGCACTATACAGTTGCGAGCAAAAAAAAAAAAAATGCAGCGCTTTGTCTTGTGATCAGATACGTCTCTGTGCTTGTAGCAAAATCCAATTAATCACACTCAGGGAACTTCTGCTTAAAAAATATGTAGTTGTTTGGGTTGTAATGCAGTTTCTTTATTTTTAATGTAAATTTCAGTTATTTGTAGAACAATTGAAAATATTTACTAACCTTGTAGTCCATTTAAAAAAACAACTCACATCAAATGACTGTTTTATGATTTTACATTAATTTTTTACAGTTGTTTTTTGTTATTTAAAAAATTTAAAATAAATAATAATTTCATTTGTTTTCAACTACAATTGCAGTGGTCTTTACCTACATAGTATTCTAAGTGCAGTTACTTTAATTTTAATTTCCTACCATTAAGAATTACTAATTTAAGCCACCTTATTTAAATTAGCTAAAAGAATGTTTTTTTTTGTAATTTAAGGAAATAAAATACAACTGTTTGTGAGCAAAAATAAAATGCAACTGTTTGTAATTTGATATGTTTATTAGAATTCAACACTTAATTATTATTAAATTATACTTAAAAATAATATTTAGTGGCATAGCCCTTATTTGCTATCACTTCAGTTAATCTAGGACTCATCGAAACCACTAAAGATATAGTGGTATCGAGAGATATTTTATCAAATTCAGTTTTCAAAATTTATTCTAGACTAGAACAAATTCTAGAACTAGAACAAATAGAACTTCTAGTTCTTTCAAATTTGAGAGATTTATTTTCTTTAGTCCAATAGATTTTCTATGGGATCGTGGGATTACGGCTGACACTTTAAAACTTTAACATCATTGCTGCTTAGAAAATTACGAGCTAGAGCGACTTGTGTGCATAGGGTCGTTATCTTGTTGGAATATACTACCAGGGCCATATTTTCCTGAAGATGAGGTAGCATGTGTTGTTGTAGCATTTCACAGTATGTAACTGCATTCATATTCCCCTCAATTTTGGTCATCACAGGAAAAAACACCTATTAAAGAACATTAATGGTCTGCATTTATTATAATACGTGAATTATTTCTTACCTCAACACCATTATTGATCCGCCGCCATGTTTTACTATTGGCAACTGATATCTAGATGAACATCTTTGTTTTTGTAGCAGGCGTACCTAATATATTCCATCGGAGCCAAATAAATTAAATTTTCTTTAGTCGCTCCACAACACTTTGGCCCACCGTTTCTTTGGCCAATCCGATATCGTTTCGCAAAGTCAAGGCGTTTTTTATTGACTTTACCAATGAGTGGTTTCTTCGCTTTGCTAACAAATTAACTTCATTAAGTTGACGTCTAGTGAACGCCAACAGAAACTCCTAGGTGTTCAATTGCTTATCTGGAAACATCTACTGCCGTCTTTTGGGAATAGATTTTGACTTCTTTTACCATTTGACGGTTTTGGCGGGTAGTAGTTTTTCGTCGACGACCACTTCCTGGCTTTCTCTCAAGGTTTCCTCTTAACCATAGAAAGTCATTCCTATTTTTGTTGTGAAAAGATCATAGCTCTTGCGTAGTCGATTCAACGAAGAATGACCTTCCAGGTTTAAACGAAATCGTGATGCAATTCTGCACACCGTCGACTTTCTAATATCAAATTGGTGCCCAATTGCACTCATGGTTTCACCATCTTCCAAAGCTTGAATAATAGCTGATCTGCTATTAGCCGGCAGCTGTTTCTATTTAAAAGCACATTAATGTATACATTTTAACGAACATTTTTATTTTAATAACTGTAACAAACTTACTTCTACTGATGATTTATTGGGTTGCGCTTTTTTTTTTTTTTTTGCTCGCCCAAATGATTTCCTTTTTTCACAAAATAGAAGAAATTAAACTTTTTACAAACAGTTTTTTTAATATATTGATGTGATTTTGTAAATTCTAAGTACAATGAATAAAAACCCAAAAGAAGAGATGAATTGAATAGCGTTATTTGCTTCGAGTCTCGATCAAAGATCGTTTGACACAGCGTTGCATTTGTTTCGCTCGCAACTGTACATTTTTACAAAATTCATAATGCCATATCATTGTATCACGTATCATTGTATTAAGCGATATAAAATTACACATGCAATCGTGCTAATTAATATGTACCATATGCATTCAGTAATATATGCGATATCTACTGTAATATCAATCGATATATATTAAGATATTAATATGTATGGGACCACATCAAAAACTTTCGAAAACCCAAATAAAAGAAGAAAAAAAATTATTTTAAGCTATATAAAGATATATGTTTTTATACAAGATTATATTAAATAAGATATGATTGTATATGCACCTTTTTACTCGGGATGGATTAGTGATTTTTTATTTTACAAATTATATTTCTTTAAACTATTACCTAACATATTTTGGTTCAAAATAGACATATTTAATTTTGTCATTTATATGAAAACAAATATAAAAACTAACAGGAAAAACTGTTTGGGACAGATTAAGGTCAATGGGTAATATAACATGAAAACTCGTTTAAAATGTTGTAAACGCACTCAAAAATTGGTCAGTTGAAATGTGGCTTCAGTAAACACCATATGCAAAAATATTCATTACATACATAGGTATGCACTCCAATGCCAATATATACAAATGTGTATATGTAGTACCTACATTTACATATAAATATAAATTTAAATGCATGAAAATATGAATTTCATAAAATATTCGTACTATTTTAAATTGTTTACAAAGTTTCTAGTATGGGAAATAAAAATAGAGCAGATAGAATCAGTTTGTTCCAAATTAAATGAATAAATAGCACATGTTTTTTGAAAAGAAAATAAAAATACATAAAACTCTCCCTACAACATATTATGAATGGATTAAATGTGAGTATGTGTGCAAATGTGGAAGTAAGTGTAATTGTAAATGTGTATGTATGTGTGTTCGTTTTCTTGTATTTTCTTGTATTTGTGTTAAATTGTGTTCGGAATGTTTTTGTTCTCGATGTAAGCTGCAGTAGTAGTAGTAATTGTGTGGCTAAGAAAAGAGGAGTCTGCTGTCATTCTGGTAAAGTACTTTAACAAACACACACGAATAGACAAGTAGTACACAATAAACACATTTTAAGTTATTGTACTACAGTCAGCGAAATTTAAATAGACGCATATAAACTTTATGGATTATTTATTTAAAATGTATCATTGAAGGGTAAGTTCACACAATATATGAGGGGCTTAAAGTAAAACGGGTTCAAGTGACTAATGTTTAATATTGTGAAATTTTTAATGGTTAAAACTTATGGGCAATAAGTTTTCAAGAACAGCAAAGGCTCTCACCTTTCATCTGATACCCATAGTGACGTCCTGAAATGAGTATAAATATTTTAATATTTTTTTGGACAATTAACATATTAATGCCCGCTACCCGAAAACGTTAACCAATTTCGTTGAAACTTTGCATATGTTAGTTTTTGGGTGTAACTAAGATATAATTTAAGTTTCAAGAAAATTGAACGACTGGTTTTTGAGATATGAGATGGTAAGTTTACTTATCAAGAATTAGATTTTTTCTGAAAATTCATATATTATTTTAAAGTATTTATTAAAAATAAAAAAAGGTGCTCCGCGGTAGGCTAGTTGGTAGCGTGCTGGCTTATCAGTGCGATGGTCGTGGGTTCGATTCCCACCAGAGGCACTGGCGCCGAAAGCCGTAGGAGCTAGTACTCGGTTAGGATAATAGTATATACATAACTAAAATCATTAAAAAAAGTGGTAAAAGAAACATTTTCAATTAAATTGTATTACTTTGTCAATTTTTCAAAGCTTTTAAATTCGAATCCAAGTGCTTTGAATATGAAGGAAAGCATTTTTTATTCAACCGCACCCTGCATGCTGCACATTCAAAAGGCGTATGAGTATGACAAATTACGCAACGTCTTGGGCTTCCAGAACGTCTTATACTACAATGAACCTTTTTGCTTAGGTTTGTCAATTTTTGTTTTAAATTTGATGTAGACATTGAGGATTGTTTGATTGTGGGCGATTCTGTACATGTAAGCAGTTCATTAACAACAGCTGCACGAAATTTTAGCTGCGATATTGGTTTTGATCCTTAAATTGTTGATACGAGGGCATGTAGTTTCCATGCATTCACCACCATATTGCCAATCAAATTTATAAACAGTGGCCACCACTATTTTTTGGATCGTACAGCAATCCGATAATCAGCCAACGCGTTGTCATGTAGATCTATTTCCCCCATATACTTGTTATACTGCGCAATAGTACCAGGAACTTTTGCGTTAATATGCGTTTTGGTTGCGCAATCATAATGTTTGGCGTTTGTTTTTGGATCTATGGTACCACGATTTGTAAGAACAGACAAAAGAGTTCACTAACACAGTTGGCCATTTTTTCAGGCAATTGGGCCTTATCAATTCTGTTGCTTCGAACAGTTCCTGTTAAACAAAGTGCAGTAATTTTATAAAAAATAACTTGAAGCTTTATTAGTTGATAAAAGTTACAAATTACCTGTAGCAAAACAATTTTCTGTGCTTAGTATACATATAAGAAATTATGAAAGTATATAGTATGAGACAATGGAGATTTTGCAACTGTTAGCAAACTGAGAACAGTATCAGCTTCTATTCCAACGGACTTGTCATTGAGTCAACCCTAGCGAGTAAGTGTTAAGCATATAGCGTTTAATAATGCGTAAATTGTGTAATAGTAAACGATTTTATTAAATCTTGCCTAATTTGCTATATGTTTCGGCCCAATGGTAACTAAACTTACCACTGTATTTTCAACTTTTGGTAGTCGTAAATTAAATTGAATTATTTTTATAATAATTTTATAATATATATTTTATATTTTATAATTTTATAATATTATGAGTACTATAATGAGGTCTTAGAAACAATGTTTAATCAACATTATTTTTTTTTATAATTCTCCCAGTTGCTTTAAAATATGTTCTTTTTTGGAGCTTGGCGAATATCCTTCCCAAACGCGAAATGATAACAGAAAATAAATATCCTTCTAACTGCTTTCTTAAAACATGTTAAGCTAAAATATTCATAAAAAAAAATAGTTTTTTAAAATACCTAGAGTTTTGTACTTGATTAAAGTGCTGGTAAGTAAAATTACCGCCTGGGCAATAATGGGTTAATTTTGAAACAAAAAAATCGCAAAAGTATGTAACTTTAAAAAGCTCTATAGTTGAAATTTGTTATCGAATTTCTCTGATTCTAAAATCATTCGATTTATATTGTCATTCTTCAACACACCTAAAAAAAAGTACATTTTTAAAAACTGTTTTTTTATGCAAATGTAATTTTTAGATCGTTGTGAAGTTATCCAAACCTAACAATTTTCAGCAAAATCTCTCAGCATAATCACTCAAAGCTCAGCAAAATCACTTAAAGTCATGAAAATACATTTTTAGGGACATTTAAAAAAAAACACTCACCTTCCATTAGATACCCATACCCAGCAAAAAATTTCCAAAAAGGTAAGCGGGTTTGTAAGCAAGCATTTTGGGCAGAACGCATTCCTTACTAGATTACCTACTCGATTCTTTTAACAGGGCGTGAGACTAAAATAATTGATTCCTTAGAATTGATTATTTTTTTTTACCGAAGAACCATTTACTTTATATTTTTAAGAACTACATACATTTTTTAATAAAGAAATAGTTCCATTGTAAAACTACGAAGTACTTACACAAAAAAAAAAAAAAAATAAATAGTTCCCTAGAAAAAATAAGAAGTACTTACATTTAAAAAAAAGAAATAGTTCACACGTTATTCTCCTAAGTCACTCAAATATAACGATCAAAACTCTTACGGAAATAAAATCCTAAAAAGTGAAACATCGAAGTGTTATTATAACATGGGTTTGTCATAATTTTGGAGCTATAAACTACGAAAATATAAATTTTTCAAAAAAAAGAACGATTCAAAATTGAAAAACAAAAATATGATTCACTCACAATCACCCTCGAAAATTTTTTTTACACTCACTCACGGTAACGTCAGTAATTTCAACTTCCACTCACAATTTTCTGCTCACGTGCGCTTCCCTAATTTATACCTAACCACAGTTTAACAAAATTGAGGCATCATGCAATTTCTGTTTTTAGTATTATTTTCCTGCAAATAAAAATTTGTTTGAAAAAATATATAAGATAAATTCTTTAAAATTGTATAACTTCTTTTTTCAAAATGAGGAACTATTTTCAATGACGTCCTTTTATTCAGAAAAAGTATATGATTAATCTTGATTACAAAAAGTTAAACATATAAGTTAATAACATTGTTATTTTCTTTTAAGTAAATAATTACTTTGTTATTGATTTCATGCTTTCTAGTTTAAATTTAAAGAATTGATTACAATACTACTTGCTTTTTTGACTCTATCGTTGGAATGAGTTTGGTATTGCAGTTACTAAATTTGGCAATGAGATATGTAAGTGATATGTAATTTTTTCCTGGGTAGTGACATCCTAAAATGAGTATAAGTATTTTAATATATTTTGGGAAAAATGAAAAATTTAAAGTCATTTTAAAATAAATTTGTACGCGATGGTGAATATCTGCAAACGCAGTTTAACTATAAGTGGTCTCCAGTTTCCCGTACGTGTTGCTTTTTCCATGTGAGAAAAAAAAAATTAAATTTGTTGCAGGGTGTTATCGGAAAAAATAGTTTTTCTAAAGAACATATTGTTTTTCCAATTTGAACTTGTTAGATGATATAGAGGACATATTAATCAAACTGCAAAAAAAAATTAATGAAAAAAAGTGGTGCTTCTTGAGATTTTCGAAAATCAACGATATTTTTAGGTTTTTTTAGCGTTTCTAAAAGCACATGTCTCAGAGAAGACAAAATAAGCTTTAAAATGAGATATTTATTTCTGAAATTGGACTTCGTGTTCAATAACACAGTGCAACAAAAAAAAAAATAACCATATACAGACACCACTACGTGATAAAAGACTAAAAAAAAGACCCGTGTCTCCCAATTTTTCCAAAGTCATATCCTCTTTTGTTTATGGGCCGCCAACGATTTTGGGCCTCGGTATCATTTTCGCAAAAAAGTGATAATTTTCTCAGGCTCATATCTTGCAAACTGTTCCGAATTTCGATTTACTCTCTATGGCAAAGTTGTAGCTCTTGTCATAAAGAACAAAAATTGCGAACATAAAAAATCAAAAAAACTTCACCTTCCAGATCAAAATCGCAAAAAACTTAAAAAAATTCGATTTTTGTTTACCTTTTTTTTCCCGTGTTCAGGTCCATATGTAGCAAACCGTTCAAAATTCAAGCAAACAATCAACTACAAAAATTTACCTAAGATCTCAATAAACAAATTTCTGAACGATTTGCAAGATATGAGCCTGAGAAAATGATCACTTTTTTGCGAAAATGATACCGAGGCCCCAAATCTTTGGCGGCCCATAAACAAAAGAGGATATGACTTTGGGAAAAATTGGGAGACACGGGTCTTTTTTTTTAGTCTTTTATCACGTAGTAGTGTCCGTATATGGTTATTTTGCCATGACTTAAAAAATTACACACAATGTAATTACTACTACCGGTATGACTCTATAGTAAATTATGGAGAATAAAATAAACAATTTTTTTCGAAATTCAACCATAATTTTAGAATTTGCAAGCAGAAAATAAAATTTTAAAAACAATTTTTTTTTAAAAATCTACGAAATATTGGGTATCCAAGTTAATAATGTCGATTTTGACAACATATGGCATAACTATTACATATGGTCTGTGTCAATAATAACAAATATGGTATTTTGGAGGGTAAACATCTGTCATTATAATTCAGTACTCGATAGACGCCAAAGTGTTAACACACATTTTTTTTAATCGCTAAAATAATGTCGAATTTTTACCTAAAAAATATGTTTTGCGGGGAAGCCTGATAACCTTCTTTCATTTGAAGAAAACGGCTGCTGGAAGTTATCGATTGTTAGAAGAAGCTTACGGTCATCACACACCAACTTAAGAAACTTGTGAACGATGGTTTGCGCGATTCAAAATGGTGATTTCGACACAGAATACAAGGAGAGACCTGGTCAGCCGAAAAAGTTTGAAGATGAGGAATTGGAAGCATTACTACACGAATATTGTTGTCAAACGCAAGAAGAACTTGCATTATCATTGGGAGTCACACAACAAGCCATTTCCCTACGTTTAAAAGCACTGAGATTCATTCAAAAGCAAGGAAATTGGGTCTCATATGAATTGAAGCCGAGAGACGCTGAAACTCGATTTTGCATGTCGGAAATGCAGCTTGAATGCTACGAAAAGGAGTAATTTTTGCATCGTATTGCTACTGCTGATGAAAAATGGATACATTACGATAGCCAAAGCGCAAAAAGTCATATGTAAAGCCCAGCCAAATCAACGCCGAAGCCGAATATCCATGGCGCCAAGGTAATACACTGTATTTGGTGGGTTAGGAAAGGTGTTTTGTATTATGAGCTGTTGAAATCGGGTCAGACGACCACAGGGGACCTGTACCGGACACAATTGATTCGTTTGAAGAGAGCAATCAACGAAAAACGACCAGAATATTCGAACAGACACGAGGCCATAATCTTCCATCATGACAACCCTCGGCCACATGTTGTAAGACCGGTCAAAAACTGTTTGGAAAACAGTGGATGGGAAGTTTTGGCTCACCTGCCTGATGTTGCCCCTTCTGACTACCATTTTTTGCGATGGATGCAGAACGCCCTTACTGGAATACGTTTCATTTCAAAACCGGAGCAGTTCTATTGGCGCGGAATCCATATGCTACCAGAAAGATGGATAAATTTAGTGGCTAACGATGGACAATACTTTGAATAATGTATGAATTCATTTTGTTATTATAATTAAAGGGGTCATTATTCCGAAATTTCGATGCCTGGTTTCTGAATGGCAATTTTTCATTAACGCTATTCGTCTTTGGAACGCTCTTCCATATAACCAACAAACAAACAGCAACGCAATATCTTTTAGGAATGATCTTTTTAAATATTTTGCTTAATTTAATTCATTTTATTTTGTTTATTTAAATTTTTTATATATTTTTTATATTTAAATTTGTATTCTTGTTATAAAATGTTAATTATATGTATTTAATATTAATCTTTAGTTTAATTTAATTCTATTAAATCTGGCAAATATTTGTACACATATAAAATCCTGTACTTTAATTAAAAGCTTAGTCTTGTTGTGCAGAAAATCAACAATAAACAAATAAATAAACGCATTTTTTCAAGCAAAAAAATCGACATTATTAACTTGTATACCCTATAAAAACCATTTTTCAGACTCAAAATATCAAAATTGCTTCCTTTGCAAGATATATTGCTAAAACTATCAGAGTAAAAAATTTTCGTGTTTTTAGAAGCAGGATAAAAATAAACAAAAAATTTTGTTGAGCTTCCTGTTTTCCCTTCCAATGGTGCAGGTTGTAAGCAGCTTACGTTAATCACTTACTAGGATGCAGGTTGTAATGCAGAAAGTTTCATGTCGTGGATTATAAACGATCTGAACCAGTTTTCCCGAGTGAATTCCGATTGTGTTTGGTGTTTTCGAGTATGTAAAAAAAAATAATAAGTCATTTCACTGTTCCTGAAGACCTACCACGTGGTGCGGTAAAAAAATAAAATTAGTATATTATGTCTAAAATTAATGTCTGTAGAATTTTATATAAAATAAATTATATATTATTCATATTATTACTTTTAAGCGTAATAATGTAGACATGAAATATGATTTTACTGCAAGCCATGAAATCACAGCTTTTTATAAGCGCTAAAATCAGCGCTTTTTTGCCCAAAAGTAATGCTTCCAAGTGGGAATTCGCCATATAGAAATCATGGCATATGTAAGCAGATTTGTAAGGGATTCTTTTTGGCTTACTCCCTTACAAACCTGCTTGCAGGTAAGCAGCGTTTTTTACTGGGATAATACAACAATACAAAATACATATTTTAAACATAAATTTTGAGAATAATTACATTAAAAATTTTTTTTATTGCTGCTATTATATCCTTATTACGTGATATCTTGCAAAGGTCCAAATTTTGAAATTTTTAATTTTGGAGTATTTTTGTGTAAAGCACTACATCGATAATATAACTTTGCTTAATCAGTATATTTTTAGTCTGGAGAACACGTTTAAATACATTTTCTGTAACAAATTATAGAGCATTGCTTCAATTTTATCTGATTTGGCTGTAATGCTAAAACTTATTCTATGCCAATTTTTTTTTTAGGAAACAATGTTTGTACATATCTGAGTAGAAAAAGCTTGAAAATATTTATTTTGTATGGCATTTCGCAGCTAAACTAGTAATTTGTTTTTAGTCTGGGGACATGTGTGGTATAAATTTAGTTTTCGCCTTGCAAATTCCACATTTATTGTTGAGTTTGGAAAAAATATGTTCTTAGTCCCCAAAATTTACTATACCTAAAAATTGACAAACACTTTTATTTTGCTCCAAGTCCTCTAATTAAAAGTTAAAAGATGTTTTACTAAGTATAGTACCGTTAAATGAGGTTTATACAATTGTGCATATATTGTGTGAACTTATTCAAAAATTTCTTATCATATTACATAAATAAGCAATTAAGTTAATATGCGTCTATTTAAATTTCGTTGACTATATTGTAAATGTGAATAGATGCGTAATATGCACAAACAAGTAGGTTTTGTATAGTTACGTATGTCAACTTAACATTTTATAAAACAACAACTTATGGTGAAATTTTTCCTTACACTTAAATTAAAAAGTTAGTAGACAAATTAAACGTATTATTTAACAATTTACAGTTTTTATATTAATTTTTAGTATTCTAACTAATTTTTGTTGTTGATTTTTGCAAAATATTTCAATAATTTTTGTTTCTCATACACTCAAAAAAATAAGTTAGTACAAAAGTTAGTAAAACGTCTTGTAGATCAGGTATACTATTTTTTTAGTAAATTTTTTTGCTAAAATCGTGTTTTCAGCTAAAAATTTTTGTTATACTTATTCAGCACTTAACTGTTTTATACTAATGCTTTACTAATATACTAATGTTTTACTAATTAATTTTGCTAAAAAAATTGTGCTGATAAGCACATTAATAGTGTGGACGACAACCAGATTGAAAGATATACGCAGAATGAAGCAGATGTCGCGGCATGTCAAGAGAAGAGGAAAATGATACTAAAAAGTACAACTCTAATAAGACATATAAAAAAATCAACCATGGAAGACTTTTGTATCTATTTTTCATACATAAAACAAAATTGAGGATTAAAACAACTTAAATTTTGCGTTGTCACCGGCTTGTGAAAATAATTGTCTATTACTAAAATAAAAGACAAAAGAAAATATTTAATATGTATTTCTATAATAAATATTAATAGATTAATAATCTAGTGTGGTCAAATTGCAAGTAAACATATACAGACATGTAGACAGAGTAAAGCGAAAGACAAAGACACACATCTTAGGTAGATTTGTATGGTTCCCTTTTCTTATCGAAAATAAAGGGTTGTTTTTTTCGTTTCGTTTGTTTTTGTTTATTTTTTCGTTACGTTTCCATAATTATCTTCGGCAGTTGCGTCGTTTAAAAGAAAGCATCATTTAGACTACCATTGATGTAAGTAGTTGAAAGAAAATTTTTGTTATTAATTCATGTCGTCAATGTGGGAAAATGAAAATTTTTATATTTCGTAATTATTGTAAATTATTTTTAAAAGAATTACAAAAATATATTTTATGATTTTCAGCAAATATATTAACTAAATTACAATTTTTTTTACAATTTTTTGCGTTTTTTTCAGTCTACCAAAATTCTGCAAAAAATTTATTAATTTTTACCAAAGCTGTTTTATTTCTAATCTACTAAGTGTTAGCAAAACTTTTGCTGAATATACTAATTTTGTTGCTAAAAATCAGCTCGCTGATTTTCAGCAAAAGATTTTGCTGACATTAGCAATTTTTTTGCTAGCACCCTCCTGACTAAAATTTTGCTGACTCAGCAAAATTTTTTGCTGACTTTGCAAACTTTTTTTTTTGAGTGTAGTTTAAATCAAAGTTTCTTTATTTTAAGTAGAACATTTTTATAATCTAAAATACAAAGAAAATGTCAAAGGATAATTAAAGTAAATTTATGCTTCAAAAACACAAAATTACTAATTCTTAGTAAAACAATTTGCTGATATTATCAAATCAAAACTTTACTAAATTTTAGTAATATTTACTAATTTTTCCAACTACTTTCACTTTACGAATATTTATAGAAACGTTTTACTAAAATTAGCTAAATGATGATGGTCTGATGGCTTAAAAAAATAATTTTTTTTTGAAAAATCATAGATATTTCTCTAATTTGTACTGACTTTTTCATTTGAGTGTATAATTTGATAAGGATATGTTTTTGTTTTCTTAGCAAATCCATTGAATCTGTAAAAATAAATAGAATCGAATGCTGTTGATAATTATTAATGGTACAACATTAAGTACATTTAAGTTTTTGAAATTTAATTTTTATATTAATAGCACAGACAGACAAATTTAATTGATTTGATGTGCCTATGTTACATCTGCTTCTAAAATGCATTCTAAGATATCTATAATATTTTGTTTACATGCCAGTCTTAGATTCTACTTAAAAACTGTATAGTTAATTCATTAAATACGAAGAAAAAGAAAAAATAAATGCCGCCACATATCAGACAGATCGAGTCAGCTAACATTCTAAATTATTAATTAAATGTTAACATTGTGGCAAATGTTTTACATATTATCAGATCCATGGTACATCATAAATGGAATTGATGGAGGGTCTTCAAATTTGATTAATTTTTTGTACACACATACTCCACGGTTTTAATTAAAAAAAAATTTAAAAAATCGCAAAAGTATTTTTTATTATTTTGAAGAGCTTTATAGTCGAAAGTTGTTATCGTATTTCTCTGAGTCAAAAATCATTCGATTTATATTTTCATTCATTAACACATCTATGCAATAAAAAAAAACGTTTTAAAGAACTGTATTTTTAATGCGAAGGCAATATTTAGATCGACGTGAAGTTAGCATAACATAATAATTTCCAGCAAAATCTCTCGGTAGAATCACTTAAAGCTCAGCAACATCCCTCAAAGCCCTGCAAAATCACTCAAAGTGCATCAAAATCACTCAAAGTCATAAAAATATATTTTTTTTTATTGAAATTTTTTCAAAAAAAAAAAAAAAAAACACTAGAAAAGCATCTCTGACATTTTATCTATTGATTCCCGTCAACAGTTTTTTCTAACCAATACCGGAAATGTGTCCCAGAGGCCAACAGGTAACTTGACCAAAATAGGTAAAATAGTTTTTATTCGGTAAACTTTTTTAAAAACCACTAGTGTAGCATTGCACTAAAAACGACCTGTTCTCTGACCTATTGTCTATTAATCCCCCTCAAAAATTGTTTCTAACTAATACCGTAAATGTGGTCCAGATGCCAAAAGGTTACTTCGCCAAAATTGGTAAAATAATTTTTGTTTGGGTAACTTTTTTATAAAACACTAGGACAGTATTTTACTGGATAAGAGATCTTCTCTGACATTTGTCTACCGAGTCCCGTGGTTTTTTTTTTTGTTTCTAACAAATACCATAAATGTGGTCCAGATGCCAAAAGATAATTTGACCTGAATTGGTGAAACTTTTTTGTTATGATAACCATTTTAAAAACCATTGTTTCATTTAATTGAAAATGTTCTCCGACCTTTTGCATATCGATTCCCGTCAACATTTTGTTCTAACAAATCCCGCAAATATTGTCCACAAGACAAAAGTTGTCTTGACCACGAAAAATTTAACTTCTTTTCACATAACTTTCACTAACAACTATAGGGACAAAAAACATATTTGTATTTTATTAGTTTATATAAATAGTATATTTTTTATTTAATATTTTAAAATGCAAACTCCTTCTCGTGTGCGGTTTTTCGAAGTACTAATCGAAAGTAAAAAAACACAGCTGGGTTTTGCTAGTTTAGCTGCTGTTTGGATTTTATGGCCTCATGTATATTTTGCCTAAAACTTAATTTTTCCGAAGAACATGCAATTATTCGTAAGGCAATATTTTGGTAACCAATTGGAATTTTTTTTCCTGTCTTCGGCACAATTGTGGCTATAGACTAGGAGAAAAAATATGTAAAACAAACTAACCCGAAAAACTGTATCTAATGGCTCAAAATTGCTAAAATGTTAAATTTTTCTTGGTTTTTTTTAATCACTTTTGGCCCATAGCTTTCAAAATGTTGAAAATTCAGTAAAGTATTCTTCAGAAATAAATATTCATAATTATTTAGAACATTATTTGCTTTCTTCACATTTCCCAGTTGTATTTTTCATCGAAGTTTCGAGATTTAAGTTTATCAGCCATGTGCAATTTTTTTCCATAAATGTCGTTATTGTAAGTGAATATAAAGCTTGAACTAGCAAGCACTACAAATGTCATGTAGCCACATGCTGTCATTAATGTGACAAGACAATAACACATTGTTTTAAGTGAATAACAATTGTACAGCTACAACATTAAGTGCATCAATATGGAAAATAACAAGTGTCCAAAAATAAATTCATTTTATTACGTTTGTGGATATATAGTGTACAAAATTGGAAAGAAGGAGCGAACAAATTTGTTAACTCCGGAATTTAACTTTGCATATACGCAATATTTTGATCCAATGTGCAAAATCCCGATTATGCGCCCTATGTAGATGATGAACCAAAACCGCTAACATAAAACGAAATGAGTTATACTTCTGAGATTATGTATACAAGAACAAAAACACCGTGTATTGAATAAAACTAGTTTTAATCACAACAAAACTCGACCTGACGATAGCTCAGTGCGCTAAAGCGCTCTGTCTAACGTGTAGTGCGAGTACATGTGACATTAGAAATCAGTTTATCTATACCACGGTCAGTGATTGCACAGAAAATTTCATATAGATGCAATCGAACAAAAAAAAACATAACAAATATTACATTATATTCAAAAAAACAGGGTCAATGACGAAGGTTCAATAACAGAAACTGCGCAGTCTGATTCAGAAAATTGAAAATTTACAATGTAGTTATGATTTTTAGAAAATACACTCATTATTCTCTACCACGCCTTTCACAATTAAATTAAATAAAATTGCATATTAATTATAGTATTAATTGCAGTTGTCTGAAAAAGACGTTAATATTCAAACCCGAAATGGATTACATTGTGGCAAAAATGAAATTATTGGAACAGAATTCAGAATTTTTTATTTCATTTTTGAAGCGCAGAAAAAGCACATAGCACTGGCGATAATTTATTGACGGCTCAGTTTCAAGTTTAAAGGTTGTGCTGTTGCACAAAACAAAAAAAAAACCATCAATTACATTAGCATTGAGCACAAATATGAAGGAATCTTATGAAGCATTAACCAATATATTGAAGAAACTCAAATATACTGAACTTAAATGGAAGACTTGCTATGACCTGAAAGTTGTGAACATATTGCAAGGTGTAATTTCAAAAGACGGTTTTACGAAATTCTTTTGTTTCCGTTGTGATTGGGATTCGCTAAGCAAAGTCGATCACTATCAGTGTAACAACTGGAAAATGGTTAGTGAACCTTTGATAATGAATATCGATGATATGTTATATACATTTTTTGAAGCATTTCATAAGAAATGATGAAACTTCTTCATTATGTTTATGAAACATTTTATAAATATGAAGAAGCTTGTCACCAATATGCCATTTTATGAAACAGCTTCATCAGATTTATGAAGTTTTACATTGGACGAAAATTAATGAAAACTTTCATCATATTTATAAAGTTTTCCATAAATATGATAAAGCCTATTCCCTAAGTGTAGAAGAAGAATTTTTCTGAGCATTTGAGTGTTTTTGCGGATCTTTGAGTTATTATTTTTATTTTTTTACTTTGAGAGATTTTACTGGACTTTTTGTGATTTCACGGAGAGATTTTACTGGGATTTGTTAGGTTTTGCCAACTTCATACACTTAAAATTGTCCCCTTTAGGACTCCCTAATGTTTATGAAAACTTAAAAAAAAAAAATATGTTTTTTCTTTGGGGCCCATAAGAAAAAGTGCATGACTTTGGGCAAAACTGGGAGACACTGGTCTTTTTTTTTGGTCTTTTATCACGTAGTGGTGTCCGTATATGGTTATATTTCCATGACTTAAACAATTATACACAGTGTATTTCAATGTATAAATTTATATAGATTTTATTGCTCTGGGAAATAACTCCAAGGTGAGAAAAGTCCAAAAAAAATATTAAATGAGTCCCAAAATTTTTTCATACAAATTTGGGAGTAATTGAAAATGAAAAATTACCCAGTTCTTTTGCAGTTATTTCATTTTTTTTAGAAGTTATTTAATTTTTTTAGAAGTTATTTAATTTTTGTTATTAGGTGTTATTTCATAATGCAGTAATTCCGAAATGAAATAAGCACCAACAGAACTTAGCGTGGGACTTATTTCAATTTATTTTCTTGTTCGGTGTTATTTCATTTGAGTTATTTCATTTTTAGTAGGAGTTATTTAATTTTCAAAAATTCATAATTTTTTTAATATTATTAATATTCTAAACTTAAATTGACCTAACTTAATGTGTTCTTTAACAAATTTTGAAGGCGTAACGTTATACTCCCCAAAGTCATATTGGCCAAGAAAAAACTACATAGCGCCCAAAAAAATTATATGTAAATTGTTGTCGTAAAAATTTTCTTGTTTTTGGGCAATACGACATTGATTTGGACGAAATAACATTTTTTGTTGGGCTATGACGGTTTTTTGTTTGGCCAAAATAAATTTGAGCGCTATGATGGTAAAAAAGAGGTTATTGCCCAAAATCATAATTTATTTTTTTCAATGTCATAAGACCTTAAATGTCAAGTCTGATTCATAAATTCAAACAGAGGAGTTTTAAGGAAACTTAAAAAAATTGCTTCAATTTTATTTTTTTTGTGTCGCACGCAGAAAAAACTTTATTTCGCGTAGCCGCCTGCCGCGTTCTACGGAAGAAAAAAAAAACCCTAAGAGCGGCCAAAGGCCGCCACACAGAAAAACTTTTTTTTACAAATACTATGTCGAATCCATTGAAATCTTATTTTTAAGACAATAAGTAATATAATTTGACCAGTCATAGCTTTGTCATTTAAACAGCTAATTGATTGTTTTTTTATCTTAAATAAAAAGTAGAGCATTGGTCTTCTGTTTATTTAACGTTTAGACACTAATATATACGTAAAATTTTTAATAAAATAGACTTTTAAAAATATAGTGCAGGGACCGTAACGGGTATAAGTGATATCAAAAAACTTCCTTTATAACAGTTATTTTGTGGCTTAAAAAGAAAAAGAAAACATCCAAAACAGTTATTTCTCAACGTAAAAATAAAAGATCGGATGAAACTCTTAAGAAGAGAGTTTTATTTTGACTTCATTAAGAAAACTCTTTTGAGGAGTTTTATTTTTTCCGTCTGAAATAAAACTCTTTTGAGGAGTTTTATTTTTTCCGTCCGAAATAAAACTCTTTTGAGGAGTTTTATTTTTTCCGTCTAAAATAAAACTCATTTGAGGAGTTTTATTTTAAAACTCATTTGAGGAGTTTTATTTTTTCCGTCAGAGAATAAAACTCATTTTATGTAAATGTTCAATTGCAATGCAGTGTAATCTAATCACTTGCATTGCAATTGAAAAAATCGTCATTAAAATTAAAAGCATGTGGGTTTTTAATTTGTTATTTTTTGATTCCTATTATTAAATGGTTATTTTTTTACTTCTTATATCTTTATTTATCATAACTAGCTGAATAAAACCCAGTTGCAACAAAAACTGCAGGTTTTTGTTATTGCTTTTTTTGCTATTCGCAAGTCGGTAAAGTTATAAATTTGGTCCAAATTGTATACCCTAGTTAAAGTTTCCTATTGGGTTCATTGTTTATCATCGTTATTATCATCTGCTTATCACTCAATTTGCACATTAACTTTGTATTTTACTATGCTAAAGCAAAATAATTTATTACCGTTAGGTCAAATCTAACTACCTAGTATTAATTTAGCATTAAGTGTATGAAAACTAATACTTGTTTTTTGCTAGTTCTTTATAATATAAATCAATTGCTTTATAACGTTGACTAGTGAAGATCACTTTAATAAAAACATTTTTGGCAGACTATTTAAATAGTAAGGTAAGTCGCATAAGTGCCACATGTACATGTGTTTTTATTGAATGATTAATTATTAATTTTACATTTGCAGTACACTCAAAAAAAAAAGTTTGTAAAGACAGCAAAAAATTTTGCTGAGTCAGCAAAATTTTAGTCAGGAGAATGCTTGCAAAAAAGTTGCTAATGTCAGCAAAATCTTTTGCTGAAAATCAGCGAGCTGATTTTTAGCAACAAAATTTGTAGATTCAGCAAAAGTTTTGCTAACACTTAGTAGATTAGAAATAAAAAAGCTTGGTAAAAATTAATAAATTTTTTGCTGAATTTTAGTAGATTGAAAATAACGCAAAAAATTTGTAGAAAAATTGTAATTTAGTTAATTTATTTGCTGAAAATCATAAAACATATTTTTGTGATTCTTTTAAAAATAATTTACTATAATAACGAAATATAAAAATTTTAATTTTTCCACATTGACGACATGAATTAATTTAATATCTGAAAATATATAGAAATAAATATATATAACATAACAAAAATTGTCTTTCAATTACTTACATCAATGATTGTCTAAATGATGCTTTCGCAACTGCCGAAGATAATTATAGAAACGAAAAAATAAACAAAAACAAACGAAACGAAAAAAACAACCCTTTTTGCAATAAGAAAAAGGAACCATAAAAATCTACCTATGATGTGTGTCTTTGTCTTTCACTTTACTCTGTCTACATTACTGTATATGTTTGTTTGCAATTTGACCACACATATAAACATTTAGTTTAAATAAATAAATATTTTATTTTGTCTTTTATTTAATTAATAGACAATTATTTTCACAAGCCGGTGACAACGCAAAATTTAAGTTATTTTACAGTTATATTAGTTTTTTGTTTTTATATACATGGAGATTATTTTTATATTATTTTCAATTTATAACGAGCTTTCAACCTCCGTATATTTACAAAAATAAATCAAATCAAACATATTAGCTAGGTTGATACTAGTATTTCGATCTGTCTAAAGATCTCATCAGAACCCGAAGTTTTAGAAAAGTTAGAGCCTCCATAATAGGCAGAACTTTAACAAAAAACCTATTAATAATCAATTTTGCTCCATTCTTGTCTTCTTAGTAATCAAGCACGTGGTTAGGGCTTTTCCTAACAAGCATCATGACGTTACTAAACTTTGAAGACCAAAATGTTCTATTTATATAAAAAAATTTTAGTTTGTACTCTGGCTCAAGTAATATTTTGTACAGTTACACTCAAAAAAAAAGTTTGTAAAGTCAGCAAAAAATTTTGCTGAGCCAGCAAAATTTTAGTCAGGAGGATGCTTGCAAAAAAGTTGCTAATGTCAGCAAAATCTTTTGCTGAAAATCAGCGAGCTGATTTTTAGCAACAAAATTTGTAGATTCAGCAAAAGCTTTGCTAACACTTAGTAGATTAGAAATAAAAAAGCCTTGCTAAAAATTAATAAATTTTTTGCTGAATTTTAGCAGACTGAAAAAACGCAAACAATTTGTAAAAAAATTGTAATTTAGTTAATTTATTTGCTGAAAATCATAAAACATATTTTTGTGATTCTTTTAAAAATAATTTACTATAATAACGAAATGTAAAAATTTTCATTTTCCACATTGACGACATGAATTAATTTAATATCTGAAAATATATAGAAATAAATATATATAACATAACAAAAATTGTCTTTCAATTACTTACATCAATGGTTGTCTAAATGATGCTATCGCAACTGCCGAAGATAATTATAGAAACGAAAAAATAAACAAAAACAAACGAAACGAAAAAACAACCCTTTTTGCAATAAGAAAAAGGAACCATAAAAATCTACCTATGATGTGTGTCTTTGTCTTTCACTTTACTCTGTCTACATTTCTGTATATGTTTGTTTGCAATTTGACCACACATATAAACATTTAGTTTAAATAAATAAATATTTTATTTTGTCTTTTATTTAATTACTAGACAATTATTTTCACAAGCCGGTGACATCGCAAAATTTAAGTTTTAATCCTCAATTTTGTTTTATGTATGAAAAAGAGATACAAAAACTTCCATGGTTGATTTTTTTATATGTCTTATTAGAGTTGTACTTTTTAGTATCATTTTTCTCTTCTCTACTACATCTTGACATGCCGCGACATCTACTTCATTCTGCGTATATCTTTCAATCTGGTTGTCGTCCACACTATTAATGTGCTTATCAGCACAATTTTTTTTTAGCAAAATTAATTAGTAAAACATTAGTATATTAGTATTAGCATTAGTATAAAACAGTTAAGTGCTGAATAATTATAACAAAAATTTTAGCTGAAAACACGATTTTAGCAAAAAATTTTGCTAAAAAATAGTATACCTGATTTACAAGACGTTTTACTAACTTTTCTACTAACTTTTTTTTTTGGGTGTATTTTAGTTTTTTGTTTTTATATACATCGAGATTATTTTTATGTTATTTTCAATTTATAACGAGCTTCCAACCTCCGTATATTTACAAAAATAAAGCAAATCAAACATATTAGCTAGGTTGATACTAGTATTTCGATCTGGCTAAAGATCTCATCAGAACCCGAAGTTTTAGAAAAGTTAGAGCCTTTTATATGTCTTATTAGAGTTGTACTTTTTAGTATCATTTTCCTCTTCTCACCTACATCTTGACATGCCGCGACATCTACTTCATTCTGCGTATATCTTTCAATCTGGTTGTCGTCCACACTATTAATGTGCTTATCAGCACAATTTTTTTTAGCAAAATTAATTAGTAAAGCATTAGTATATTAGTAAAGCAATAGTATAAAACAGTTAAGTGCTGAATAAGTATAACAAAAATTTTAGCTGAAAACACGATTTTAGCAAAAAATTTTGCTAAAAAATAGTATAGCTGATTTACAAGACGTTTTACTAACTTTTCTACTAACTTATTTTTGGGTGTAGGTTTAAATCGTGAATATGGGTCGCCATTCCGATATTACTTGTCGTACATTTTTTAAAAAAGTTGATAATACTCATGTATGCCGGCTGTGTAAAAGCGTTTTTAAAGGTGATCATGTCAGCAATTTAAAGCGTCATTTAATCAACCAGCATAAAGAACAATATAACATGGAACTAAATAATGAGGAGAGTAAATGTGAAGTACCATTAAAAAAAGTTCGATTTTCGATAACAATGGCTCCTGAAGAAATGAAAAAAGCGTATGTTGAGTTAGTCACAAAGGAAAAATTACCGTTTGCCTTTTTTGATTCAGATGATTTCAAGCTCATTACGAATCAACTCTTTGATGGACTTGGTATCGCAGCAGTTACGTCCAGAAATATAACTGATTTAGTTAATGAAGCATACGAAAATTAAAAAAGCGTTTTAAAAGAGAAGCTGAAAAATAAGTTGCTGTCTTTGAAAATCGACATGGCCACAAGACTTCATCGCAGCATAATGGGTATAAACATACAGTTTTACAGTAAATCGAAAATTATTGTAAAAACGCTGGGCTGCATTGAGCTAACGGAGCGTCATACAGGTAAATACACTAATTACTTATTGCAGGTGAAAACCCCTATTAATGACAATTTATAGCTGAGTATCTTAAAGCTAAAGTTGAAAATGTTTTGGAGAGTTTTGGCATTGAAAAGAAGCAAATTTACACTATTACAACGGATAATGGCCGGAATTTGATTAAAATGGTTAGCTTATTTGGCGAGGAGGATGAAAGCGAGTCTGATGGTACTGTCTCTAGCGAAATTTTTCGAGAAATCTCCGTGTCCTCAGTACAATCAGTGAAGTGTGCTGCTCATTCACTGCAACTGGTTGTTAAGGATTATTTAGATACGGTTAATAAAGATTTACTGAAGGGCGTTCGAAATTTAGCGAAGGCCTTACGGACTCCTACTTACAGGTTTGTTGTACACAAGATGCATATGATTGAAATTTTTAGACAATAAGTTTAAAATTATTTTAGGAGCAAGACTAGCATTCTTAATTTACCGCAAGTTTCCATTGATGTCCAGACTCGATGGAATTCTACTTACTGTATGATAAAAAGCTTAATGCCCTACAAATCCTTCTGCTTGAAAAATGTCGATGCTGCGCTTAATCTAGGTCCGTCAGAATGGGAAAACATGGAAGCCTTACTAGCCCTCTTGGAGCCTGTATACGTCGCCTAACAAATGCTTCAGGAAGAGCAATTATTTTTCAGCGATTTTTTTTTAAATATGGCTTCAAATGAAGCTTGAAGTTCAGACGAAGCCAGGCAGCTATGAATATTTAGAAAAAATAGAAAGGCGTGAGAAAATGCTGCTGCAAAATCCAACATTGCTTGCAGCTTTATATTTGATCCACGACTTCAGTGCATCACAGCGATGGAGCCTTTAAAATTAATGTGTGCTCGAACCCATCTTAAAGAAGTGATCGTTCGGATTTTGCAGTTGGAGAAGCAAGTAAGTTAAAAAAATATTTTATCAATCTTTTTTTAAAAATTCGGTTTACTTGTTTTTCTCTTTGCAGATTAATAATAACCAATGATCGACCGTCGACAAGCAGGGAAGCTTCACGATCTTCACCGGCTGTTTTCCGATCCTCGCCAGATGTTTGCGATACATCTCAATCTCAGTCATCGCTTTTGGGGCAGTATTTGAACTCCCTAAATGTAGATAGCGAACAAGAAAGCAAAGGAAGTGATAATGAGGATGAAAAAAAAGCTTTCTATGAAATTGACAATTTTTCTCCAAGGCCCTTATCGATTGATAAACCTCTTTTTGAGTTCTGGGAGGCTAAAAGAATACACTATCCGTACTTGTATACATTGGCAAAAACTATACAGTGTGTACCTGCAACCCAGGTAAGCGTGGAAAGAGCATTCTCTGCTCTTAAATTGGTATTGACCGACCTGCGTTCAAATCTTTCCGCAGAAAATTTAGAAAAAGTTATGTTCGTTAAATTAAACAAATAAATTACTACACACATTATAGCAAATGAAATCAATAAAAAAAGAAGAAAATAAACAAAATGAGTTTCATTTTAGACGGGAAAAATAAAACTCCTTAAATGCGTTTAAAATAAAACTCCTCAAATGAGCTTTATTTTCTGGCGGGAAAAATAAAACTCCTCAAAAGAGTTTTATTTCAGACGGAAAAAATAAAACTCCTCAAAAGAGTTTTATTTCAGACGGAAAAAATAAAACTCCTCAAAAGAGTTTTATTTCAGACGGAAAAAATAAAACTCCTCAAAAGAGTTGTCTTAATGAACGTCAAAATAAAACTCTCTTCTTAAGAGTTTCATCCGATCTTTAATTTTTTCGTTGAAAAATAAATCTTAACTGTATAGTTGAGATCGTTTTCTTAGAATCACCATAGATTCTGAAAGAGCACTTCAATACGAATCCATTGGTATATAATATACGTCTCCGTTGACTCTAACATAGAGAGTTTTTGAGTTAAACTTTTCGGGATAACTGTTATTTTCGGTCTCTGAAATAGTGAGTTTGAAGGGTTTCGAAACGATAACGGTATTTTAGCGGTCTTGCCTGCCATCCCTGATATAAACATATATAAACTAATGCATTTACATATAATAGCATGCAGTAACATATATTTGTATAAAATAATGTAAGATTTTATGTAAACGTTTTTACTCGGGATAGGAAACTACGTCTAAGATATGAAAATTTAATGTAATAAGATTGCCACACATATGAGCATATATAATGATATCAAGTTGTATATGAGTATATAGAATATTTTTATCATCGAGTGTATGCTAAAAAATTAACATATAAGTTATTTCTGCATGGATTTTTTATCTTGTGTGGTGAAAAAATAATAAGACCTCTATAACTTTTATACACATTTTTTTGTTGAATGTGTGCGTAATTTGAAAATATTTATGAAGGTGTCAGTGATTTTTTTTTAAGCTCTTTAATATGTGTATACAGGGATACTTAATAAGAGCGGAGAGCAACAGCTGAACATAATATTGTCGTTATAAACAATTGCTTATTATGAGGTAGTTCCACTATAAAGGTTTTACTGTATTTGCTTAAATGTCATAGAAAAATACATAAAATAATGTATAGAATATATTATTTTTCCAATATTACGAAATTTATTCCATTTGTATCCTATTAAATTGAAAAAAAACTGAATCGAGGATGAGTACCAAATATTATAATGACATCCTTAATAAGTACACACTCGGTATAATATATGTAGCCTTACATACATACATATTTCTATTGATTACTTTGTAATAATAAAAATATTTATATGTATGTTTATGTATTTTTAATGTTCAAAGGAATTGAAAAAAGACAACATCAGAATGTCAGAAATATTTTTTGTTAAACGGAGTATTCCAACCAAGTCTTATTTGGGGACCAATCAACAATGGAACCAGAAATATACGAACGCCAAAGCGTTGGCCCAATGCTTTCAACGGGGGGCGTGAGCATTGGAAGAGCGTTGGATTTTTGCAGATTTATGTGATTTGGCAGCCCTAAAGTTATAACAACGGGCAGTTCTTGGAGTTTTCTTTTATAAAATGTTATCAAAGCGTTATAATTTTAAAATTTCAACACCTTTCACATACGCGAGGTGACTAAAAAAAATATACTTTTAAAAAAATTTTAATCACATATAATAACAATGCATTATCAACTGCGATTAATGGCATAACAATTTTCAATATACCGCGAAGCTCTAAAAAGATATTGAGGTATAAATTTTGTACAAAATAATACAAATGTTTTTTTAACCCACACAATGAAAAAGTATTTTGAGCTACATTTTCGATATATCGCGGACCGTTAAAAATATACTAAACAAACAAATATTGCATTTTAGTAAAAACAATATTTTAAAACTTAATAAATTTTTACTGGGTTACCATTAAGCGAACATTATTGCACATTTTTTCTCAATTTAAAATGCTTTTTAAAAGTGCATCATACGGTTTTTATTTTAAAAAAATTTGATATTTTCCGACCTCTTTATTTTCTATATGGTGAATTTTAAAAACGAGAGAAAAGTTTTTTTTTTTTAAATAATTTTTCGTCTAGTGTGGTCGAATGATGAATTAAATTTTCATATAAATACAGCTTTTTTGACTAATACCGCCATTTTCTTTATTGATGCGAAAACATTTTAAAAAATGATGATATCCCAAAAACAAAGAAATTTTATATTTTTCTGACGAACTGTACTAATTATATTTTGTTGTTATAAAATTTTGCTTTTATTATTTAAAATAATGAAATCATGTAAAAATAATAAACACACACTCAAAAAAAAAAGTTTGTAAAGTCAGCAAAAAATTTTGCTGAGTCAGCAAAATTTTAGTAAGAAAATTGTAAAAAAATTGTAATTTAGTTAATATATTTGCTGAAAATCATAAAACATATTTTTGTGATTCTTTTAAAAATAATTTACAATAATTACGAAATATAAAAATTTTCATTTTCCAACATTGATGTCATGAAGTAATTTAATATCTGAAAATATATAGAAATAAATATATATAACATAACAAAAATTTTCTTCAACTACTTACATCAATGGTTGTCTAAATGATGCGTTCTTTTAAAGGACACAACTGCTGAAAATAATTATAGAAACGAAACGAAACGAAAAAATAAACAAAAATAAACGAAACGAAAAAAACAACCCTTTTTTTTGCAATAAGAAAAGGACCCATACTAAGATGTGTGTCTTTGTCTTTCGCTTTACTCTGTCTACATGTCTGTATATGTTTGTTTGCAATTTGACCAAACTAGATTATTAATCTATTAATATTTATTATAGAAATACATATTAAATTTAAATATTTTCTTTTGTCTTTTATTTTATTAATAGACAATTATTTTCACAAGCCGGTGACAACGCAAAATTTAAGTTGTTTTAATCCTCAATTTTGTTTTATGTATGCAAAACAGATACATGGTTGATTTTTTTATATGTCTTATTAGAGTTGTACTTTTTAGTATCATTTTCCTCTTCTACATCTTGACATGCCGCGACATTTGCTTCATTCTGCGTATATCTTTCAATCTGGTTGTCGTCCACACTATTAATGTGCTTATCAGCACAATTTTTTTAGCAAAATTAATTAATAAAACATTAGCAAAAAAATTTGCTAAAAAATAGTATACCTTATTTACAAGACGTGTTACTAACTTCTGTACTAACTTATTTTTTTGAGTGCACAAATTCAATTTCTGCAATGTTGATTTAATTATAATTCGATTAAAAATATATAATTTCTATTCTGACTGTGAATTGGGACCTTTTCATAAAGACATTTGAAATTTATAAAACAGGTTTTCATTTAAAATTGGGTAAATTTCAATTTTTAAATAAAAAATTAGTAGATTTAAAAAAAAAAAATTGTTTTGTATTTGAAATTAGATAATTTATAACTAAAATCGATATTAAAGTTTTTAATTAATGTACTAATTTAATTAACAACCTGCGTTCATTATATCACCTACACTTCACATCACTCACATAACGAGGGGATTAAAGAATAATATTTTAGAAATCCCAACATTTTTGTGATTGGGTTTTATGCTTTCCCTTGAAGTGTCAATTATTAACAGTTTAGAGTTGCCATCTTAATGAAAAAATACAAAAATTTTACCCTATTTTTGCAGGGATTCATTTAATTTAGTATTGGAAACACTTAAACTTGTAAACAAAGAACAGAAATAAATTTATTCGAAATGGAAATTATTTAAATTTTAACTATCTAATTTTATTGAAAATGTCTTTAATTGTGTATTTATGTTATTTGTAATAATAAAAATAAAATTGTGTAAAAAAAACGAAGTGGTGTTATCAGGGTTTTTATTCTGTCGGAGATTATACCTTTGCTTAATTACCCAAGCAAAAGAATACAATCGGCACACTATTGGCAAAGCGTCGGCTGCGGTCGGTTATGCGTTGGCAGAATGTGGAATTAGCAATATTGACACTATTGTCCTGTTATCCGATTGATAACAGTGGCCAACCGTTGTTTTAAACGAACTCGTTACCGTCGAGATAACGTTGGCAATTCAAAAAGTGTGATGCTTTTAAACAAGCTTAGATTATACTAATTATGAGAAATATGTAAAGGGTGTTTTTTATACAGGTATAAATCTTTAAGTTGGCAGCACTTTTTTAACTGGCTGCCATTTTGCCAGCTGTCAAGTGATTTATGTTTAGTTTGATTTGGCATTTCAAAATTAATAGATTGACGCCTGAACAACGCTTTCAAATTGTGCAAATTTATATTGAAAATAATGGTTCTGTTCGAAATATATATAGCGCACTACGTCCATTTTACGGTTATCATATTCGTCCATCAGAGAAATTAATTCGATTAACTATGGAACGTTTTCGAACCACGTTTACTCTAAATGATAATATGCATCATCAGAAGAAGTCATTGCTACATGCGTACAGAAAAAGTCATTGCTGATGTAGAGCGTAGCGTAGAGGAAGACCCCAATCAGTCTATCCGCCAGTGTGCACAGGAATTGAATATGTGTCCATCCACTTTATGGAAGATTTTGCGGAATGATCTTGGTTTGCGTGCTTACAAAATCCAACTCGTGCAACAATTGAAGCCACACGATCATCTAGCAAGGCGTAGATTCGGTGAATGGGCCCAAAACAAGATTTCCGTTGATCCCGAATTTCATAAGCGTATTTTGTTTAGCGATGAAGCTCACTTTTGATTAAATGGAAACATCAATAAATAACACTGAAGTATTTGGAGTGATGATAATCCTCAAGTGTGTGTTGAGACACAGCTACATCCAAAAAAACTGACTGTTAGGTGAGCTTTATGGGCTGGTGGAATCATTGGTCCGTACTTATTTAAAATAGATGCTGGTCAGAACGTTACAGTCAAAAGTGGCCGCTATAGATTCATGATTACTGTCTTTTTCGTTCATAAATTGAACAAACATTATGTGCAGGAGCTGTGGTTTCAACAAGACGGCGCAACATGTAACACTGCTAGTGGCACAATTGATTTATTGAAGGAAACGTTTGGTAACCGCATAGTTCCACATTTCGGGCCCGTGAATTGGCTTCCAAAATCATGCGATTTAACGCCGCTGGACTATGTGGTTATAAGTGAATTCGCTAGTCTACGCCGATAAGCCCGAAACGATTGAGCACTTGGAGGACAACATTCGCTGCGTTATTGCCAATATAAGGTAAAAATGTTGGAAAACGTCATCAAGAATTGGACCTCCAGATTAGAATACGTCCGAGCCAGCCGTGGCAGTCATATACCAGAAGCCATATTTAAATTATAATGCCAGAAGATTATCTTTCGAATAAAGTAAATTTCAGGTCAATTTAAAAAAAAAAAATCATCTTTATTTTATTCCATTTCAAGGTTCTATACCTCTATAAAGTGAATAAAGTAAATTTCATATCAATTTAAAAAAATCATCTTTACTTTATTCCATTTCAAGGTTCTATACCTCTATAAAAAAACACCCTTTATAATAAAACACATTTAAGAAGCAGTAATACTGTTCGGTCTTAGCCTTATACATCATATTTTATACATATAAATGTGTGAAATATAATAAAATATTAAAAAAATGATTCGAATTGGTTGTAATAATGGTACAACCGATATTTGCAAAGAATTTTGCAAGAGGTACTGGCAAAACACATGCTTTTGCAATTAAAATAGTGTTTCCCTAGTACAATTTAAGTTGTACCTTTGGTAATTTTTAATGCGGTGGTTTTTACAAAAATATCAGTGCTTTGCCATTACTTTCCTTTTTAGTATGGATGGCAATTTCTTCCTGGGTAGTTATAATTATCGTTAAGTTTTTCATTTATAGTGTTTTTATTAAAGGTTCTTTTTTTTCATTTAATGCAAGCAATATATTTGACAGTTCAAGTGATTAAAATAATCCTCAGTTGATTTAAAAAAAATTACGTTTTTCATACAATTTTGTTTGAAAACTTCGTAAGCCAATTCGGACAATCATCGCGTTCATTATACAAAATTCAAAATTACAAAAAATTAGATGAAGTGATTAGTTGGGATGTAAAAAATTTCACTATACATATTTTAGGAATATTAGATATGAAAATGTGATTTATTTATGAAAATTAGTAAATCGAGTACTGACAAAACACCTTTGGTCCACGTTTAGAGAGCGTTGTGAGCAGGGGCTGTGCCAATGATTTTATTATGTTAACGCGTGTAAATTTTTATATTATGTACTGCAAATGCAATTTTTGCAAATGTTGAGAAAGCGTTATAATCCAGGGCTGTGCCAGTGTTTTTATTATGTTCTCGTTTGTAATTTTTGTAAATAAAATACTAAAAAAGGACTTTTTGCGAACGTTCTACGCCGGAGCTGTGTTAGTGCTTTTATTATTTCCACGGTTGTGAATTTTGTAAATCGAGTATAGGTAAAGCACTTTTTACTCAGGTTGGTAGATCTATGTAAAATCAGCGCACTTTATTTGTGCTTGATTTTTCAGACCATCGGTATTTTCTAGCTGGGTATTCAGCTGAAAATAATTCAGTTAAAATGTTGTAAGGCTTTCGTCTTCTAATTTCTACTGACTTAAATATTGATTGGCAAATATAATTTTATTCCAGTGTAAAAACGGTAATGACATACACTTATTTTTCTGACTACCACTAATGACAACAGTTTAATCTCTGCATTACTTTAAAACATATAATCATGTCTTACTAAGAATTAACTAAAGGGTCCGCCATCTAATGTTTTTTTTCCACTAGTGCTTATTTCGTGAATGGTAACACTTAGCTCATGTCTGATTTGACAGATAATTAATTTTATCCTTCCGCTGAACGAATATGGTTGTGTATACGCTTAAACAATGCTGGGAAATATTGCGACATTACTTTGAAAATCATGGTAATGTTGCAGAATGTGTGCGAAAATTGCCATTTTTCTTTGAAAATGAGGAGTAGTGGTTACAGTGGAGTGGCCGTTACAGTCAATGGCGATCGTTATCGGGCCATGTTGAACGAATTTTTGTTCACAAAAATTGAAGAGGAGGATATTGGCAACATTTGGTTTCAACAGGACGGAACAGGAAACCATTGGTGAAATACCACTGCACACAATCGATAATGTGCTTAAAAATTGGACCGATCGTGTAGGCTACTGCATGGCCAGCCGAGGCAGCCATTTGAATGAAATTATTTTCCATTATTAACCGGAAGGATTGTACTTTCAAATAAAAAAAGAAATTTGAGAAAATATTCAGTAATTTTTTTTATAGTATTTTCAAAAAAAAAAAAGTTATTTGGCGGACCCTTTAGTTAGAAAGTGGCTTTATTTCAAAACGAAAAATAATACGATACTTATAACTACTTATTTTTATCATAATTTTAAATATAAAGTAATGGATTACAATTTTTTCGAAAATCCATTTTTAGACTCATAATTTTTCTAACTCTAGTCAGTACATGTATGAGTACTTATTTTTGATTTTTTGTATGCTGAAAAGTAATGACATATTGTGCAATCAAGTCATTTATGTATTTATCCATACTTTATAACATCTCCTGTGTAGAAAACGTAATGAGATGTCATTTCTTTTCTCACTACCACCAATGACACCAGTTTACTCTCTGAATTACTTTAACACTAATAAAAAGGATTTACTAATAACTGGTTAATTGTCCCATTATTTTAATACAAAAAATAATGCTTTGTTCAAAAGTACTTATTTTATGTTATTATTTTAAACATAAAGTAATGACCTTAACAATTTTTGAAAATATATTATTAGTTTCATTATTTTTTCAGCTTGAGTAAGTATATATATATAACTACTTATTTTTAATTTTTTGTAAACTGGAAAGTAATGGCATTTTGTGCAACCAAATGAGTTTATCTATCAAGTATTACATGCCGAGATAGCTCCGATGGTAGAGCGCTTGAATGACAACCTGGAGTCCCAGGTTCGAATACTGTGTTGCCACATTTTATTAAAAAAAATTCAATAAAAAATATTTTTTTATTAAATTTAGTTTTTTTAAACTAATTTTAAGACTCATTTTTTTGTCCATCTACAGTTGAGGTCATAAATATAGAAGTACTCATAATGAATTTAGAAAAGCTGCAAAATCTAACCAAATTGTTGCAGTATCGAAACAAATGATATATCTGCGATATATTTATTATTTATTTTGCCCGGAAAATTGTATAACCATCGGTCCACTACTTTGTTTAATGGTATTTTTTTTTCCAAATGGTCATTTATTTATTTGCCATTAAAATAGTAAAATTAAAATTAATAAAATCGTGGGATTTCCTTTTTTATTACGAAATGCAAAGAAAACAACAAAAGGTATTTTATTTTTATTCGCAAGACATAGCTCTCATCACTTTTTTGCGGAAATAAAAAGAAGAGATAAAACTGATACACAAACGCCATAAGTAACCTCAATAATGCCTAATAATGTAAGTTTATCATAAATTATAATTTGCTATTCATTTAAGAACTTAAATAGAAATTAATCAAGTTCGCCCATAAACGAATTTAACGAAAATGCCACATAATTACGATGAGGCTATTAATGACTTCAGAGTTTTTTAAAGCTGCGCAATTTGTAAAAAAAAGTTTAACTTGCTGGCAATGGGGTAAATTTATTTAATCGACAATTCCGCCATTCAAGCACAATGTTAATTTAAAATTTATGTTACAGCATAAAATATGGAGGCACCAGATACTAACTCATAATATATCACAACATTTCTAAATTTTGCAGCGTATGCAGGATCAAATTTATTTAACAGGAAATGTCAAAGTACGAAATAGTCTCTTTACTGTTCTGTTAAAGGAATAACTAATTTCCAGTAAGAAAGGTAAAAATAACAAATTTTCAACAAAACTTTGGTAATTGGTGCGATAAAGTAATGCATTACCTTGTAATGTGTACTCCTTAAATGTATTATTATTTTCTAACAAGAAGTAATGAGTTACCGCTAATTGAACACTCATGGATTACCTTGTAATGATACCTCATTACATTTTACATTACTTCAAAACAAAAATAATGACTTACCGATCATCAATTACATAATGCATGAATTATAAACTTAAAGTAATTGTTAATATATATTTTTGAAAATCTATTTGTAGAGACATAACTTTGTGATTTTTTGTAAGCATGAGGTTAAGGTGTATGTTTTTGATGTCACGAACGAAAACACGAAGCACAACAACTCATTTACACTTTAAGCAATTAAGTATTATATGTATCGATAGCTCAGTTGGTAGAGTTCTCGCCTAACTAATTGTTAAATACCAGAGACCCCAGGTTCGAATCCCAACATGACCACGTAATTTCTTTAATAAAAAAAAAGTTATTTATTTAATTAAAAAAAAAAATATCTGTAAAAAAAAAAATTTTATGCATTTTTTTTTACGAAAATCTATTTATAGACACATTACTTTTCCCATCATATAACCATATACAGTGAGGAACACTTGTGAGTACTTGTAAGTACTTTTTACACTTAAAGATTCAGGCCAAAAAATGTTTGACACTAGAACTAAATTATACTTTTCTAAAGGTGCAAGTTACGCTGAATCCAAATCTGGCCCTAGATTCACTCTCCGACATCAGACGTTCGAGCTATATTAACTAGAAAAGTGTATTTTTTGATCAAAATGCTCCGATTTTTACCTGGAAATACATTTTTCATAATACTTGTAACGTCACCTGAACACACTACTCTTACCATTTTTTTCAGTTTTCAATTTTTAAGATAACTTATTTCCTTACGACATTATTGTAAATTGAAATTGAGGTTGTAACAGCAATTTTAAAGTCCCGCAATGCAAAATTTTAAAAAATTCAAATTTATTATCAAGTTCAACGGACGATAATGTCGTAAGGAAATAAGTTATCTTAAAAATTGGAACACTGAAAAAAAATGGTAAGAGTAGTTTGTTCAGGTGACGTTACAAGTATTATGAAAAATGTATTTCCAGGAAGGTAAAACACCGGAGCATTTTGATCAAAAAATACACTTTTCCCGTTAATATAGCTCGCACGCCTGATGTCTGAGAGTGAATCTAAGGCCAGATTTGGATTCAGCGTACCTTGTACCTTTATAAAAGTATAATTTAGTTCTAGTGTCAAACATTTTTCGACCTGACTCTTTAGGTGTACAAAGTACTTACATGTACTCACAAGTGTTCCCTACTGTAAGTAATCAGTTACTTTACCCACTACAAGGTAATGAGTCCACCCATTACTTTTAGGCTCATGGCCTGTAAAATTCATCAGTGAACTAAGATGTAATGTAATACGTAAAGCCCGATGGCGATACATTACTTTAGCCATGATTTGGTAATGTATGGTTTTGCTGGGTAATTAATATTTACACCTTTAATGCAAAATGGCATACCCTTTTTTTAAATATTTCCAGAGATTATATTAATATTTTTATGACCGATTACATTTAATGAAGTGAAGATAAAATCGAACATATGTATATCATCGAAGCGTGTATTTAGTAAGATACACTCTCAAAATGGAGAATGGTGTATTTTTGACAAAATAAAAATCAAATTAACTGAAACGCAAATAAAATGGACAATGTTATCAAATTCCCAATATTTTTGAACTCCCGAGAATCGGGAAATTTTTTAGCAAATTCCGGGATTTTTAAAATAAATATATAATAAGGTTTTGATAGTAAAAGGTAACTTTTTATTGTGCAAATCAAAATTTGTTAAAACTTACCAATCACTGTTAATTTAGGAATATTTTAAAACATTTATTTAACTAAACACAAGTCTAAGGCCCGATTACTGAATGTCCAGTTAGCTACTAAATGGAAAATTAATTGACACATATGTTTGTTGTTTCCCATATAAATTTTCAATTTAACTCTTTGTTAAATTTTAACTGAGCACTCAGTAATCGGGCCTAAATATTACTTTTTTTAGTATTCGTCTTTATATAGTGGAATAAAATATTTTATATCTATGTTTTTTATATATTGAAGAAGATTTTTCGACATTCCCGTATAAAAGTAATGACATGTATAATGACAATTTTAACCCTTTCACTACCGACTTTATGTTTGCGGATATATTTCTATTTTGACTCCTGGTTGTTGCAAGTATCATTTAAATTATAAAGAAAACGGTTTACGCATTTGCCCCTCCTCCTTTTTTTAATTTCTCAGCCCATTTTCATCACTTAAACATCCGAATAACCAATAATGGTTGGTTTGGCTTTGTTCTGGTCATTTTACAAAGCTGCGTGCCAAATTTCGAGATTAAAGCTTTGTTAGTTAACGAGATTCACAAAACTTCCCTTTTTTGTGAGATTAAGACTGATCAAAAATATATGATTTTGTTAAAAAATATCGCTATTATATATACAGTTTGTACATATAAAGATTTTTTCAGTGACATATATCCTACTCAGCATCTTTAAACAACACTATAAAGTTTTATTTCATTGTCATATTTTATATATTCACATATTTCGTAATGGCACGTATTTACATTTGTCATTACTTTCATCTGACGACATCGCGCAAAATAATAACATATCATTATCAAGCACCCTACCAAAAACCGAAAAAATATATGCTTATAGTATAGACAAAAATAATGAGTCTAAAAAAAATAAACAAAAAAACAATGTTTTTATTTAATTTTTTTTATAAAATGGGCCCGCACGGGAGTCGAACATGGTACTCCAGGTCTACCATCTGAGCTTTATCGACATGTTATAATTGATAGACAGAAACATATATGACTTGCTTGCACAATATGTCATTACTTTTCAGCTTAAAATAATCAAAAATAATTCGGCATACATGTACTTACTAAAGTTGAAAAAATAATGAGTTTAAAAATAGCTTTTCAAAAATTGTTGAGATCATTCATTATTTTATATTTCAAATCATGATAAAAATAAGTAATTGTTGGTAACTCATTATTTTTTAAATTGAAATCATAGAAAAATTAACTAGTACACTTAGAGTAATACTCGTATGTAGGTAAAGACCACTGTTGTTAAAAATAAATGAAATTTTACTTGCAAAAAGGACGACTTACATTTTAGTAAATTCAACTAAAATTGTTATTTATTTTTTACTGTTCAAAAATTAACCACAATTCAAGTGGATAGTTTTCTTATATCAATTTAAAAGCTTTTCAATGTTCTAGTTATAATTAAAATTAAGTTTCATGGGTCTTTTTTCCCCAAAGCCACCAAGGGTTGAAGATTTTTTAAATAAATGTAAAGATATTTATAGTTTTTTCAAATTAATGTGATATTTTTCAGAAAATTATCCAATGCTTTTTAAAAACATCAAAATTTTGTTTAACTTTTGTCAAAATAATAAATTTTTATAAAATGCCCTGGAAAGTAGTCGCTTTACACACAAACACGATTTTTTTCTTAAATTACAACTATTATATTATAAAAATAACAATCGCAATCACCAAATTACGCATTTTAAAAAATCATTAAAATTTAATTTAATAAAAGACATTTATGCATTTTTATCAAATTCGTGACCCACGAATGCCCCACTTTTGATTGTAGGCAAAAGAGGGTTAATGATAGTCGTTGATGTCAGAATTCCACATCTGAATAATCTTGAGTATATTTAATGAATAAATGAAACAAAATATAAAACTTTTTATAATTAAAAATTTTTGGAATTTTTAGAATTTTTAATAGAAATTCGCCATTTTTTAAAAAGTACCATTTTCGGCAGAAATTCGGCACAGGTAAACGTTTAACAAAATCTGTATATTCATTGTAGCAGTTTTATAAAAACGAAGAAACTTTTCATTTTTATTAAGACATATTTTTACACTAAACTAGGAAATGTGTTATTAGTTTTCCAGCTTGAAAATTTTCTTATATGGATACATAAAGGTTCAATGTATGTTTGTACATGTTCATAAATATGCATGCATTTCCATGCATGGATGCATAAATCTCCATACATGCTTTCATATATCACCCTACATATGCATAAACGAAATTTGAGGTAATATCTACATGTATGCACATTAGCGCGTCCCGAAAAAATTTTTTTTTAGCTTGCTCCCCCAAATGATGGGGATTTAGGACCCTTTTACGAGAAAAATAACAAAAAAATTTTGGACAAAAAACCAGATGGCTACCGGATCCTAAAGATTGCAATCCTAGTGCATTTTGAAAAAAAAAAAAAATATTTTTGATTTTAAAAAAATTGACGCCAAAAGTTGCGCAATACAGAGTACATTCCGGGAGAAATTTCCGTAGAGCAATTTTGGTGCAGCGTTGCATCTTTAAGATTGAAATGTGAGTATTTGTTTTTTTTTCTTTTTCAGCTTAATTAGTCTGAAAAGCTAAGAAAAACAGAGCGCTTTCGTTAAAACTATTTAAAAAATGTGATAGAGCTATTCTGGTCCAGCGCACAGTGGGACGAGATGGATTAAATAAGGTACAAGCGGCAAAAACAAATGTTAAAATCGCTTAAAAACTGCGGCCTGCAAGAAAATTTTACAAAAAAGTGCATCTCGTTCCACTGTGCGCTGGACCAGTAAAGCTCTATCATATTTTTTGAAATAGTTTTAACTAATATCCTCTAGTTTGCGCAGCTTTTGTGATTAATTTAGCTTGAAGGAAAGAAAGAAAAAAACATATACTCACTTTCCATCTTTAAGATGCAACGCTGCACCAAAATTGCTCTACGGAAATTTTTTTAATATTTTTCCCGGAATGTACTCTGTATTGCGCAACTTTTGGCATCAATTTTTTTAAAATCAAAAATATTTTTTTTTTTTTTCAAAATGCACTAGGATTGCAATCTTTAGGATCCGGTAGCCATCTGGTTTTTTGTCCAAACATTTTTTTGTTATTTTTGTCGTAAAAGGGTCCTAAATCCCCAAGCATTTTCAAATTCGAAAAAAAGCCAAATTCGGGACGCGCTAAGGCACTTTTATGATGTGTGTAGATATTACCTCAATTTTCGTTAATATATGGAAACAGGTATGGAGATTTATGCATCCGTGTATGGATATGCATGCATGTTTATGAACAAGTACAAACATATATTGAACCTTTATGGATTCATATATAAAGACTTTTGCCACACCTTTTTACTGGGTACAAACATTTTTTTTATATAGGAGTATTTCGAAATTTTCTTTAATTTTACTTTCAACTATTTTATAAGTGAAAAAAAAAACAGAATTGTGCACCCGCGAATTTTTAGCTGAAAATAATTTGACAATTTTCAAAGTCTTAAACAATTTTTAGCTAAGGTCTAAACAAAAGCACAACAAGCCGACATTCGGGCTTAATTGTAAGTCCTCAGGGACTTGAGTCGGCTTAGGGAAGCATTTCCCTTCTCCGAATCCTCTTTTCGACCTAAAACAAAAAAACAACTTAAGTCAAGACTGCTTTCTGCTAGAACAAGAGACAATTTTCAACTAATTCTCTATAGCTATTAATTAGCAGGGCAAGGAGAAATGTGCTCTAATAAAACGATTTCATCGCTTTTTAGAAAAAATTCAATAGGGGTAAGAAAACTATTTTCTTATCAGTTCAATTTCGGTATTCGAATTTTTGTTTGGTCAAGTGCATTATCTATGTGTGGAAATAATTAAAAGTTTTAGAAATTTTAATTATTTCCCAAATTTAAAAAACAAAATATTTAAATGAATCCAGTCAGCAAGAAGACTGAGTTTGTAGTTGATACAATAATGAAAATTCCGCTTAAAGAAAAAAATTTCACCACGCGTTTCTTTTGGCGACATAATTGTTTTCGCCAATTTAAAATTTATTTTTTTTTTTTTTTTTAAATATGCAACAATTTAAGCTCGAGATAGATGGAAACGCATTATCTGATATACGAAACATGTCCAATGACATTCGAGCATTTTTTGTTTTAGGTGATATTATAACTGCCGTTTTGTTAAACAATTATAATTTAGTTAAGGTACACAAATATGTATATTAGTGCCTATTATATAAAATCGAGGGGATGTCTGAGCTTTTTCCGACATTCGTAATTGTTCGGCTTTTATGCGAATTTTTCAGAATGGCTTTTTACCATGTATTGTAAATATTTTAAATAAATGGCAATCCTTACACACTACATAGGCAATATTGATATCAATATTTTTGTTTTCTCGAGTACATCAAAACTGCGTTGAAGGAAATCTGAAATTCATTAGTTTCAGACATGTGTCCATACAAAAATATATACACTTTGGCCCCCCTTTTAACCCTTAAACGTGAGATTGGACCGCAAAAAAAAAAAGTGTTCCTTGTATTTTTTTCTTTATAACATTTACAAATATCATTAAGAATGGACACAACCCCCTTGTAAGCTTCATTTTTACCTTTATATCATTTAGATACCGAATAACTTTGCAGGTTGAATTTATTAAATTTTTTCTCAAAATTTTATCCAGAGCACAGAAGAAAGTGAACCAGATTTGCAAAATTCCAAAATATTTACATACTCAAATGATGTTCGTGCACAATGAAACATTTTGATACCGATGATGAAACGATTAAAACATAGTTTTCCAGCCATATTTCATTTTTAGTAAAACGCGAACTAGTGAGAATTAAAAAAAAAAAAAAACTAAAACGCGTCTTTACTTAAATCGACTAAGGATTATAATATGTCAGTTTGAGATTTAAATAACAAAACCATCCGTACAAAAAATTCAAAAAAATAAATTCAAAAATACAAAAAAAAATAAATTCAAAAAAATAAATTTTACAAAATATCCCTGAAAAAGGATATGTCTTGACATGCATTCATATGTTTTATATACCGGTTCACGCGCCATAAAAGAACATTTCATATTTGTGCTAATATCGTATACGTTGTCTTTAGGTAAAACACAACTTTATTTGTTAAACTAAAAATAACAATTTTTTTGAAAACGGCCCAGCTCTCTGGATCTCAATGCTAGACATGAAATAGTTTGCGGATCTTCATAAATCAAACCAAAATACATTTCGAACGATGGAGAGTGTGTTCATCGCAAAGAAAAGCTAAATCATATAGCTATGATTTTAGAAGGTTGTATGCTTTTTTTACTAAATATTTAGTTTAATAAAACCTAATGTTCCACACTAGAAAAAAAATATAATGCATTTTGTTCTCAAAATTTAATTTGTTTTACAAATATTTCAGGAAATATACAATAGTTTTGCAACTTTAGTACAATATTTCATGCATCGATGTCTCTAGTTTACGAGTTAAAAGTTAAAGAAAAAATAAACCCCATTAGCATCTGTAGAAACTGGAGACATAAATATAAAAATTTTTATTTTTAGTTTCTTAGAGAATTATGGCAACATCTTTGAATTATCCTTGATTATTGCATTGAAATTATAAGAGGACGTCAATACCTTTCCAAAGTTGTAATCAAAATGAAAAACGGATGAAAATTTAGAGATATTTTTAATGTTCTATAAAATCTGAAAAAAAATAATTAAAAATTATTACATAAAAATCTTATTACGTCGGGACGAGAAGCTGATTTTAATGTTTTTGTTTTTAATGCAGAATCGTAGATTTATTAAATATTTTTTATATTTGACAAAATATTTGACTAAATTTTAACCCTTTGTGACGCCATGTTGTAATTCTGCAACATACCATAAAAGAAGATATAAAAATGCAGCAAATGCTGATAGAACGATTTTGCACGGTGTTGTACATTGGCAACAAAGCTTTCTAACGGTTTATTTACAAATTAGCTTACTAGCTGGCAACACTTCAATTAATATTTCTTTCAAGTGACGCACGTGTGTAAAGCTGTACTGCATTATTTTTATTCGTTTACAAAACAATTTTTAGTGATAAAATACTTACATTTCGTTGATGAAATTTTAGTGTTTACGTAGGTAATAATATATATTTCAATATTCAGTAATAGTTTTATTGCAAAATCAGTTCGTTTGGTTTTTTGGTCTGATATTGGTTTGTTGTATTTATGCAACACTGCGATATATGATAAATTTTTTACCATTTTCTTTTAAATGAAGTGTTTATATTTTTAGATCAATATGAGTCGTAAATTGCATAAACTGACTATTCAAGACCTGGAAAATGTATTAGGGGAATGGGAAGATAGTGAAGATGGCGTAGATTTTTCTGTCGACGACGATGCCATCGATCCGACGTATAAATTCGAAGCGAACGATCATGAAAGTTCTGATGAAGAATTAGAGGAAGCACCTGAGATGGAAAATGAATTTCAGTCCACCAGCACTGTAGCAACTACATGCACCGATGCTCTGCTCATCAGTTCAGTCCGGCTCAACATGCTCCTCCAAAAGATGAGACGTTGGACCAATACGAGCACTGGCCAATTTGGATGGATAATGCGTTGCAAGTTTCCGGACTGCAAAGGTTACACTCAAACAAGCTGCGAAAAATGTGGAATTAGTTTATGTTATAACAAGCAAAATAACTGCTTTAAAAATTTTCATATTTCTTAGCTTTAATAATATTTTTTTCAGTACTATTAATGCAATGTTGCATATCGGCAACACAAAGTTTTTTGAACAAAATAAATACTTAATTAAAAAACAAAAAATTGTAATTATTATTTCCGTCAATAACATCATATTTGCCATCGGATGGTTATAAAATTAAAAGTTTTAACGTCCTTGCGCCACAAAGGGTTAATTAATAGAAAAACAACATGCATATTATTAAAAAGCCTTAAAAATGAGACCCTCTAATGGATGTGTTAACTTTTTATTAATCAATGCGTATGAGTTATATTTTGTTGTATTCATATCACTCATACGTTCAGGGTATGCCTTTGAAAGATATGAAACACTAGTATTACTTATATTGCATATAAGTTTACTTCTATTTCAAAATTGTCATCATTATTTTAAATTACTATAAAGTAAAGTTCGGTTATAACGAATTCGTGTATAATAGATATCTTAGTTCGTTATAAGCGTAGTTAGCTATAATCGTGGTACAATTTTTTCAAAAATACAGAAAACGTCAGGAATTTTATAATAATTTTTTATATATAAATTTCTGTTATAAGCTAGTTAGGGCCTTTAGTTTTTAGTATTTAGGTTAATTATATAACTTTTTAGTTTTAAGAATTGTTTTTTATGAAGATACTTTTTTTTCTCTTCTCACGGGCCAACATTAGGATCCTACAAGAAATCAAGTTTGGATTTTCCATTGCGAAACCTCCCTCAAATGTGGCAATAGGCTACAAAATCTGATCCGATCATTGTGCCCCATTGAGGTTCAAGTTAGGAAAAGTGGCGATTTTTCGAGAAAAATCATAGTTTTTCTCCCTTAAAATAGGAACCATGTGTCTTAGAAACCCGACCAGAGTATTATTCAATAATAAATGCTAATCTTATAAATTTTGGTCTTAGTATTAGTTTTGCTAAAACCGATAGATTTTTCAGTTTATGCCCACAATTTTTAATGTTGTAATAGCTTTTTTTTTTTTAATTGCAAAATGAATCGATATATGAATCAAAAAGGTATCAGAACTCAAAATCGATTAAGAACTAGCCCAGTGATAAATTATGACCCAGGTCACTAATGTGACAAATACCACTTGACCATGAATTTCTTGAAATTGATTAGTGAAATAATATTTTTTTATTAAATAAAACCATAAATTGTTTGCTATGAAACATATTTTTTAGGATATCGTTAACCTGAACTAAGGTGATGTCAAAAATGTACAATATTTTTTTGAATATATTTTTTAAAAAATTTTCTTCAAAAAATCGAAAAAATTCAAATTTAAACTTCATGGAATTGTTAAATGCATCTTAGAGAATAAAATTAAAATTTAAAAATAACCCCCGGACACTTGGGCAGCGTGTTGATTTGCGCGGATTTCGAGGAAACTGTGATTTTTGGCTTATTTGTTGTCATAAAGTATGTAAAGTCTAAAATTAGCTATTTTTGTACATTTTGTTTTATTTCTTCTTCAACTCGAGAAAGGTAAGACAACAATCACTTTTGTTGATAAGACTGTTTAAACATAAATCTCTTGTAAATGTGATTTTTTCTGATGAAAAAAAGTTCAATTTTGATGACCCAGATTGTTTGAACAACTACTGGAAAGAAGTAGTTATGGAACCACGACATTTCTAAAAAGGAAATTTCGGAGGCGGATCCTTAATGTTTTGAGACGGTTTTTGTTTCGACATTAAGGTTAATTTGGCATTTTCGAAAACCAGAATGATTTTTTTTTGATTATATTACAAAATTAGAAGAGAAATTGGTGCCATTTACTTGAAATAGTTAGCAACGAAGAAGAATTCATTTTCCAACAAGAAAATTTCTCAGAACATGTAAGTCCTCTTCAGATGACTTTCATAAAAAAATATAAGAGCATTGGAATGGCTAGCATGTTCTCCGCATCAAGACTGCATTGAGAATATTTATGGAGTATTAACCCATCGAGTCTATACAGAAAAAAAGTTACAGTGGAGATCTAGAACGGATGAACTACGAATATATCTGATAGACAGTGTGTCTGATCGAATTTTCGAGTTGAATAAAAAAAGAGAGGCTTCACACATTTTTAAAGCTGCTGTTTTAAAATATTTTTCTTATCTTTAAGTGAATTGTTTCTTTGTTAAATATTATAACCTTTCCTTTGGTTTAACATTTATGCCAGTTAAACTCTTCTACTTTTTTTTCACTTACAAAATTTAGTGAAATTAATGTGTAATTATAGGTTTGCAACGCAGTGTATTTACATATAAAATCTCGCAGTATCTCCTTAAATTTTACAATACAATACGTATCCTTTTTATTACCTAAATGACAGGATTTCCTCGAAATCCACTAAAATCAACTCGATGCCGTACATCAGTGACCGGGTGAATCTTTTTAAAATTATTTATTATTTGTATTCTCTAAGATATATTTAAAAGTTCAATGAAGTTCAAATCTCAGTTTTTTCGATTTTGTTGAAGAAAATTTTTTAAACTTTAAATTGTAGATTTGTAGTATATCCCAAAAATATTGTCCGTAATTCACATCAACTTAGAGCTAGTTAACGATATCCTTAACATATTCCCTATCACAAAATTTATGCACTGAAAAAATAAAATTTTTTTTTTTTGAACTAATGTTTAACTGATTTACGGTAATACCAAAATTGTGCTTATAAACACATTAAAAGCATGGAGAACAAGTAAAAAGACAAGATGTAGATGTCGCAGCATGTACGAAGTAGAGAGAAATAGAAAATACAAACAAACACATTCCCAGAAAATAAAATTACCTGGATTTGGCAGGTGGATTATCGTGTTTTTTTATTTAGGAAAATGATTTGGTAGAACGTTATGATAAAATTCCTGATAAAAATCGTGAAATAATGCACGAATCCACTCAGGTATATGAATTTGTTTTAAAGAAATAAGTTTTAAAAGTAAGTATAATTTAATTCACAATATATTTGTTGTTCAGGAAAATGCAGTGGATAATGATGAAATCGGATCTTTTGAGAAAAAAAAGCACTCAGTAGATGATGAGTACAAGGAAGTAAATATTCTAAAAAAGAAGACCTACAGCAACGCTCCTAAGCGGCCTCAAAAAGAAGTATACAGATCCCGTCAAAATAGCTGCGAAAGAGATACAAAACTTAAAATCTTTGTTACCATACATTCCGCCAATATACCATCCATTCTACAACATTCCGCCAATATACCATCCATTCTACAACGCCGTAGATTCTTCAAACAACGAAAACGAAACGGAGATAATTGAAATAATGTAATAAGTAGTTCCTTTATTTTTAACGTTCCATATTTGTGCGCCAATAAACTTAAAATTTATTTATTAATCAAAAACCAAAGTGTAGTGCGAAGTGCATGTGGCAAAGAAAGCAGGTTCAAGCCACGGTCAGGATTACATTTAATAAATAAACATTTCATATAGATGCAATCAAACAATAAAAACCATAACAAATAATTACAGTATTGTCAAAAAAGGATTACTGATGAAGGTTGTGTTACCAGAAACTGCGCAGTCTAATTCAATAAAAATTTACAATGTAGTTATGATTTTTAGAAAAGTATGCTTAATCTTCTCTACCACGCCTATCTCAAACAATTGAAAAATATGTGCATATTAATTATAGTATTAATTGCACACTGTTTAAGAAGACGATGAATAAAATTCAAAAATCCCCAACAAAGTTTTTTTTGAAAATTGTTGACGTCGTCAACGGCAGGTATTTTGTCTTGCCCGTTCACCATGGTGTGGCAGCTATCTATAGCATGGTGAACGGGTGACGGCCTGTTGTGGTGTGGTTTTTTTTGTTATTTCCCCCTTTTTGGTAAGATTACCAAAGGCACACCACGCAGCAGTTGACACCAGTTGGTATACCGGCGTTTTGCATCATTGGAGCAGTAGCGGCACCCGAACCAGCATCCAGAGGTAAACATTTGGTCCTTCTCCCGTGAAATTGGAAAAAAAGGTGCGTTATTTTATTTTTTTTATATAATATATGTGTGAAATATTGGTGTCTCAAATATTTGTGGCTCGAAAAAGTGAGGTTACGTGGCGTAAAAAACAACAAAAAAATTGAAGCGGTTCTTATATACTTTTTAGCGCCATTTTGCGGAAAATTACATAGTGTAATATTTGTTGTTTTTATCTAACCCCGACATACATAAAATATTCAGTTTTTTTTTTGTGGTCCATTTCTTTTTTCTTCGCTCTTTTTTTTGTATTTTTTATTCGGTTGGTGTTTCTCTTTAAAATCTTGAGTGGCGCGACATTTGTTTCTCTTAATTGAACTTTTTTTCGGCTTTTTTGTACATTGCTTGGAAAAAGTGTCTCTTTTGTCAATCGGTGTAATTTTTTGTAAAATATACAAAATACAAAATGTCGATTTTTGAAAAATATATGCGTGCGGCTGAAGACGTGATTAATTTTGAAACGGTCTTGAATGAAGAAGACTTTTCAAATTATTCAAAAGATGCCTTCGAATTTGAAAAAAGTGAATTAGGAAAGTTTTGGACTAAATACAAAAAACTGTATGAAGAATGTTCCGCAGATTCAGGGGAAAAGAAAAAAGATTTGGTAGTAGTCCAAACAAAACACCCACAGGTTAGAAAAGCATACGTTCGTTGCCTTAATATACTTGCCAGGGCAAGAGAGGATACATTAAAGGAAAGCCACGAAAGTGTGAACACAGTGGTTCCCAAAATGTGTAGTTCAATTTCTGTCCCTCCATGCGATACTGAAATTTTTTATGGCGATTACGTTTCATGGCCTACATTTAGAGCCCAATTGAAAAACTTTTTTACCTATTTAAAAAAACAGATGGTGAGACCCGTGATATTAATAGAAATGTAGCTTTAACGGGTGAAAATTTTGAGATTGCGTGGAACAATTTAAAAACGCAATACGAAAATAAGCGTGTATTAATAAACAGCCAATTAAAAGTACTGTTTAATTTGTCGCCCTGTCTACAGGATTCAGCAGCTGAACTAAAAAGGCTGCAAAGGGAAATAAATAATTGTATGGCGATTTTAAAATTGTATGCTGTAGACATTGAATCGTGGGACCCTATTTTCGTATTTCAGTGTTCATCGCGTCTCTCGGAACGCACTTTAAATCTTTGGGAGCAATCGATAACAAATAAAACAGAGGTTCCCAAATGGGATGAATTAAATTCGTTTCTTACAAACAGATTTCATGCCCTTGAAAGTGTTTCTGATATTATAGGGACTAATAATGTCGTCAGTAGTTCCCAACCTTGCTCTAGTAATAGCAATTATAATTCAACACCCAAAATTAAACAATTTAAGGCCCATCACACAAAAATTGACCCAATTCAGTGCAAACTGTGCAAAGAAAGCCATAGAATAGTTTCATGTGTAAAATTTTTGAATATGAATTACAAAAAACGGGTTTCAACTTTGAAAAAATTTAGATTTTGTTTCAATTGCCTTACTATTGGCCATATGTACGGTGATTGCAAAAGTCAAAACAGTTGTTCAAAGTGCAAAAAGAAACATCATACGCTCTTGCACATAGATTTTAATAATACTAGTAATAATCAGGGTCAAGCAAAACAGGGCGAAAGTTCAAATAAGGCAAGTCAATTACAGTCCACAAATTCTGCGGGTCCATCTGGTGTTGTTCAATCACACTTCGGTTGCGAAAAAAGTGATGTTAGCTACAGCATGGGTAAATATTGTTAATTTTGGTACTCCGTACAAAGTTCGAGCTCTAATAGATCCATGTTCAGATGAAAGTTTTGTCTCTGAGAGAATACAAAAATTGTTGAAATTGCCCTGTACGCCGTTGGAGGCTACAATTACAGGTTTGGGCGAAGAATTAGTTAGTGTCTCAAAAAAAGTTGCGACTTTTAATATTTGTTCACTTTTGAATTCGAATTATGTTCTTAATATGGAAGCTCTGGCGGTTTCGAAAATTACCGGCAGTGTTCCTACACAATATTTTATCCCGAAAGGGGGCACAGAGTTACCAAAGCTCAGCTACGCTGATCCAGAGTTTTTCAAAAGCGGCCCAGTCGATCTTTTGTTGGGTGGCGATCTGTATCCATCGATTCTTCTGAAAGGGGTACAGCATGGTGTTTTTGAAACACTGGTGGCTCAGGAAACTATTTTTGGCTGGATTTTTACAGGTCCAACGCCTAGTAATGCCCCTTCTCCATCGGTTAAATTATCTTTTATGACAAAGATTTCTATTGATGACCAATTGACTAAGTTTTGGGAGTTAGAAGAAGTTTCTCAAAAGCATTTTTGAAATGAAGATGATAGGAAATGTGAGGAGATTTATCGTTCTACCAACACAAGAAATTCTGAAGGGCGATATATTGTTAGTTTGCCCTTTAAGGAGAATTGTCGGTCGCTCGGTCCCAATAGGCATATAGCAGTAAGCCAGTTTTTACGTAATGAAAAATCTTTAATGCGCAATATTGATAATAAGATTCAATATGATGAGGTCCTTAAAGAATATTTAACCTTAGGACACATGGAAAAGGTACAAAGTACAGAAAGTGATCCTAGTTATTATTTACCTCATCACGGTGTATTTAAACCTCAGAGTACGACAACAAAATTAAGAGTCGTTTTCAATGCATCGTGCACTTCGTTTAATGGAAAAAGTTTGAATGATTTGTTGTACACTGGCCCTGTTTAGCAAGCTGATATAGTCATCTGATTTTAAAATGGCGATTTTTTCAGTTTGTATTTAATGCGGATATTTCAAAAATGTATCGTCAAATTTTTGTTAATCCAGAACATAGAATATTCCAAAAAATAGTTTTTCGTAGCTCTGAAAAAGGTGAAATTGAAGATTATCAATTAAATACGGTTACTTTTGGTGTAAATTGTGCGCCTTATTTAGCTCTTAGGACCATACTAAGGTTGGCTGATGATGAAGAGCGACTGTTTCCTATATGTGCACAAATTTTGCGTGAATGTATGTATGTTGATGATGCCCTAGTTGGAGCACATTTTTTGGCGGATGCATTGGCTTCGCGTGACCAATTAATTGGTATTTTAGAAATGGGGGGTTTTGAGTTGCGTAAATGGACTTCAAACTCAAAACAAATTTTGAAAAATTTGCCCCAAGAGCATTTATTAAATTCATCTTTTTTGTTGCTCGATGATAAGAGTACTACGAAAGCACTTGGCATCCGCTGGAATGCGTCAGAGCACGTATTTGACTTTACCGCTGAAAGTATACAACTAAAAACATTTTACACAAAAAGAGAAGTTTTATCAATAATTGCTAGGTTGTTCGATCCAGCGGGTTGGTTAGCTCCAGTGATGGTGACTGCAAAAATTTTAATGCAGCAAATGTGGCTTGATAAAATAGATTGGGACGAAGCTATCAAGCCAGTGGCTTTGCAAAAATGGCAAAATTTTGTGCAGAATTACAGGGATATTGAAACAATTAAACTTCCACGTTGGGTTCAATATTCACCTAATTGTGAGGTTCAATTTCACGGGTTTTGTGACTCGTCTGAGTTAGCGTATGCAGCCACAATATATGTCAGAGTTAGTTTTGAAAACAAAGTCAATACGAATTTGCTCGTGTGTAAGACCAAAGTGACTCCAGTTAAAAGGCCGTCTCTACCTAGACTAGAATTATGTGGTGCAGTTTTTTTGGCGAATTTAGTCGACAGTGTTGTTCCCTCTTTTAAAATCAATTCCAATTCGATATATTTGTGGTCCAATTCAACAATAGTCCTCGCTTGGCTACGAAAACCACCTTGTAGTTGGAAAACTTTTGTGGCTAACAAAGTAGCCACTATACTCGAAAAAGTAGGGAACTTAAATTGGTTTCATGTGTCGTCTGGCGACAACCCTGCCGATCTAGCAACCCTGGGGCTGACCCCTTCGGAGTTAGGAGAAAATAAGCTTTGGTGGCAGGGCCCTGATTGGCTAAATTCTGAAAAATCTTTGTGGCCCGTAGGCGTTGCAGAGTTTGAAACGGTAGAAGAGTTAAAAAAGGCTCAGACTTTTATTGCTAGATCGGAGGAAAGGGAAGATATACTCGTGCGCTTTTCAAGTTTACCACGAGCATACCGAGTGATAGCATACATGTTCAGATTTTTTCTTTTAACTCATAAAGAAAAGCGCAAGAATCGAAAATTTGAGTCTGTGCGAATTTCGGCAGCCGAATTGAGCTTCGTGAGAAATCGACTGTTTTCGCTGTCTCAACAACATTGTTTCCCGAAAGAATTCAACTGCCTGACACTAAAGAAGAAAATCGAGTCCCGAAGCCCTTTGTTAACCCTTACGCCTTTTTTAGGCAAGGATAATATTATTCGTGCCAACGGTCGTCTCGTTTCTTCTACTTGTTTGTCATACAGTGAGCGTCATCCGATCATACTTGCATATAGTAGTAGGTTGGCTCGTCTTTATGTGGAATATATCCACCAGCTAGTACATCATGGGGGCCCTCGCTTGATGTTAAATGTTGTTCGACAGGAGTGCTGGATTATAAAACTGAAAAATCTTATAAAAACAGTCATTCACAATTGCAAAACTTGCGTTCTGCATCGTAAAAAACTTTGAACTCAAGTGATGGCCGCATTGCCCGAGGAAAGAACTACACTAAGTCGCCCTTTTACGAACACCGGTGTTGATTTCGCGGGTCCGTTTGAAATAAAAAGTTTTACAGGTCGATATTGCCGAATTACCAAGGGCTACGTGTGTCTTTTTATTTGTTTCTCCACAAAGGCGATCCACCTTGAAGCTGTCAGTGACTTGTCTACCCCTGCCTTTCACGCCGCGCTAGCACGTTTCATTGCTCGTCGTGGTTGCCCCAGTTGTATCTCCTCTGATAATGGTAGAAATTTTGTTGGGGCTGCGAGAAAAATCAAAGCGAACTTTTCGAAGTACGTGGAAGAGCTACGTGATACTGCTGTCCAAAAATATGGTTATCAACAGTTAAAATGGCATTTTATTCCTGCAGCAGCCCCTCATATGGGGGGGGTTATGGGAGGCAGGTGTTAAAAGTTTAAAAATGCATTTTAAGAAGACGGCTGGTCAGATGAAATACACTTTCGAAGAGTTTTCCACACTTCTGGCGAAGATAGAGGCGTGTCTCAATTCGCGTCCACTCGGGCCTATGTCTGAAAACGTCGACGATTTGTCTGCTCTTACTCCAGGCCACTTCTTGATAGGGTCTGCTTTACTTGCTCCTGCGGAACCAGAAGACGTAGTTTCTCCTCTCAGTATTTCTCATCGGTGGCGCAAAATAAATGCTCTGCACCAAGAACTTTGTCACCGGTGGAAAGAGGAATATTTAAAAGAGTTGCACAAACGTAATAAATGGAAAACTCCGCAAGTGAATGTAAAAGAAAATGACTTGGTCGTTCTTAAAAATTAACCTGCTTGTCTTGCGGAGTGGCGTTTAGGTCGAGTTTTGAAAGTTTACCCGGGCTCCGATAGGAAAGTTCGAGTAGCAGAACTAAAAACACAAAATGGCGTAATTACTCGACCGATCCACAAATTAATTGCACTACCAATATATAACGCATAAAGTTGTCCTTTGCGTTCTCCAACCGTGGCCCAATAAATCAAATTTTCCTTCATTTTAGATTGTTATGGCAGAGGGTTTTTTCAACCGTAACTACCTGTGTCCTCTCTGTCAACGTTGCCACGCGATACGTCAATGTACACGTTTTATTGTCCTACCTGTGGAACGAAAGTTACGCGTCGTCGCTCAACATGCAGTTTGCTACAATTGCCTAGCCCAATCGCACACTCGGGCCAACTGCAAAAGTATTGATCGATGCCGCCGTTGTATGCAAGATCACAACAGCTTGTTGCACCCAATGCCTGCAGACAGAGTGTGGCTTCAAATGACCGCTCGTATACGTATTCTTACCGGGCCTCGCAGAAATCCGACTTGGACAACGGCATTGATAGATCCCAACGCCTCCAGATCATCAATCACTGAACGAGAAGCTAAAGAATTGCGGTGTGTAGTCCGACGCGGTCGCACAACGATCTCTATTTTTCATAAATACACTGAAAGGCGCTTCGAACTTGAGCTGGTTGTGGAGAAAAAGCTGTACGGCCGAAGCCTGCCGGTCCCGATTGAGCTGGAGTTCCGTGATGAAGCCCCCGATATAAATGCCAACCGTTACTACTACCGTAGCACCGAATGCCATGTGATTTTGGGCGCAGATGTCACCGGGAGAATTTTAAAAGGCCCAGCAGCCGGTAAATCTGGGAACCTGTTTGTCCAGGATACCATTTTTGGATTTGCCTATTTTGGAGAAGGCATACCGTTGGAAACAGCCTAGAGCGTTGCCTTCACGGACGTATAATTACGATTTTTTTTAATTAATTTTTTATTAATGATCTCTTTGTTGCTCTACTGAGCGTGATATGAATTTTTTTTTCTTTTATTAATTTTTTATTTTTTTTTTGCTCTACCGAGCGTTTTACCTGAATTCAAGTTTAGAATTTTTGATTTTCTTTGCTCTACGGAGCGATTTATTGATTTTTTTTCTTTTAATATAAGTTTGTATTGTTAAACCGTATTATCACATTTTGAATTTGTATTGGATTCACTTTTGAAATGTATTAAAATTATGAATTTTAAATATTGAATTATCGACCATACCGGTCTTTCTAGTATTTCTAATACCTGTTCAAATAATAGTTCGCTCTTTTTCGTATATGTTGCTCCTTCTAGTTCCCTCATTTTTTTATGTTTTGTTCCCCTTCATATGTTTTGTTTGGTCTTTGCACTGGTGCAAGGGGGGCGGTATGTTGACGTCGTCAACGGCAGGTATGTTGTCTTGCCCGTTCACCATGGTGTGGCAGCTATCTATAGCATGGTGAACGGGTGACGGCCTGTTATTGACGGCGTTCCGCTACCGTTGTGGCCTGCTCGGACCTTTAGTGACTACTTGAGTCAAGTAACCACTTGGGTTATCGCACTATTATAAAGGAGAGAAGGAAGAAAGAAAAGAATTCAATTCTTCATTCTTTTTTTTTTTTTTTTGAGCAACAAGTGGAAGAAAGCGTATACGAACAAAAGTGAACTTTTTTCTTAGAAATAAAATAAGAACAATTATTGTAAAATCAGTGCTGACAAAATATAATAAAATAAAAGAAATAATTGACAGAAGAAAAACTGTAAAGGAAAGTGTTTTTTTTTTGTTATTTCCCCCTTTTTGGTAAGATTACCAAAGGCACACCACTCAGCAGTTGACACCAGTTGGTATACTGGCGTTTTGCATCATTGGAGCAGTAGCGGCACCCGAACCAGCATCCAGAGGTAAACAAAAATAAAAATTCTTTACAATAACACTAATAACACCTCATTACAAAATTAGTTGCTTACACTCTCCTATACAATCCATATATTCAATTTTTTCTGATTATTTAGACGTAATATCCCACTGCGCAATATTAAATTATCCCAAAAGTATGTATAATTTTTTAAATATTTTGTTTCATTTTCATTATTTTTGTTTTCAATAAAATTATGCTGTATTAAATTTATATAAAATTTCTGCAAAAACTTGATAATAAAAGGGTTTTTACTATCTTCAAGTCTTCCAGCGGCAAATATTTATTAGAAGACTTATATTGGCATTTATTAGGAGTATCTAATAAGAAATTAATAAATTTCTGGAATAACTTGATAAGCCATAAAAGTTAAAATAAATCATACATCGATGGTTCCTTAAATGATTAGATCATCTGTTGGAAAATAATCTTTATCCACCATACTTCAATCAATATATTTACAAAAAAATTCAAGTTTGCTTTTATTTTCTTTAGAGTTAATCTTTTTGTTCTGAAGTGTATCTTATTGGTGTGGCATATCATGTTCTTGCGTAAAAAAATATTGAAATATAATCGAATTGTAAAAAGTAACATTTGCTCTAGATCTGAAAGTATTTGGAATATACCTTAAATCATTTAAGTGGATATCAATACCACCTTAGATAATGCAATGAACACATAAAATCATTTTTTGAAAACGTGTGGCTTATCGTGTTTTTGCACTAAGCCCTTCATTTCTTTTCGGTATTCTAGAATTATTGTCATTTGAAAAATGTAAAATTTCGTCATACATAAATGCATAAATTATTATGTTTTGCATGGGAATTATAATTTTTTTGGTCTTAATATTATTAATAAAATAATTTTTTTTGTATTTCCAGATCTTTTATTTAATTGCATTATGTTAACGATGTGAAACTCCTGACGTTTTTATATTTACTTAAAACAATAAAAAAAATATAGATTTGAAAAAAATGTATAAAAAATTTCCAAAAAAAAATTCAGCAAATCAGCTCACTGATATAGCGCCTGAAAGCTAAAGTTGTCTACTTTACGATTTGACATGCAAAATTATCGTTTCTTTTACAAAATTGCATTTTAAATGCGAATTGCATTGAAAAATCGCATTTGCATTTTAAATGCATTTTAGAAAAAAAAATACGTTGGTTTTGTTAACACGCGTTTAAAGAAATGCTCTTTAAAGTTCAGTGCTGTTATGAAGACAATGCTCTTAAAAAAGCCATGCTGCTGATTTTTTTTATACACTCAGAATACTGTTTGTAGTTTAATAAAAAAGTTTTCAGTTGAGTAAAAATAAATCCACATGCATTTATTTTTAAAATAAATATTTTTTCAACTTTTTAATACATTTTTTTAATATAATTTACTACCATTTACCGATTTTTTAAATTTCATTTATTCAATTCAATTCATTTAATCTTTATTGGAATTCAATTTAATTTCTTAACAATTTTCATAAAGAGTTTAGAATTTTTGAATTCCTTTTCTACTTAAATATAAATAACAAACTATTATAATGCTTTTGGTTTCGGCTAATAGAAGATAAAAGGTAAAAATTTTCAAAAAAACCTTTATGAACATTTTAAATTAAGCTAAAAGTTTAAAGGTAAAATTAAGTTGAGCCTAGCTCACTGATATGAACAAATTCCGAATTGAGACATCTAGTCTTAAAGTTTAATGTAAGAATTTGGATTTTGTTATTTACTAGTTCAACGTTAGTGTTCAACTGGAGTGTGAAGTCGTCGAGTTTAGTGATGCCAATTTAAATTGTCATCTTAAATAGTTTGTTTTACTTTATCTGCAGTTTCTTTGTATAACGCTTCATTTATTCTCTTCATTTATATAAAGTTTCATGCAATTGGAACCACAAAAAAAGAATATTGTCATTTATTTGTTTCCCTTGCAGTTATGATAAATTTTAATTATTTTATCCAAAAAAAAATATTCAAAAAATTCGTGTCTGTTTTTCTTTAATAAAATGGTTTGTTTATACAGACAATTATTGCAATTCAAATTACAAGAAATTGAAAAAGTTTCCACAATTTGTAGAAAAGAAACAAACAAAAATAAAAAAATTAAATAATTTCAAATAACTGAATATAAATTTTTTTGTAACCAAAAATAAAAAGATTGGTTGGAATTCGGTCAAAACTATTAAAATTTATTAGTTAGGACGCTATTTTATTTGGAATTATATATAACCAATTAATAGAGAACAAAATTATATATGTACTGGTTATTAAAAATAGGGAAAAGGAAATCAAAAGCGGTCCTATTATCTAATTTTTTTTTTTTTTTGTTTTTTTTTTTTTTTTAAGAGAAGCAACACTCAGGAAATGTGTTGCTTTCTTAATTAATGTGTTGCTTTCTTTGGAAAGGGGATAGTGGAGAGATGAAAGGTGGTGAAAGAGGAAGGGCGTCAAACATGTCAACACTGTAATTGCGCGAGTAGATAAGTCCTAGAACAGTTGTTGCTCGCCACCTGATGTAGAGTTGGCGAATTTATTGAAGCTTTTTGTTCATTGTATTGATTATAGATGCATGTAATGGTTGGATTAGGTAAAAGAATTTTAGGCAATGTTTGTTTTCCAAACAAAATATTTCAATTCAAATTTACTATTTTTAAGTGTTTTTGCTGTAGTGAGAAGAGGAGCAGCCAATTACTTCGAGTTTCCGAGTTCAAATCCCGGTAAAGACAAACACAAAAATATATATTGTTTTTTTTAAATTAAAATAAAATACTAAAGGGTGGTTAAATTGTAAGGGCCGATGTTGAATGTGAACCACACCTAAACGCCAAGTTTTTTTCCGAATTTTATTTGACATTTCTCTATTTCAGACTTACTCAATTTGAACCATGGAGAGATACACAATCCAACAACGTGTTAAAGTTATCCAGACTTATTATGAAAATGGGCGTTCAAACCAAAATGCATATCGTGCACTTCGTGATTTTTTTGGTCAATTTGATCGTCCAAATGTGCGTACAATCGCAAAAATCGTGGAAAAATTCGAGCAAACCGGGTCTGTAGAAGATGTGAGAACACCAGTGCATGCTCGTACAGCTCGTACTGCAGAAAATATTGCTGCTGTTCGCGATAGTGTGGCTGAAGAGCCGTCCACCTCAACTCGTCGTCGTGCCCAACAATTGCACCTCTCACGCTCGTCGTTGATGAACATTATGCATAAAGACTTGCATTTACACGCTTACAAGGTGCAATTGGCTCAAGAACTAAAGCCTCTTGACCATTCCAAACGTCGTGAATGGGCAGAATGGTGGCAAGAAATGGCAACAGTGGATGATCAATTTTCGAAGAAAATCATCTTCAGTGATGAGGCACATTTTCACCTCAGTGGATTCGTAAATAAACAGAATTGCCGCATTTGGGCGAATGAGAATCCAAGAATGATTGTCGAAAAACCAATGCACCCACAAAGAGTGACTGTTTGGTGCGGTTTATGGGATGGCGGCATCATCGGGCCGTATTTTTTCCAAAATGAGGCCGGTCAGGCAGTTACTGTGAATGGTGTTCGCTATCGTGAGATGATAACGAACTTTTTATGGCCCCGAATTGGAAGATATGGATGTGGACTATATGTGGTTTCAGCAGGACGGTGCCACTTGCCACACAGCTAACGAAACAATGGCTCTTTTGCGCAACAAATTCAATGGCCGTGTTATCTCACGTAATGGCGATGTCAATTGGCCGCCAAGATCATGTGATTTGACACCGTTGGACTTTTTTCTTTGGGGTTATTTGAAAGAAAAGGTGTACGTCGATAAGCCAGCAACAATTCAAGAGCTAAAGGATGAGATAATTCGGCACATTAACGGCATAGAACCTCCATTATGCCTCAGCGTCATCGAAAATTTGGACCATCGGATGGAGGTGTGCCGCCATGGTCGCGGCGCCCATTTGGCCGATATTTTGTTCCATACATAATTGAGTAATACCAATATATCATAATAAAATAAAATTACAATAATTTCCTAAATAGTTTGTGTTTTATTCAAAATCAACATCGGCCCTTGAAATTTAACCACCCTTTATAATGTGTACACAGCAGATTTAACACAGAAAAGTCAAAGAATTGTGGTGCAATGAGTATGACAATAGACTATTAATCTGAAGGGTAGGGTTCAATACTTAAAAATCATAGATATTGGTAACTGTCAGTAAAATGTTGTGGAACGTAATAATATTTATGTGGAAAATAATATTGAATAAAAGAACTGAAGAGAATGATATGGTAACCAAACAAAAAAAAAAGAGAGATTTTTACTGAAACATGATTAAAGCAATCGGTGGTTTATGATACAATAGAAATTGTATTGAAACAATTACCTGTGGCTATAGGAAACATAGTTTTGTGGCAGCAATCATATTGCAACCATATTTTTATTTTTTTTTTCAGTGTATTGTTTTTCCCTCTATGTGAATTGCAAAAAAAAAATAATATCCTGTCAATGTATTTAATAGTTTAGATAGTTAAAATTGTAAACTTACATTTTTAGCTTAAATTTACACACAGAAGAATAAAGTGCCAACTGAATTTAAAAATATTTTTTGGTTGCTACAATCAATAAATTCAGTTAACACAACCATATTCAAATGTGTTATATTGTGTTTACCGATTTTTGCTGTAACAATAGAATTTCAGTTGAAAGTTTACCAAATTGTTATCTGTGCGTAGGTCACCTAAATTTATCGGACTGTGTTCCTAACTTAATTGAAAAATCAGCTGGTGCAAATTGATGTGCTATTTTACATGAATATAATCTACTCTAACGTTTTGGCGTTAAGAAACTTTTTTTTTAGATGTTGAAAACTATATGATATTTGTATAACACTGAAAAATATTTATGTAGAATAATAAGAAAATTCAGTCTGATTTTTTACACTTTAATTTTGACATCATATTGGACATACCAGCTTAAAATCGCTATTATGGTCTATTATCTTTTAACACTGTTATTGAAAATTCCATATTTTCTTTATATGTGTGCTTTGTTTATACGAGGGCGGCTCAATGACTTTTCGAACTTCCCTCGTAGTTATATGAAATGCAACACTGCCCATCAAGTAGCACCTGTGAATAGACTACTGTAAAATTTTGAGCAAATTCCGTCATTTACTTTGCGTTTAACAGCTGTTTAAAACATACAACCTCGTGGATTTTTGTTTAAATGGAAAAAAGTGAATTTCAAGTGCTCATTAAACATAAATTTTTGCGCAAAAAAAAAACCGTCAATCAAACCAAGGAAAAGCTTGATAAATACTATGGGGACTCTGCACCATTGATTTCAATGTTAAAAAAGTGGTTTACTGACTTTCGTTGTGGTCGCACAAGTACAAATGACGCTGAACGTTCTGGACTGCCAATTGAGGTCAATACACCCGAAAATGTTGAAAAAATCCACGATATGGTGTTGGCCAATCGAAGAGTAAAAGTGCGTGAGATTGTTAATGCCATAGACATTTCATATGGCAGTGTGGTTTCGGATTTAAATGATCAGTTGTGTTTAAGAAAGCTGTCTGCAAGATAGGTGCCGCATTTGTTCTCAGTTGACCATAAACGTAATCGTGTGATAACTTCAAACGATTGTTTGGAGTTGTTTAACCGCAATTCGATTGAATTTTTGTGGCGTTTTGTAACTGTGAATGAAACATGGATCCATTACAACACTCCGGAGATCAAGCAGCTGTCTAAACAATGGGTTTCTCCGGGTGAACCGGCTCCGAAGAAGGCCAAGGTAGGTTTGTCGGCCAATAAGGTGATGGCAACAGTTTTATGGGATGCACGCGGGATAATCCTCATCGATTACCTTCAAATGGGAAAAAAACAATAAACGGCGATATTATGCCAACTTAACAAAATGTCCAAGAAAAAAGTTCTTTTTCATCAAGATAATGCAAAATGTCCAAGAAAAAAGTTCTTTTTCATCAAGATAATGCAATGGTGCACACGTGTGCAGTCTCAATGGCAAAATTCCATGAACTGGGCTACGAATTGGTCCGCCATATTCTCCGGATTTAGCCCCCAGTGACTATTTCCTATTTCCAAACCTAAAAAATGGCTCGGTTTTAAGAGATTTAGCTTAAACGATGAAATTATTGATCAAAAAAATGCTTATTTAATGGACCCTCGAAAAATCCTATTTTTTGGAAGCGATACAAAAATTGGAGAAACGTTGGACCAAGTGTATCGAGTTAATAGGAGATTATGTTGAAAAGTAAATTTTTTTTTTTGTCCAAAAAAAAATTTTTTTCATTCAAAAGGTCACGGATTTATTGATCCGCCCTAGTGACTATGTGTTCTATTATCAAAAAAAAAATGTAATTTAATATTGAGGACAAATATTAGATTTCAAGTTTTTACACAATACATTTGTATACATATTTGGCGATATATGTATGTGTGTACAACATCCACAAATCAGCCAGTCCCGTATACAGAAAAATATTAAAATGAAATGGAATAAGAGAAATTTCAACAATTTTCGATAACTATTGAAGCTTATTTTGGATGACTGTTATTTTTCAAGATTTTTCGAATTGAGAGAAACGATGGAGAGGGCTAGGTAGACTGTACTTAATTATTATGACGTGCAAAGAAAATATATAAAACTCCTGCTCTGGAAGCTGGAAAAATTCACCAAGTACGTCCATTATACATATAACAATCATATTTTGTTACAAAATTGCGACACAGTTTTTTCGCTTGTTTCATTGGCTTCCTCATTCTTTCTGGAATTTCGCCTAGGCACTTTCTGCACCTTATATGTATTTAATCGTTCACTTTTTTACTTTTTGTGACTAAAAACTCTGGTCACTCGCATAACAAATTCAGTTCAGTAGCAACAAAAACTAGTTAAAAATTAGTTCAAAATTAGTTTTCTAGTAAAACCGTTTACCTAATTTTTTGCTGAAACTCAACTTCAGCAAAAAATAAAAATAAGCTATGAAAAAACAATTGAAATATTTTAAATGTACGTTTTACAAAATTTTAATTTACGTTTTTTTTAGTGTACATGTGTCTGCTCAAATCACATTGAAGCACATACACTAAGAAAGGACGATTAATATTTCGCTAAATTCAACTAACATTTGTCATTTGCTTTTAATGTCCAAAAATGATTAACAATTGCAGTAAAAATTAACGACATATGTTAGTAAAAAAACCTAGCATCAACCTAGCTAAAATGTTTGATTTGCTTTATTTTTGTAAATATACGGAGGTTGGAAGCTCGTTATAAATTGAAAGTAACATAAAAATAATCTCGATGTATATAAAAACAAAAAACTAACAAATAAAAAAACATTTATTTTTTTTTTTTTATTTTTTTCAATAACAAAAAACAACTGTAAAAAATTAATGTAAAATCATAAAACAGTCATTTGATATGGTTTGTTTTTTTAAATGAACTAATAGCTTAGTAAAATATTAAATTTCTTCTTAAATGACTGAGATTTTCATTAAAAATAAAGAAACTGTATTACAACCCAAACAACTACAAATTTTTAAAGCAGAAGTTCCTGATTAAGGTATTGAAAGATGTCTCCAAACTCGGTAATATATAAATTTTTGTTCGCATATTTATAAACGTTTAATAGTTTTAAAAGTTCAATCACATCACATTTATGATAAGAAAAATAAATCTGAGTATCAGAATTCGATAAAGAAAATGTTTTAGAACTTCCCACAGCCTATATTTTTGTTTTTCTCAAAACTCTAGCTACGGTCTCACATTTCGATATAATAAATTACAATAATGAAATATCAAACAGTTATGAAAAAATAAATTTTATCGCGTTGGGTTTAAGTATTTTTATAAAGATTTTGGTCTCCCAAAACTGATTTATGGAATTCATTTTTATTCTCAGGCATTTTGCTCTTACGTCAAAATAAAAAGGTATTTCAATTTTAAGTTGGTTTGCCTCAAGCGATTTTTGAATGTATTTTTCCAAATATATTATTGTTTGTAAATCTGTTTTTTCGACAAAAAACTATTGTTTATAGTTTATGAATTTAAAGTGAAAAATATTAAAGAATTATCTATGGAAGAAGTTAAACAACATTCTAAATTCTTTCTATATATAATATGTGCATACATATTATAATATATATATAATATATATTTTTATATATACGAAGGCGGATTAATATGTCCGTGACTTTTCGAACTTCACTCGTAGTTATATGAAAGACAACACCGGTCCCATCAAATACCACCTGTTAATAGACTACTGTCAAATTTTGAGCAAGTTCCGTCATTTACTTTGCGTTTAACAGCTGTTCAGAACATACAACCTCGTGGATTTTTAAAAAAATGGAAAAAAATTAATTTCGAGTGCTCATTAAACATTATTTTTTGCGCAAAAATCCGTCCATCAAACCAAGGAAAAGCTTGATAAATACTATGCATCATCGATTTGAATGTAAAAACGCGGTCTACTGACTTTCGTTGTGGTCGCACAAGTACAAATGACGCTGAACGTTTTGGACGGCCAATTCAGGTCAATACACCCGAAATATGTTATACAATATGGTGTTGACCGATGGAAGAGTAAAAGTGCGTGAGATAGTTGATGCCATAGACTTTTCATATGGCAGTGTGGTTTCGATTTTAAACGATCAGTTGGTTTTAAGAAAGCTGTCTGGAAGATGGGTGCCGCGTTTGCACTCAATTGACCATAAACGTAATCGTGGCCAATAAGGTGATGGCAACAGTTTTTTGGGATGCACGCGGGAAAATCCACATCGATTACCTTCAAAAGGCAAAACCAATTAACGGCGAATATTATGCCAACTTATTGGACCGATTTAACGAGCTTTAAAAAAAAAACGACCCCGTATGGCCAAGACATGCCTATTTTATGGACCTCGGAAGATCCTATTTTTTTGGAAGGCATACAAAAATTGGTGAAACGTTTGACTAAGTGTATTGAGCTAAAAGGAGATTATGTTGAAAAATAAATATTTTTTTTTGCAAAAAAAAAACAGTGTTTCATTAAAAAGTCACGGAGTTATTGATCCGCCCTCGTATTATATATATTATATATTTTAACGTCAGATTCACAAAAAAAAAAAAAATATTTCCCTACTTTTTTCAATTAAATCGGTTTGATAAAAATTTTTAAAGCTGTTAATTAAAAATTAATTGAATCAATTAAATATTTGCTCAAGTTCGGAACTTGCTTGATATCTTTTTAATATTATCGCTCAAAAGCAAACATCAACACATTTTTGTTGTTTTTTGTAATATTTATATAGTTGTTTTTTGTAAATGTCTGTTTAGTGGTATTAGTAATAAATGTTTTAAATTCATATCAATTAGATTAGATATAAATTCTTATTAGGTTTCTTACTTTATTAAGTTGAATAATTTAGTTCCAGTTGTTTAAATCTGAATATTTATTTATTCTAAAACATTGTCATGAAATTTATAATATAATTTTTACTTTCATTTAACAAAAATTAAAAAAAAATATTTAAACAGAAGGAAAATGCAAAAAATAAACTAAAAATTATTTGGAAAAAAATACTCTGATTTCAACAAAATTTGCTAATTTCTGCAAAGAAAAATACAAAAAAAATAATTTGTTATAATCCCTACGCTTCAATAGAAAAATAAAACTAATTTCTGAGTGAATTTGTGAATTTGTTCACATAAGTATAAATAAATCTGTTAACTAAATGGGAATTTCATGATTGTTTAAATTTAATATTATAAAATTCAAGCTATAAAAAGTTAAAGTTCTACCTATTATGGAGGCTCTAACTTTTCTAAAACTTCGGGTTCTGATGAGATCTTTAGCCAGATCGAAATACTAGTATCAACCTAGCTAATATGTTTGATTTGCTTTATTTTTGTAAATATACGGAGGTTGAAAGCTCGTTATAAATTGAAAATAACATAAAAATAATCTCGATGTATATAAAAACAAAAAACTAATATGACTGTAAACATTTTTTTATTTTTTTTTGTTTTTGGAAAGTCAAACGATATTGATGACTTTAATTAAAAAAATAATAAATTTGTAATTCAATTAGAAATTTTCGTTGTTGGCGGAATTTCAGCAATTAAAGTTATTGAATCGGTGGTTTTCGTAATTGAAATGGATTTGTATTTATTTTTGTGTGTATTGTATGGGTATTTTTAATTGTAAAGATTTATTTTTTCTAAATATCAATATATTTTGAAATTTTGAATCTGGCAACCCTAGCTGTAGTGTACAAGGGTAGTAAAAGGGTTAATATAGTTATTTCAAGTAAAACAACAACTTAGCCAAAAACTTTGCTTAATATTAGATTTTCATGAATTGTCTTTAAATATGTGTTAACAACAAAATAGTACATTCTTTTTGTAAGTATGTGAACAAAAAATTTGATTATTTTTTATACTACATTCTTACGGCAACTAAATCCATTTGCCACACGTTTTAACAAATAAAGTTTTGTTAGTTTACACACCATAATGCAGCAAAAAGTTTTAACTTCAAAGTTGTTGCACAATATAATAAAAATTTGTGCAAATATTACATGAATTGCTATTTCAGAAGTTTTTTATTTTAACAACTTTTTTAAATTGCTTGCACATTTTTTTGCAGCTTTTATCAGCTTAGATAAGTGTTAGTTAAGAAGATTACCTGTAGGTAAACGTTTATAGGAATTTAAATTTCTTCTTTATAAAGGTAAACGCATTATTATACCTTTGTATTCATTGTAAAGTGATTATATTGTCCTCATACACAGAAAACAGTTTTGTACATGCAACCGAATTTTTTGACAACCGAAGTTGTGTACACGTACTGTAACTATTATTAAATTTGATTACTATTGTAACAACCGACATTTATTTAGAAATTTTGAATTTTTATTGTAACAATTGAAGGGCTTATTGTAAAAACTTGATAAGCGGCATTTAATATGTAGTTTGCTTTTGCCTTTTAAAGGTTAAAAAATCCAACCAATATGACTTTTGCAGGACCTTTATACTCTAGGTACATGCAATAAGTGTTTAAGCAAGACTTTTATTAAATATTAATCAATGTCTGCCTAGAAAACAACAAAAATCCTAAAAAACAGTAAATGTGGCTTATCAAGTTTTTACACTAAGCACTTCAATTGAATATTTTAGGTATATAGACATTCTATAAATAAAAAAAATTATTTTATTAATAAAAAAATGTTATGCCTCGAACTGGGCTCGAACCGACGATCTTCCGTTTTTCAAGCAAGTACTTTACCTCTAGCCCAAACCCAAACTAAATATTTTTCAGTTGGAATAATTGGAATAATTTATCAACTTTTTTATATAAACGGTAAAATATTCTCGTTATTTTTCATATATTTCCAGGAATTAAATGACATAAAATAATCTTTTATAAAAATAACGTAATCGTTAAAACCAGGGTACGGAATGGAGTACACAGGTGCCGCACATTTAGCACATTTACATGTGCAATGTGCTCGAAGTATTGGCACATGCACATTTACATTTGAAATGTAAATGTGCTGTAAGCATTTTCACATATTCATTTAAAATGTAAATGTGCTGGAGGTGTCAGCACATTTCACTCGTATTTCGGTTTTATAGAATTTCGAAATCTGTCTTATTTTCTACTGTTTTTTCATTACGGATGAAAATTAAAAGCTAAAAAGAGTATTTAATACAGACAAAAATATGTTTTTAAAAAGTTTTCGAATTACAAAAAATTTATAATTTTGTCAGAAAAAAAAATGCTAACTAAAGGCAGAATTAGTTTGTATGTTCTGTTCTGTTACGAATCAGCTGTATTGTTTCTGTTCAATTGAAAGTCTGTATGTGTAGTTAGTTTTCACTTCTTCGTTCTGTTCTGTTGCGGACAAATCTATTGAAAATATAATTCAACGTTAAGTGACAGCCTAAAGTGCTTTGTATTGGTTTGTTGTGAAATCTTTTTCTCAATATTTGAATTAGGGATGATAAAGTTGGTACTATAGTACTTTTTATGGTACTATTTGAACCTCAGATGTACAAATTTTTCTATGTATGAATTTATTGCTCCCTTTAAAATTCAATAATTATTAATTCGATTTGCAGTCCCAATGAACAATGAATTAATTTGGAACCAAACGCTGTGAATTCAATCACATGAATTCACTAGTGCGACTGATTACAGATGATTATATTAGAGTTTTAGTAATCAATTAAACCAATTATTGAATTCAATCACTAAGGGTTATAATTATTAACTAATTTTGATTTTCAAAAAATAAATAATAAAAATCTTATAAAAATGTGAAATTGACTATTAGCAGCGTGTTTTTAAAATCGAATGAGTTCACGAACAAATTTGTTTGCAACCAATCACAAGGATTAAATTCGCAAAAAAACTGTGAGAAACGTAATTCAATTCAATACAGCAATATATTAATAGCACATTCAAAAAATATTAAAAAACTTGGTGAATTTAAGAAAAAATCTCAATATTTTAATAATTTCTTATATTAATATCGGGCTAATTTTCTTAGTACGCACTGCTCATTTTTGCATAGCTTTATGTACATTTTTCCGAAAAGTTTGGTATTGAAAATGAGCAAAATCGGTCACAGCGGTTCAAAAGTAATGAGTGACAATGTGAAAGTACCTCTAAATTTTCCATACAATATTATAGAATTCATTGTAGTGTCTGGTTTATAAAATATAACGTCATATTTTTCCACCAGACGCTAAGAGGTGAATAATATCTAAAATTCACCGCAAATTCTTTTTTCTAAACAAAAAATTTTTTTTTTACCTCAAAAATAGTTTTGTTGCCACAAAAATGGTTTTCAACCACACAATTTATTTTTTTACATCCAAAAAAGTTGTTCACCTCAAAATTTTGTTTTCCACCTCTTAACATATTTTTTTAATATATTTTTGTTGTTTCATTGCAATTGTCAATTTGGAGGGTACAAAGATAAAAATTGGTAAAAACCAAATTTATGCATGCACTTGTTGTTTGTTAATTTATATCTAATTTTTTTTTTTATAATTTGGATGCCGAAAAAGTACTATTTTATATGCAGGTTGGTACTATTTTAAAATCGCATTTATCATCCCTGATTTGAATGTTTTTGGTTGGATTTACTTTTACTTTTTAAAACAGCTGATTCCTCTCACAGAAAAACTAATTACAAAATATTACCTACAGAACAGAACGACACAGAACGGCAACAGAAATTAACGACTAATGAGGCCTTAAGCATTCAGTCTGAATGCTTTCTAAATTTTAAATGTTAAAAAGAAAAAAAAAAAAAAATAAGAGAACTGCCTGTTTAATACTTTATGAATACTAATTATAAAAAAATATATATAAAATAATTTCGTACAATTTTAAAGATACTGTTTATATTTTAAATGCAATTGAAACATAGTTGGTTGTAATATTTTTAGCATTTTTCACCAAAATTAAAAAAGGAACGTTCGAAGTTAATATCAAAAATAAATTTAACCTGACCGGGTGCATAGCCTAAGCCACTTTAAGAAATGCATTATTGGCTAATCTTTTATAGAGGATTTTTCAAATTAATTTTTTCCGATAATAATACACAAATTTTAAATGTACATACATGGAAATAAAGTGCCAACCAAATTTAAAAGTGTATTCTGATGGTAACAACTTATAACTTCAGTTCGTACAACGATATTTAAATTAGATTTATAAATATTTTGGATGTTGCAACTAAAATTCAGTACAATTACCTTAACTTTGCTGTGAAAACTAATGTTGAGTTGTCCCAACCGACTGAAATTCTTTGTAACCGAATTTCAGTTGACAAATAGATAAATTTTTCTCTGTGTGTATGCTAACTCATTATAGAAAAAAAGTTAATCGTAATAAAAATGCTTAAGCTGTTCTGTAATTTTGCGCTTTTAAATGCGGATTTCTCAAAATTGTGACGTCATTTAAAATTTGGGAAAAAAAATTTAAATCAGCGAGACAAAATATACGATTGCGGATCAATAAGTCCGTGACCTTTTGAATGAAACACAGTTTTTTTTGCAAAAAAAAAAAAAAAAATATTTTTCAACATAATCTCCTTTTAGCTCAATACACTTAGTCTAATGTTTATCCAATTTTTGTATCCCTTCCAACAAAAAATAGGATTTTTTGAATTCCATAAAATATGCATTTGTTTGATCAATAATTTCATCGTTGGAGCTAAATCTCTTTTCACCGAGCAATTTCTTTCGGTTTCGGTTGTATGTTTTAAACAGCTGTTAAACGGAATGTAAATGACGGAACGTTCTCAAAATTTAACAGTAGTCTATTAACAGGTGGTCCTTGATGGGAGAAATGTTGCATTTCATATAACTACGAGGGAAGTTCTAAAAGTCACGGACTTATTTATCCGCCCTCGTATTAAAAATATATATCGCGGTTCAAACCAAATCGACTTTTACTCATTTTGTTTGTTATTTATTAAATTTTGCCGACAATTCTATTAAATTAAGATAAAATAAAATAAGTTCACTGTTGCGCATTTGAATTATAAATGTTGGCCCCTGTGGAAATATATCGCGTCTGGTGTCTAAATAAATATTTTATATATTTTATCTTTTATGCATGTACTTTAATTGGTAAAAAAAAAGTTGTTCAAACATAATTTTTTTATATAAAATTCTTACACTTTGTACGTTTACCGTCAAATACTTTACAACATTTTACAATTTTGTTTGTTATTTGACACAATAAAGTAAATGCTGGGGGCTAATATGAATAAAACGAAGACACGGTAGCATCTTACTAGAAACTGGAAGCAGCTAAGGAAACTTAAGAAAATTGTCTTACACATCCAAGTAAGCTCCTTAAATTATGGCATTTGTTTATATACACACACACACACACACTTATTTCATCAGTTTATACACTATTAAGGTGTCATTTATGTAAACGAAATATTTTTCGTTAAGTATAACCTTACATATCCTCGACATGCATTCAAAATGTGGAATAAGATTTTTGAATTGTCGCAATGAACTTAAAATTGTATTTAGTTTAAGTTTAACAATAAGTGTTAGCCTAATTCACACACATATACACTAACACACTTACTTTAATACATTTACATAGAAGTGTTTAAGTTGTTTAAGTTTGGGGTTATTACGTTGTTTTTGTTGTCTACCTTATGAAGCGCTGACAACTTGAATCCTTGTAATCATTTTGTAATGTTATTTTAGCAAATACCTCGAGGTATTTCATTTTTTGTAGAATTACTCATAACGAAAAACTTAAGTTGGAAAATGTGTTGATTGTAAGGAAAATGTTTCTATATTAAGTTGTTTAGCTTATATTAAGCTTAACGAAATTGCAAAAATTGAGTTTTTTTTTTTGTGGGTGGTACTTTAAAATATAACAAGAGTTATATATTTAAGTTAAACAGAAAAATTTTAAGTTAAAGGCTATAAAATTTATAAATTTTGTTTGAATATGTCAAAACTAACATTTATTATTGATTTTTAAATACAATATACACTAACAAGGGAGGTACCCCGATACAGACCCGAAGACCTTAATGAAGTTTCAATATGTTGCAGAGAATACATTTTAAGGGACACATATTGAAACCAATATTTTTAGTTCTGAATTTTTTTGGCGTTTTTTTTGTATCGGGCCCTGACGCCTCTCAATGAAATAAATATTTTGAAAGCAATGGTACGTACATAGTGTAATTATAAAGGGTGTTTTTTTATACAGGTATAGAACATTAAGTTTTCACCACTTTTTAACTGGCCGATATTTTGTCAGCTGTCAAGTGATTTATGTTTAGTTTGGTTTGGCATTTCAACATGAATAGACTGACGCCTGAACAACGCTTCCAAATTGTGAAAATCATGGTTCTGTTCGAAATACGTATCGCGCACTACGTCCATTTTACGGTCTAGCGATGAAGCTCACTTTTGGGTAAATAAACAAAACTACCGTATTTGGAGCGATGATAATCCTCAAGAGTATGTTGAGTCACCATTACATCCAGAAAAACTGACTGTTTGGTGTGCTTTATGGGCTGGTGGAATCATTGGTCCGTACTTCTTTAAAAACGGTAAACGATTGGCAACTTGCAGGACAACGCTGCGTTATTGCCAATATACGGCCAAATATGTTGGAAAAATTCATTGAAAACTGGACCTCCATATTAGACTACGTCCGAGCCAGCCGTGGCGGTCATATGCCAGAAGTCATATTTTAATTATAATGAGAGAAGATTATCTTCCGAATAAAGTAAATTTCATGTCACTTTAAAAAATTCATCTTTGCTTTATTCCATTTCAAAATTCTATACCTCTACAAAAAAACACTCTTTACAAGAAATTGAAAAAGTTTACACAAATGTGTGCGTATGTACACATTTTGTAGAAAAGAAAAACCAGAAACTGAAATAATTTCAAATTACTGAATATAACTTTAATTTTTGCTGATCTGTAGTTAGAATTTGAACATTTATTTTTTAACTTACATTTCTTTTGTTCTTACGGATTTGTTTGTTATTTAAACGAGTTAAAAATAAATAGCAAAAAATATTTAATATAAATGAAAAATTAATAGACCGGCTTTTAAATGATTTATCATTTATGTTAAATTTAATTTTCAGTTAATTTAAACTACAAACTATTTTGAGTGTACTCTCCATGAAGAAGTTTAATTAAACAGCTGGTTTCATAAAATGTATTAAGATTTTCATTCATTTCGTTTATTTCGTGAAAAAAATTTTCATGGATTAACTGAAAAATTTTATTTCTTAGAGGTTATATAGAAAAAGTCTCCGTCTTATACACACTGGATAAACCGTTGGATCTGGAAACTTTTAATTTGGTACAGGCATTCGCTACAGCTGGGTCTTAGAAATTGTTTACGTGGAGGGACAAAAGGAGGAAGTCTTCTCCTTACAGCCACCACAAAACGATTTGGGCTAAAAGTATAAAATTTAAAAGAGAATTTTTTTAAGACTTGGTTCATTTATTGTTTATACCTTTAGGCCTTTTATAAAATCTTGGTATAAATGGGGCTTAACTAAAGTAAGAAATTCCACCTTTAATGACCTACGAATTTCCTTTAAGGTAGAATTCTGAAACTGGATATCAAAAATTATCAACAAAATATTTCATTTTCAATGCACACAGAAAAATAAAGTGTCAACCGAATTTAAAAGTGTATTTTTTAAGCTACAAATAAAAACTTCAGTTCATATATCCATATTTTTATGCGAATTCTAAATATTATGGATACTGCAACTAAATTCAATTTTATTAACTTAATTCTGTTGTGAAAACCGATATTAAGTTGTAACAATCGATTTTTGTCGAAGTAAACGAATTATAGTTGGCAAATGGCAAACATTTTCTCTGTGTGTAGTAACATACTCCGATACATAAAACAACCTGTAACGTAGTATCAGGCTTTATAACTTGTTATAAGTAAAAATTTACTAATTCTCAGTTAATCTAAATAGCCGATAAGATGTCAAAAATCTTCAGCGGAATTTTTTGAATTTCTAATTACAAAAGTCACGTTTTATATAGTAATTTGTGCGTAAGGACAATCTATCGATGTGTGAATAATGCTTATGTTCTTACATATGTCTCTTTCCATGCCAACTGTTCAGAAAAAAAAAATAATGTACTAGCAATACCAACCTAACAGTATTTGATCTCATTTAAGACTCAAACAAAATATAAAATAAGCTTTTAAATTTTTCCAAAAACTGGGTGAAATTTGAGTTGTTAAATATTGAAAAATTGTGTGCTTATTTTTAGTACATTATTTATTATTATTTAACTGAATCATATAAATGCTAGAAATTTCACTATATTTTTTGATGAAAAGTTTGAACAAAATTCAATTTTTTTTTTTTAAATTCCGAACAAGTTCCGAATTTTTAGAGAAATACAGATTTGTTTTAAATATAAAAAAGTTTAGATGTTTTTGATCGACCTGGAAACTTAAATCGTTTAACTCATATTAGTTTTGGGAAATATCTTTGTTGAATGTTGTCCTTCGTATATATTTCAATATTTCTGTGTCTGTAGCAATAAATAATGAATATATTAAAATTATACATAGAAATATTGAACTACGTATATATGAAGGATAATATTTAAAGAATGTTTTCTCAAAAACTAATACGAGTTACACCATAAAACTCTTCAGATCGATAAAAAAAACATCTAAACTTTACTTATAAAAAATACATAAAAAAGTTTTTCCAATTTTTCGATAAATTGACTTCTTTTGTATTATGCTTTAAAAATTCAAAACTAATGTTGATTTTTTTTTACTAAAAACTTTTTATTATTTTCAAGTTCTTCATTAAAAATATATTTATATAGTAAAATTTATATAGTTAAATAAATAATAAAAAGTATGGGAATGTAAGCTATTGTGGCCATTCACCTTATATTTGGGCTGTATATAATAGAACTAAATGAAGTATTCCAAATCCAAATACATCAACTTGTTGGACAACTCCTGGGGCATTTTTCGAGTATAGGTTATTTTCTAGTGGCATCTAATTTAAAAAATTATTTAACAATGCGCCGTTTTTTGTTTAACAAAAAACAAATGATCTTGACTTGAATAATCTTGCTCACATCATAATTTATGATAAAAGATCGAAAAATAAACTTTTGGTTTTAATTTTTTAAAATTTAAAAGTAACACATTCAGTTATTTAACTATTTTCAAAAGAACTTAAAATATATATATTAAGGTACATGATCCCTAAACTAGAACCGAATTTAAAATTCTCTTAAAGCATATAAAATTGTTTGAAAAATAAGTAAAATCGACAAAAATTTGTATTAAAATTAAATTTGTTTTAATTTTGGTTCTTAAAAAGTTTTATGCACAATATATAATTCTAAATTTTTTATTTGCTGTAAATAAACGATACTTTTTTTATAAACCATATTGAAAACTTGTCCAAAATAGACACTCAGAAAATTCTTCCTATTAATAAATGTGTAGCTTTCTTTGGAAAGGGTATAGCGGAGAGATGAAAGGTGGTGAATGATGAAGGGCTTCAAACATGGCAACACTCTAATTGCGCGAGTAGATAAGTCTTAGAACTGTTGGTGCTCGGCACCTGATGTAGAGTTGGCGAATTTATTTAAGCTTTTTGTTTCATAGCCCTGATTCATTGTTTTACTTCGGTGGGGTTAAGTGCTATGGGAACACCAAAGGGGGGCGCAGCTATACATATAAGTGTTAGAAAACTCATACATATTATTTTTCTAAATTGATGTTTTCGTCACCGGGAATCGAACCCGGGACCATCTGTGTAACAGTCCAACGCGCTAACCATTACACCACAACTCCCACTAAAACTAAAACTTGGAAAACAATAGGGTCGCTTTACGGAACATTATGAACATTTAATTTTTATCATTTTTGTTATATTTATTATGCTTTTTTAAACAATCAATTACTTTGTTTTATTAAAATTGTGAATAAATTTCGTACCGTTTACAAAAAACTGAATTGAAAAATTCTTTAAAATTTATTTTTTACTAACTTTTTATTTTTACAAAAAATTACACTTTATATACACTTATAATAATCCATGCATAAAAATACGAAATTATTGTCAAAACTACAAAAAATTTCGTAAAATATACAAATTTTCGTTTATTTTACAAAAAGTTTGGTTATTTTGATGATTTTTCGTAATGTTACGCATGGGTTATTATCAGTGTAGGGTTTTTTCGAAACGACGCAATATAACCAAGAAAAACGTGTACATTCAAGTCGAAACTTATTTAAAATAGTGATAGCGGAAATTAAACTCAATGAAAATAGACAAATTTGACATATGGGCATTTCCATCAAAAGGTCAACGAAAAAATTAAAAGTTCTTGATAACAATGTTTGATATCATATTCACATAGGGAAACAATCAAATTTAAGTAATTTAATTAAATACATTTTACATTTATTCATATCTCATTGCGAAATATTCGGATGCAAAGAGCGCAAATGTGAAATATAGCTTATTTTGATATTTCTTTGGTATGTCTTGTCTTTATAACAGTTATTAAACACATACATAATGCATCGACTTTTGCTTGCTCAAATCTTTCTAGGAGTATAAAGAACGAAAAAACAAAATCATAAGTAACCACGCAATAAAAGATAACGGTAAATTTTTGATTTGCTTTTTCGTTTAGTTCGTTGTCACGTTCGACATGCAAAAAGAACATTTTTACTCAGTGCGTCGGAAGAACATGCAGTAAGCTAACAAAATAATTATTATAAATTGAGTTTATTCATGCGAATTAAAAAAAAAAAAACGGTAAAAAAATTAAAAATTTGTGTTGTTTTAACTTGTATAAAGTTGGTCACGAGCGACATGGTAAGTGAGAAATTCAAAATTAATTTTTTTTTTGCTTACATAGATCAATTATTAATGTAAATACGCACTTTACAAATTTTTAAATGTAGATGAGCACAAACAACGATGAAAAAAACAAAAATAGATGTAAGCGGTATAGAGAAAAGCTAAAGGAAGATGCAATTAAATTGCAAAATAATAAATTAAAAAACAGGGAAAGAATGCGAAATAATAGGCAAAAGTGGAAAGATTCGGTTAAAGGGAATAATAAAATTATTGAAGTAAAAAGACAGGATGATCGCATACGCAAGAGACAAAGTCGTGAGAACGCTGCAAAAATTAAAAAATCAAAACAAATACAAAATGCAAGCAAACGTTGGCGAAAGTTGTCAAAAAAGTGGAGGATGTGTTGCCAGGGGACATAGAGAAGAAAAGAAAGTTCTAGAAGTTGTATTTACAAAATATAAGCAGACCCCACAAACAAATCCCAACACTAATGCCAGCACTACGCTTCCAGAAAGCTTGTTTAATTCCATTCAGCAATTTTATGCGAACGATAATGTTAGTGTGCAAGCTTCAGGAAAAAAGGCCACTATTTTCATTGGTGTAGAATTAATCGCTAAACGCTTCATGATAATGACAGTTGGTGAAGCATATGACCTGTATAAAAAAGAGTATGCAGAGGAAGCAGTTGGGAAATCTACCTTTTTTAATATGCGACCACGCTATGTGCAGTTGGTAAATAAGACTCCACATAATATGTGTGTTTGTATGTACCATGCCAATTTTGGTTATTTGATAGAAAGTTGCGCTAAAATTATACCTACATTTCCTAGAAACTTTGAAAGCTTTCTTAAATCTGTTTGCTGCAACATTGAGAATGAAAATTGCATGACCGGCAAATGCAATGAGTGCTTAACAGATTTAAAAAATTAATACATTCCTCTAGATTATTTCTCAAATATGGAAGAAGAAGTGAACTGGCAGAATTGGAAGAAAGTAGATAATCGAATTCTCCTTACTAATACAATTGGAACTTTTTTGGATTTAATAGTTGATGTGGAAAAAAATTGCCCTCCTTTAAAACTCATTTTTTTGTGAAAAGAGCTCAACAAAAATATTTTGAGGAGACTAAAATCAACTTAAAACCTACGGAAATAGCCATTCAAATAGATTTTGCGGAAAATTATAGGCTAACACATCAAAATGAGATCCAAAGTGCTCACTTTAGCTATCGCCAAGTATCAATTTTTACTTGTGTAGCTTGGATGCCAGGAGCTACAAATTCGTTTGCTGTCATCAGTGACAAGCTAACACACAACAAACACGATTCCTTTATTTTGTTGATAAATCTATTGATTGAAATGCAGAAATCTTATGGAAGGCTCTCAAAAATATTTATTTTCTCTGATGGGAGCCGCTCTCAGTTTAAAAACAAATTTATATAATCAAGCCTACATGATTTTATACAACAATTAGGATGATCCTCAGTAGAATGGAATTTCTTTGCAAGCTCACATAGAAAGGGTGCCGTCGATGGAGTCGGAGCAATTATTAAAAGGAAAGTGTGGCAGATAACGAAATCAAAAAATGTTGTCATACCTGACGCACTTTCATTTTATCAGTGTGCACAAAATAACATAAAAGGAATCAAAATCTATTTTATGCCATCTGATGAGATTGAAAAACATGCTTTGTTTTATAATTTAGACGAAAAATGGAAAGCTGTTAAAAAAATACAAAGCATTTCTCATTTGCACTATTTTTCTTGCGATGGTCAAGCAATAAAAGCAGCTAAAACTGCCTATTCTAAAAAAAACAGTGCTTGATATTCATAATCAAATTCATTAATGTTTGTTATACTTTCACAAAACCATACTCATGAAATTTTTTAAGTTTTTTATTATTATGTTTGAATAAATATTTTGGTTGACTTATGCATAGTTTTTTTATTTGAATTTCATTATAGAGCACATATATGGATCACAATATGGAAATATAGATCACAAATATGGTGATCGAAAAAAGTGTCACGTGCGACATGTCACGTGCGACCATCTCTTTTATTAAAAAAAAAATATATATAAATCCTTAATGTCTACAATGCTAGCCATTTTAAAGGAACATCAATACACATAATTAAAAAAAAACTTAACATGAAAACATTGCTTCCCATTTCGCTGAAATCCGCGTTTGATTTTTTTGCCACGAAAACCACTTCTGTTTTTGGTCACGTGCGACCACCTTGGTTTTTTGCAAATATTTGAAAACGGAAAATGGCCCAAAGGTTTACAATACCAATAATTAACGGCCTAATTGAGAGCTAGTATAAGATACGCCTATTTTATAAAAGAATAATATATTATTTTGTCATATTTTTCACTTGAAATGTGTACAACAGTTACGTTCGACACCATGGAAATGCCCATATGCATGCAACAACACGAAAAATAACGAAGGGTCCACTTTAAGGAACAGTTCACAATTGAAAACTAAACTAAAAATTATAGCAAAATTTTTCAATATTTAACTACGCATATATCTATCATATTTTTTTTTTTTGGAAAAATTTAAAAAGTTGTTCCATTTTTTTTGTCATTTATCGGAGAAAGAATTCGGATGGCTAGGCTTTTAATAATTTTTTCTGCACCGTAGCAGTTGGCTTGGAACGCAGCATATGATCAGACTTGGGCGACGTCAATTACTTTTCACAATCATACACTTCTGAAATATTTCCATATCATTAATAATTTCAGACATACGCTCACACTTGTGAGTTTAAACGCTTCCTAGGAAAATTTAAAAAATGTTTAATACCAAGCATCTGAATATTTAATTACAGAGCAATTACTCAATTACACCCAATTACATTTAATTAGACATAAAAAAGTAATTGGCCAGTAATTAAATACACAAACATTGCTAATAAGTCCCATGTCTGGTATTGATGAAATTTAGAATTTTCCAAGGAAGCGTTTAAGCTGACAAGTGTGAGCGAAGGTCTGAAATTATTAATGATATAGAAAAATTTCACTAGTGTATGATTGTGCAATGTAATTGACGTCGCCCAAGTCTGCATATGACTATGTCGTATTACAGTAGATGTGGTGTCAAATGTAAATGGCTGTGTGACTGTGTTAGTAGCTTAAGGCATCGATAGAAATGTTATTTAAAATTAAACATGTTTACACACATTTACATTTTCTTGTTGTTGTTGTTTTAAAAAGCTTAAGCATGCATAGACAGGCATAAATTGCATACCAATTGCATTAGTTTAGCACACACTGATTTTTAATGTTTTTTTTGTTGGAGTTTTGTATCGCATTTTATATTGTATAGATTCATATCGATATCCATATGTATGGGCGTTGGCTGGTTTATTCTGAATGCAATCGTATACGCACTATTTGTTGCGTACGCATATATACTTGTGCAGTATATATTTATATATAAAGCATGTATATACAATATACACTGACCGACAATAATATTGACCTGATTTTATTTGAATGTATGTTTTTGTGGGTCATATTCAGTTGGCTCTTTAACGACCGGTCTTTAATTGCTGGAAAATTTGCATTTTTTTTGCGAATTCACCTTTCTAAAGAAAGTGTTGTCAAAAACATTTTTTTGCAGCTCCTATGAAAAATTTCATGGGACATATATATCCCATTTCACAAACTTTTTGTAAATAATTAGTAATCCGATTGCAATTACATTTTTAAGATGCCCAATTGACGTAATATCGAGCTTAAGTTTTGATTTTTAACCTTCCAGAACCACCAGGGGCGGCAATATGACCATCCAATTTGCGAAACTTTTTGCATATAAAATTTTGTCTGCTAAAAATTTTTTTGTTTCTATTCCGATTTTCAAAAAAATTACGTTTTGGTAATCTGCTAGTAGAGCCTAACAAAAAACATTTCCCGAAATGTTCACGTTTGAAAATGTGAAATTCCAAATTTGGTTCGACTCAGGTTTTTATTTTTTTTTTTTAAATATTGGTTATTTAACTAAATAAATTCTAGATCAAACAAAAAAATAAATACCATACCTTGTTAAACTCAAAAACTAAAGTTGCCACATTTTTAAGGAAAAAATCAAGGATTTTTTTAAATTTTTTGCTTCCATATCTGCATTTAAAGCGGGACTGGAAAATACTTCCCCAATACATTAGATATATATTGTAGTGTGTATAAGCGCTTCCGCTACCTAGTTAGAGGCGTGCATAACATTTAACAGTGGGTTAAAGTTTATATTTGCCAAACAAATGTAGCAATTTTGGAAGTGGCTGGGGAAAAAAGTGTATACAAATCAAAAATTTTGTAACACAATTCGCTTTTATATCAATAGATCTTTCTGACAGAAAATATTCATCTGGAGGTAAAGGTTGTTGGTGCTTTTTGGGAAAAAAATCGCAGAATTTTTTTTTTAAATTTCTTCTTTAACCGAATGTAGTATTTGAGTATAACAAGAAGAAATTGGTCGTCCCGCTATTCACAAAAAACTAGACCTGTGTAGGACCAAATTTGGAATTTCACATTTTCAAACGGAAATATTTTGGGAACTATTATATGCAAAAAGTTTCATATTTTGGGTGGCCATATTGCCGCCCCCTGGGAGTCTGGAAGATCAAAGCTTAAGCTCAATATTAAGTCACTTATGCCTGTTAAAAATTTCATTGCAATCGGAAGCAGCAAGTAAAAAATGACGGAATTATTTGAAAAAATTTTGTGATAGGTCTTCAACGGTCAAAATTAGTGTACAAATACCTTACCCAAGAAATAGCAAAATACGTGTAGAGTTTATTTCTATTATTTTGTTAAAGTCATATGCACATGTTTTTTTAAATATTTTGTTATGCTAAACACAAATATGACAACATTTTTGAAATAGTTGGAGTCATACATTAAGGATATAAACCGTAATTTTTTTTACAAATTTAAATGCTTATTTAATGAAAAAAAAAATGCTTATTTAATGAAAAGCAAAATGAAAGCAAATTTGATCAAGTATTTACATTAAGAAAAAAGATTGCCACTTTTTGGGAGACAGAGCGAATTTTTGCATTTAAGCTATAAAAGTCATTGATAGGGTTCGGACAATTATTCTTGCATCCATTTTGACTAGTCAACTTTAGCGAATTATTCCTTCGTGCTCTTATTGTTAAACATTTAGAACTTCTCAAAAATTCACTACTCTTTAGGTTTAAATTTATTGCATTTATTGTTAACCAGTTTTCATAATAGTTCGACTTTAATCTTCATTAACCATTCTACTGGTTCTCATGTTAAACGCATTAAGAACAAATTTTACCACAGAAATGATATGGTGTACTATTGGATTTGCTTAAGTAGCGCAATATTAAATTAAGATGGGTTTTTTTCGTTGAAAATCATTTTTTATTTATTTTCTAGCTTAAATTTTGTACTTTTAAGATAGAAAAGATTCCACTTTTTAGAAACCCTTGCTTTTTAGCACTTCCAAAAGCCGAAATTTTTGTTTTTCTCAGAAACACTAACGACGGTGATACTTGTTGATATAATAAATAACGCTAATAGAAATGTCAAGTAATTATGAACAAGAAGAGTTTGTTCTTCCAAAACTTATTTGTGGAACTCGTTTTTTTTTTTTTTTTGTTTTACTCTTACCAATGTATACCTGCAAATACAAAACCATATTTGGTAGAAATGTGTTCATAGTTCTTTTTTAATTTTTAAAAAATTTTCATTGGTCAAAATTTATATGAAAAAAGTTTTGTAAATATTATATTTTTTTTTGAAGTCTAAAGCTCAAAGATCCCAAGAGTATTTAAGTTCTCTACCTACATTTTACATAATTTTCACAACTCGCATTTAAATTTGTAAAGAGTTTTTCATTTACACCCGAGTTATACTATATGAAAACACCGAAAAAAATGAAAAATTGTTGCTGGACCATTTTGGATTTTGTTAAAATTTTGTGGAATTTTTGTGCCTATTTTCTGCCACCACTGTATAATTTTTTAATAGAAAAAATCTACTGAATTTATTAAATATATTTTTTAGTCCATAATTATTCTTTGTTACTTCACAATACTACTTGTTTCTATTTTAATTTCTCTGTATATAACAATTGAGGAAAGTATAAAAATATATATACAACAAATCAAAAAGGCTTTTCTTTAAACCCCTGTAAATCCGCGAGGAGTGAAAATAACTATACGGGTCTTGAAGTGTTATAAAGCTAAAAGTAGGGAGTAAGTACTCTGTAATTTTCAAGTTTCTATCTGCTAACAAACATGACCAAATTGTAGCCTGAAATATGCAAAATTTCAAGTAACGATTTTTTCATAACGAGTTGCCAGATTGAGCCAATTTTAATTTTGTATTTTTCTCCGACATGTCTAATCTGTATCTGAGAATTATTATGCTTTTATATTCATTAGCGCCGACACTGGAGTTCATAGAAAAACACAAAAAACCGGTGAAATATGCTTATTTTCAATACCACGTTATTTTTCGGGTGTATGAATTAAGTCAAATTTTATATTTTTGATAGAAACTATAGTCCTTCAGCTTTAAAACGATGCCTTCATCATGTAGATATCTTTAACAGCTCAAACGACTACGCACAAAAACAAGACTTTTTAGTTTATTTATTTTGCGTGAACCGGTAGTGCCGTGTGCAAAAATTAAATCCTCTTGGATTTTGGGTTTTCTGACCCTAAATATCATTTCCAGTTAGTTTGAGTAAAATCTAAGATATGCCAGCTTTGCCGATTTGGTGATTTCATACAGAATAACTCACCCTTTAAATCGAGTTTTGATTGTAGTTCTAAAATATTCTTTTTATACGATATTTATAATTGTAAATGGATAAAAGCTTTGGATACCAGATTTGCAAATCAGAACATTAAAATCAATTTATATCAGCTTTTATAAATTAAATCGAACAAAAATTGCTTAAATTTCTATTAGAACAAAAATAATAAGACTGAACAAAAAAAGTCTGCACTTTTCCGCCTTTGACGACCAATGGGATATATATTTTTCCTCTAGTGTATCAGTGTCCTGTAGGAAATGGAATTAATCAATTCCAAATATCTAAATGTTTCTTGAAACTTGAATGATTGGGCCATGTCTAACCAAAAGTTTGATCCCCTATAATCAAGTGCATTCGAGAAAATATGTATAAAAAATTATGAAAAAAAATCATATTTTTTAAATTTGTTGTCACGCTATTTTTCTCTTAAACAATATAATGCCAAGTTGTTGGTCTGATTCTGAAAGCTACATCTAGCCTCTGTTTATGTACATCATATTCGGAAATTTGATTAAAAAGTGAAGATAATACAACAAAAACTTAAAATGGGACATCTATCAACTCTAGGTCCTCCAAGTGGTTATGAGATACTATATATACACTCAGAAAACTTCTGCTTTATATATTACTAGCTGACCAGGCAAACTTTGTTTTGCCTTCAAATTTTCATTGTAATTAATTCTTTAAATCAAGAAATTTCTTTTACGCAAATAATAATATAATAGTAATATATTTTTTATGTTAAGTATACCTGTTAAACATGAATTGTTACTTAAAACCATATCATAAAATTTATTGTTTACTTCTTTACCTTTTTTATTTATTCTAGGACTATGAGGAATGCTAAAACATTTTTTGAACAACATTATTAAATAACCTTGCAAAAAGTCTTGAATGTGATAATTTATTTTGATGCTTATTTGTTTTTTGCTTTTGGTACCACGCCCATTTATCCCATTCCGCCCATTTTCAGTACGACTACTAATATTTGTAATTGATGGACTCGTACAAAATTTGAAGGCTATATAGCTAATATAGAACCCTAGATATTTAATATTAATATTAATTTTGTATATGAGCTAAATAATCACTTTGTATGGAGCTGCCACTCCCACTGGTATGATCCCGCCCAATTTTCCCATGACTATTCATAATATAATCAATGTGCACAAATTTCTAAGACTGGCTATTATAGAACTGTAGATATATGATATTAAATATTTACTTTGTATAGGAGCTGACACGCCCACTCGTCCGATCACGCCCATTTTTCCCATGACTATTCACATTAACAAATAATCAACGTGCACAAATTTCTAAGACTATGGCTATTATATTACTGTAGATATATGATATTAAATATTTACTTTGTATGGGAGCTGACACGCCCACTGGTCCGATCACGCCCATTTTTCGCATGACTATTCACATTAACAAATAATCAACGTGGACAAATTTCTAAGATTATGGCTATTACATTAGTGTATATATATGATATTAAATATTTACTTTGTATGGGAGCTGCCACTCCCACTGGTCCGATCCCGCCCATTTTTTTCCTGATTATTGAAATCAGTAACATATGGGATACTGCAATGTTTCAAAACTCTTGCTATCACAATCGTCAAAATATATGATGTTATTCAATTTATGTGGGAGGTGCCACGCCCACTTGAAATATATATAGCCTATGTCCATCCTGGAGGACCAAATTAAATATTGGTAAAAAAAATTTAGAAATCGTATGATTAGTTACGGAGATTACTTTCTACAAACAAACAAACATACAAACATTACCTCTTTATAATATTAGTAAGATATAGACTAGTTGTTTGAGTTTTAATACAGTATCTTTATTTTTAAGTGAAAAACAGTCATTTGTAGAAGAAATGTAATTTTTGACTATATATGTAGTTTATTTAAAAAAACAAACCACATCAAATTACTGTATTATGATTTTACATTCATTTTATACAGTAGTTTTTTTTTATTAAAAAAATTAAAACAAATAAATGCTTGTTTATTTTTTTACCACATATGTGGTTCAAATAACAATGTAAGTTGAATTTACACTGAAATGTAGGTCGTCCTTTTTTTAAGTGAAATTTCATTTGCTTTTAACTACATTTGCAGTGGCTTTTACCTAAATAGTATTCTAAGTTTAGGAATTATGTTTCAAAAATCGCAATTTGCATGCAAACTACTACTGAACTACTGCGTAGTTGTGTTCGCTGACTTCTTTTTTATATAATTTAATAAAGTGAATCACATATTTGATAAAAATATATATTAAAAAATTAAATTTGTTGCCCAGTGTTATATATTGTATTTGCAATATATGCACTACCAACAAAAAATAAAATAAAATTTAATATGCTTACGTAACAATTAGTACTAAATATTTTTAAATGGTAGCAATTTAATTATTGCCATTTTTTAAAAATCCTTTTTCCATATAATTGTTACTTTTTTTTATTATATTCTACATGGCGTATGATTAATATAAATATAATTTCGTAGAAAAGTATTTAAAATATTTAACAACATTTTTAATTTCATGCCAAGAAAAAAGTGTTAACTCATTAAATAGTTTTATCGTAATTGCAATAAAATATGTAAAACAATATACACTCAAGAAAATCTGCCAATAATAATAATATGTCGTTTAAAACGCAAAGATATATTTGCTGTTAATTTAAATTTTATAGTTCACAAAAATTATAGCGTTTCTTTTCCAAATTAAATAAATTTATAAGAAAACTCAAGTATTTGGTAATTTTTTATTTTTAGTTTCTTAAGGATTGCACATCAGTAACAACCCTTACCCAAACGAAAGTGTAGTTTTTTCTGGATGCAGGATATTTAGTTGCGGAAAATACAATGCTGTGGGAAGATGACATGCTTATGTTGTAGTTGTGATAAAATTGCAGGGGAATGTTCTCTATGTAATAAAAAACTAAGAAGCCAAGTATCCCACAGGTTTTAATGAACTTTGGATATGTTGCAGAAGAACACAAAAAAAGACATATATTTTTTAAAAAATTAATTTTTTAAACCGATAAAATAGAGACGGAAGAAATTAGAAAAATAAACAAAATTCTAAAAATAGAATATTTGTGTTGTTAGTGTTGTCACTTCTGAGTATGATATACAATAACAGAAAAAGCTAATAGAAAAGAAAACTGCATTATAATTTAAATATGACTTGTGGCATGACCGGCACGGCTGGCTCGTAGTAGTCTAATCGGGCCGTATTTGTGGCCGTATATTTCCTCCCAGTGGTCAATCGTTTCGGGCTTATCGGCGTAAACTACCGAATTCACTTATCCCCACAGAAAATATTCCAGCAGCGTGAAATCGACCGATCTTGGAGGCCAACGTGAAACTATGCGGTTACCAAACGTTTCCTTCAATAAATCAAGTGTGGCACGAGCTGTGTGAAATGTTGCGCCGTCTTGCTGAAACCACAGCTCCTGCACATCATGGTTGTTCAATTGATGATTGATAAAGTCAGTAATCATTTCGCTGTCACCATTGACTGTAACGTTCTGACCAGAAGAATTACGGACCAATGATTCCAGCATCCCATAAAGCCCAACAGTCAGTTTTTCTGGATGTAGCGGTGTCTCAACACACACTTGAAGATTCTCATCACTACAAATATGGCAGTTTTGTTTATTGACGTATCCATTTAACCAAAAGTGAGCTTCATCGCTAAACAAAATTATACGCATTTCAAAAAATACGTACTTCGAACAGAACCATGATTTTCAAAATAAATTTGCACAATTAGGAAGCGTTGGCGTCAGTCTATTCATGTGAAAATGCCAAACCAAACTGAACATAAATCACTTGGCAGCTGACAAAATGGCCGCCAGTTAAAAAAGTGTTGTCAACTTAAAGTTATATACCTGTATAAAAAACACTCTTTACTAGCTCACAAAGTAAACAAAATTCGACCTGACGATAGCTCAGAGGGCTAAAGCGCTCTGTCTAACTTGTAGTGCGAGTGCATGTGGCATTAGAAATCAGTTTATCTATACCACGGTCAGTGATTGCGCAGAAAAATTTCATATAGACGCAATCGAACAAATAAAAACACATAACAAATATTGCATAACTCAAAAAATTCAAAAAACAGGGTCACTGACGAAGGTTCAATACCAGAAACTGCGCAGTCTGATTTAGAAAAATTGAAAATTTGCAATGTAGTTATGATTTTTAGAAAATACACTCATTCTTCTCTACCACGCCTTTTACAATCGTTTTTTCTTATTTGACAATTTAAAAAATTAAGTTTAACACATCCGTTGTAGAAAAGCTTTACCCTATAAGTGGTTATGTAAGTACATATTTGGTTAAATGACTACATTTGCAGTTCAAAAGATGTACACCATATTTGCATTTAAATTAACTGCATTGTGTAGTTATTTTTAACTGTTAAAAATGAAGTGTCGAATGTAGTGAGCACAACTACAAATGTAAATAAAACAATATTACCAGCATTTGAAAAAAAAATAGTCATATAACTTTTTTGTAAATACCATGTGAAAAATCGACATATATGGATACATACATGAGCACACATGCCTCTTGCATGCCCACATACATACTAACACGATACACATGTGTTCATAAATGAGTCATATATGATCATATTAGTGATCATACATATACTCATACATTTAAATACATGGTCATAAGTGTACATTAATAAAAATTGAGTTAAAGTTTACATGTATGATCACATATGAACTCATATGAGCATATATGAAACCTATATGCTGCTATACGGACATGTATGACCACTAATGACTTCATATATTAGCATGACTGACTTCATACATGTTCATAAATGGATGCATATATGTTGATTGTTAACCGGGTATTCTTAATCTGATTTTATTATATAATAAATATCATATTGGAAAACTATATTCACATAAAATATCACTTTAAATATTCACGTTTACCGTTATATTTCAAAACAATGTTTTGAAAAAAGTTCTGCCGTGTCTTAATCAGTAGTCCGAATGCAATGAAATTCCCATTTCAAAACGTTAAATTCCATTTAATCAAGAATTTATTTTGTTAAATAACCGTTATTTTAAAAACTAAACCTGCCCCGAGTAAACTAACTAGGTTTTCTTCGAAATAATAAATAATAAACTTGATAAGTCACATTGTACACTCAAAATATTATGTTTGTAGTTTAATAAAAAAGTTTTCAGTTGAGTTAAAAATAAATATTTTTTTTTTCAATTTTTATTATACAGTTTTTCAAAATAATTTACTGCCGTTTACCGGTTTTTTTTAGTTTCGTTTATGTAAAATTTCATACAAATTTAACCACAAAAACAGAATATTGTAGTTTGTTAATTTCCGTTACAGTTATTATAAATATAGATTATTTTTTTTTTCAAAAAAATATTCAAAAAATTCGTTTCTTTTTTTTATTAAAACAATTTGTTTATATAAAAATTTATTTCAATTCAAATTTCAAGAAATCGAAAAACGTTTACACAAATGGGTGCGTGTGTATGCATTTTGTAGAAAAGAAAAACAAAGAAAAACAATAAACTGAAATAATTTCAAATAATTTCGAATAACTGAATATAACTATTATTTTCACTGATCTGTAGTTAGAATTTGAACATTTATTTTTTAACTTACAAAGAAACTTTAACTTTAAAAAGAAATAACAAGAATCATTTAATCTAAATGAAAAGTAAGTAGACCGGTTTTTAGGTGATTTATCATTTATTTTAAACTACATTTTCAGTTAATTTAAACTATAAAAAGACCTTGTAATTAGCTACAAATTTTTCAGATTATGGACCTCTTTTCTTATCTTTATGCAATACCTTGATAAGCCACACCTTTTTTTTAAACATCATTTTCCCATGGGTGCGTTTCATCCATGAACGGATATGTGATAGAAGCTTTCTTTAAGTACATATTACATGATTTCACAATCTGCTTGAGTTAAAGCCTTATTTTCTGCATTGTTTTTTTTTAACTTTAAAGGCGATTATTTCAATATTTTAAATTTTATCAAGTTTTTACACTAAGCCCTTCATATGTATTTAATTACTTGAGTTGAAAAAATAATGAGTATAAAGATAGATTCAGATGGAATAAATTGTTTTTATTAAAATTGTTCATAAAATTCTTACCGTTTGCTAAAATTGGATTTGGAAAATTCTTTAAAACTCTTCTGTTTTTCAAATTCAAAAATTGTTAACGAAAAACTACACTTTATTTGGAATTGGTTTTTCTTGCAACGACAAACTAAGACCAGGAAAAACGTGTCCATTCACAATATTTTTTTTTACAGTAGAGATAGCACAAATATATCTTGGCAGTTGACAGTGTTGGCACTTTCATAACACTAACACGAAAAAAGTACGAATTGCTTACTTTAGCGATAGATTAAAACATAAATGACTTGCTTGCACGAAATTGAAAGCTTACACTCAGGGAACTTCTGCTTTAAAAATATGTAGTTGCTTAGATTGTACTACAGTTTGTTTATTTATAAAATAAATGTCCGTCATTTGTCGAACAAATTTAATGTTTTACTGGCCTTGTAGTTCATTAAAAAAACAAACCACATCAAATAACTGTTTTATGATTTTACATTAATTTTTTACAGTTTTTTTTTTTTTTTGTTATTTAACAGTAAATGTTTCTTTATTTTTACTAACATATATGTTTAATTTTTAGTACAATTGTTAGTAATTTTTTGAATAGTTAAAACAAATGACAAATGTTAGTTGAATTTAACGAAATGTTAGTCATTATTTGTTCAAGTTTAATTTCATTTGTCTTTGACTACAATTGCTGTCGTCTTTACATACATAATATCCTTAGTGTACAAAAAATCTAAAGTATTTATTTATATAAGTACTAGAGTAAAAAAATAATGAGCCTAAAAATAAATTTTAAAACATTTTTTAGATCATTACCCCAGTATAGAAAATCATTACCATACAAGTACTTATATAAGTACATATTTTGTAATGACAAGTACTTACAGTTGTCACTTCAAAACTCATTACTTTTATATGGGGATGTCACACAAAATAATGACGTGTCATTACTAACCACCTTACGAAAACTCAAAAAATGTTTGGTTACTAGTATGTACAAAAATAATGAGTATAAAAATTAATTTTCAATAAAACTAAATTTAATAAAAAAAATATTTGTATTTTACTACAACTATTTTTTTTTTAATAAACTGTGGAAATTCGAGCCAGGGCCTACAGGTTGTCTGTCAGTCAACTGCTCTACCGTCTGCGACATCCCGACAGGTTCTAAGTGATAAATAAAAACGTAAATGACTTGCTTGCAGAAAATGTCATTACTTAAAATTAAAATAATGAGTCTAAAAATAGATTTTTAAAAAGATCATTACTTTATCTATATGATAATTAAAAAATTAAGTATTTATGGTTAATGCATTATTTTTTGTGTTCAAATAATTGGAAAATAAACTAGTTATTAGTAGGTCTTAATTATTGGTGTTAAAGTTAGGAAGAGAGTACGCTTGTGTTAGTAATGATAGTGAGAAAATTACATGCCATTACCGTTTCTGGAATGGGATGATAATAGTATGATAGAAGTATGATTAATATTATTACTTTTTCTTAAAAAACGCATTTTTTGTATATTCAACTACGTCTTTAATTTCATGCTAATAAAATTACTAATAAAAAAGTTTGAACTAAAAAAATATTTTTAATTGCAATAAAATCTGTATAGCAAAATATCTTTCAACTATTTCAATAACATTTCTTTAGTATTAAATAAACAATATGAAAAAACAAAAAGAATTGTAACTTCAATTAAAACAAACAATACAATGCAAAAGTTATATAAATAGTAAATAGTTTTGAATGAAGAAAAGATTGACAAAAGTTGAAGTTGACTAATTGTTAAAACAATACAAAAAAAAAAACTATTTCTATATAGTTTTCAACTAGCAAGTGCTTTGATAGCACTAGTTTACAGACAATTATTTCACTAAAGGCATTTTAAGTTTTTAAGCTGTATATTCGCAAAAATGTTAACACCGAAAAAAATTAATAAAAAGTTAAACACAAAATTGATGGTCATTAAAAAACTTTTTTATTGATATAAAATGCATGCTCGTTTAAAAGCAACATAAAAGCAAATAAATCAGTTTTATTCTCCATTTATAAAGTTATTCACCTTTTCGGGAAACCCTCTCACTAAGAACTTTAAAGTACTTTCTGTAACCTTTTCGGAGCAGTTTCTATATCGCTACTGAAAATCACCATTGCCATGGGACAGCCTTTTTGTGGCATTTAATTCTCTCCTAGCAAGAGTTCAATATCTTTCAACTGGTATTAGCTGAGGACAATTTGGGGGATTTGCCTTCCTTGGTACAAAAACCATGTTATATGCTTCATACCGCTCAACGGCTCTCTGGCTGTAGTAGCCAGAAGTATGTGGACATATTGTGTTGGCGCATAAGTGGAAGTAGTCTTTTTGCAAACATTCGTTTATAAAAATTTCGGCTTTTATTGTTGGTATTGTTAGAATGGACTTGCTAATTTTTCTACAGCTGTATATTGCTTGCCATACCAAAAACTTTTTAGTGAATAGTTTTATCATGACGACCTCGTTTTCTTCCTGATCCAGATTTGCTCGCAATGGTCAAGTCTCCCTTAAACCGTTGAATTACTTTTAAAACAGTCTGATGACTAACTTTTGATTCTTTGGTTTATTTTTGATATGTCCAAGAAGGATTTTGTTGAAAATATTTAATTATTTTCAAACGAACTTTTTTCTCATCACTAATTTTGTGAAAAATTGAAAAGACAATTTCTAGATTGTCATTAGTTTATATACTGACATATTTTTAAAAGGTACTGCGATCAAAACAATTTTAAAGAAATCTTATGATAAAAGTTATGAGGGAAAACGCATGTTAACCCTTTTTTCGAACGCGGAAATTAGACTACTTAAACTACATGCATTGACTCACAGCTTATTTCGTGTGAGGCAATATATTTTTACTTCTTATTGAAAAAAAAAAAAAAAATTAAAAATGCAATTTAACAAAAAAAATTTATTGTGTGTTCACTTCTTCGTGTAACAAGACAAAAACAATATTTGAAAACTGTTTTAAAAAAGAAAAAAATATAACAAAAACAAAAATTCATACAAAATCAAAGTAACAGCTTATTTCGTGTATATACTAATATTAAAAACAATTCTTACCCAAAAATTAAAAATAAGGTGAATTCATATTTGGTATGGTAACCTTTTTGGCTTATCACACTTCTTAACCGAGAATTCATCGAAGAAACAAATTTGTTCGTATAATCCGGATAAATCTTATACCATTCAGTTTTTAGGGTCTCTTTTAGGTCGTTGGGTCTGACGGAAAGGTTTGCGTGGGGAGCAAATCAAATACGGAGCTCCAAACTCAAAATTTACGTGGTACTGTAATGCATGGCGGTGGTCATGTGATGGTTTGGGGGCGCATGTCGGCATTAATAGTTGGAAGTTTGCACTTTATTGAAGGGAATATGGACAAACCTCAATACCTAAATATTTTAAAGGCAAATTTACTTCATTGTGCTGAAAAATTGGGCATAGGAGACAATTTCAGCTTCTATCAAGACAACGGCCCAAAGCACAAGTCGGGTGTAGTCCAAACATGGTTGATTTGGAATTGTCCACATGTGTTCCAAAGGCCACCCCAGTCGCCGGACATAAATGTAATTGAAAATTTATGGCATCTGCTTGAAACAAAAATCAGAGTTTATAATATATCCAACGTAAACGACCTAAAAGAGGCCCTTAAAACTGAATGGTATAAGATTTTCCAGGATTATACGAAAAAATTGGTTTCTTCGATGAATTATCGGTTAAGAAGTGTGATAATGCAAAAGGTTACCATACCAAATACCTTTTTTTTTGAATTTTTCGGTATGAATTGTATATCATATAAGTACAAGGTGGCGCAAAAATAACCTTCCGATGTTTTTTGGCTGTAATTTAAAAAAAAATGAAAAACTTTGATTCTTCTTGTGGATTATTTTTATTTGGTATTTTAATTTTTTTTACATCAAGTCGAGAATATGATGTCATGTAAATGCCCGCCGCCACAGTTGATTGTCATTTGAGCCCTTTTTATGGCATTTTCCATCACTTTGGACAAAACTTCCGGCGATAGGTCCTCACATTCTTGACGGATATTGTCTTTAAGAGCTGCAAGAGTCTGAGGCTTGTTGACATAAACCCGCGACTTCAAAAAGCCCCACAAAAAGAAGTCTGGAGCGGTCAAATCAGGCGATCTTGCTGGCCAGTGCAAATCGCCAAAACGGGAGATTAGGCGCCCGGGAAATGCATCCTTCAGCATATCGGTTGTGGCACGTGCAGTGTGTGCCGTTGCACCGTCCTGTTGGAACCACATGTTTTCCAATCCCAATTCATCAAGTTGCGGCAAAAAGAACTCGTTGATCATTGCTCTGTAGCGCTCACCATTCACAGTAACCGTTTGGCCCGCGACGTCTTCGAAGAAAAAAGGTCCGATGACTCCTCTAGCGAAAACAGCACACCATACAGTGACTTTGAGCGGTTGTAATGGCTCTTCGTGGGTTACACGCGGATTTTCAGTGCCCCAGAAGCGTAAATTTTGCTTATTTACGTACCCGCTAAGATGGAAATGGGCCTCATCACTCATGATTATTTTTGATGAAAAATCATCTTCCTCTTGGTGGTGAAATATTCCGCGTTCTGGAGCAGTGTAGCGTAACATTGTTTATTAACGTGTATTTCGCATGTGTTTACTACACAAATGTCAAAACAGAACTGACATTGGGGGCCAATCGCAAAATTTATAGCATTTTCTGATAGGAGGATTACTTTTGCGCCACCTTGTATATAGACGAAGTAAGCTGTTACTTTGATTTTGTATGAATTTTTGTTATATATTTTCTTTTTTGAAACATTTTTCAAATATTGTATTTGTCTTGTTACACAAAAAAGTGAACAAACAATAAAATGAAAAAAAAAATTGTTTGTTAAATTACATTGTTGATGATTTTTTTTTTTCAATAAAAAGTAAAAATATTGTCTCACACGAAATAAGCTGTGAGTCACTGTATATCTTTATTTAACCACTCATTTCGTACATTCACAAATAGAAAGCTAATGAAATAAGTAGAATATCCCTGCGGGAAATGGACCAGTCACGGCCATAGTCACGTGCCTAGAACTTTGTGTGTATGAACCTGTCCTAGCTTCGGTTTTGTAATATGAAAGTGACCGATACTTTTAACATGGGCTTGTCATAGGAGGTGACAATTGCCACCTTTGGAGAACTGTATGACGTGGCGAATAACTTGACCAATGTAACCCATCACCGTACCGACTGAAATGAATATGCTACGGGACAAGTTAGAAGTAGGTAGTGCTAAAGTAGGACCATTTTTGGATTTATGTGATATGCAACAGAACCAGTGGGAAAAATATATCATGTGACTGGCGTAGGGGTACGTATCGTAGAACTAGAGAAAAATGTTTGGGGGAGTTTGGCTGGAATAGTTTTGCGACGTACCACTGCACTGGTATAAGGGGTACATGTCGCCGGGCTTTCGAAAAGTAATTAGCAAGTAACCTGTCACTTTTTATTCAGCATGTGTCATATTATGTACGGGATGCGAAATAGCCCTTCCGGAACCAGTCACTGCACTTATCCAAAACAGCGTGTTATACTATAAGTTTATAAAACGTTCAAAAGAGCACAACAAAAATCAATTTTAAAATTAAGTTATACAAAACAAAAAACAATAGTGTTTATGTTTTTTCGACCTTTTGTTTTAAACTCCAATTAAATAAATAGTCAAGCTCGAGGTCTTAGATTTTAATAAAATTATTTTATTTTTATTTTCAATATATTTCTCCATCCATCGGATGGCATCTTCAGGAAACTTAAATTAGAATATACAAAAATATATAATACACAAATTAATATCATGTCGAACAGTGTAACACAAAATAAACAAATAAGTAACAAGCAAAAAATATAAACAAAAAACGTTTTCACTTACACTGAGTTACAATTTTCAAAATAGTCAAACAACCACACGGTTAAGTATTTTCTATTGCACTAATTATTTTTAAGCTTTGTCTTGTTTATGATATGCCTATACGTCTGTGCATAGTTTTCAGTGTCACTCTTATAGTTAATTCTCTTAGCTTGGGGTATATTAATTATATGTAACATTTCTAAAGTATATCTTCTACTATAATTCTCTTCTCTTTGCAATATTTCTACATTATCAAAGTCTGGCAAATGACCGCTATTTACACAGTGCGACGCAAGTGCAGTTTTCTGCATTGTAAAATTATTTCTACATTTTATATCTGATTTATGTCCGGAAATTCTCGTCTTTAATTTGTTTTTTGTTGTACCCACATATTCTTGTTCAATTTATTGTTATTGTCGCCTGTACAGTTTATTTTATATATTAGATTTGATTTGTCCATTTTATTAATTTTACTTTTTGTGTTAGAAAAAAGTGTTTTTAATGTGTTTTAGGCGCTATTTTAAATTTTTCTTTATTACAAATTCCGGAATTTTCAATACGCTCCGATATTTTTGGTACGTAAGTCAACGATTTATATCTCATCTGTTCTACTCTCTCCGTGCTGTTTTGAGTTTTTTTGGTCCTGTTTATATTTATAAGTCTGGTAATCAAATTTGTTGGGAAACTATTTTCTTTCAATATTTTTCTTATTTTTTCTATGTTTTCTTTATGAAACTGTTTATCACTTATAGTCAGCACCCGTCTAATAAAATTACTCGCCGTGTTCATTATTATCGTCTTGGGCTGGCAAGAATAGAAGTTCACTAGTCTTCCTGACGACGTTGGTTTTTGGTACCAATCTATTTTTATTTTGTTGTCTTTTCTTACCACTATTGTGTCCAAATATGGTAATCGGCCATTTTTCTCTTCCTCTACCGTAAACTTTATTCGTTGGTGAAATTTATTTAACTGATGAAGCGTCTCTTCTATTGCAGATTCTTTCACGATACAGAAAAGGTCATCCACGTATTTTGTCATAAGTCTTGGTTTACTATCAAGTTTGTCAAGGCAGTGTTGTAAAAGTTTTTCCATGACTATATCAGTTACAACTGGCGATGCTGGTGATCCCATAGGAAGTCCCTTGCACTGGGTGTAAATTTTATCTTTATATCTAAAATATCTGTTATGTTTAATGCAAAATTTCATTAATCTTAAAAATAATCTTTTGGTATAGTTGTGTTTTTCTTGATTTCTTCCCATCTATCCATAATCACGTCAATTGCGTATTCCACTGGAATATTTGGAAATAAAGAAACAACGTCAAAAGATATCAGTTTTTCCTCGTCAAATATTGCACTATTATTTATCCCATCTCTAAATTGCACAGCATCCCTTACATTAAAAACCGAGTTCACAGTGAGTTCTTTCAAAATGTTAGTTAACAATTTACATAGTCCACTGGATGGAGAGTTCACGGATGAACATATTGGTCTTAAGGGAAAATCTTCTTTATGAATCTTCGGTAATCCATAAATTCTCGGAGCAAAAGCAGTGTCAGTTTTGAGTTTTTTCTTCTCTATCACAGATAATATATTGACTTGTGGAGTTCTTCTACTAGATCATTATTCTTTTTCTGTAGTGACGATGTGGGATCTTTTTTAAGTCTTTTATACGTAATCATGTCACTGAGTATGTTGTTCATTCTATTTTCATAATCTTTTTTCTCCATAGCAACCGTGACATTTCCTTTGTCACCATTTAAAATTAATATATTATTGTTTTTCTTCAAAAATGTTCTCGTTTGTTCCACTGTGCTCAGTACAAACCGTTCTCTGTTGTTCAATGTTTGTTTGTTAACATGATTTTCCAGCATAGCGGTAAACCTAGATCTTGCCATTTCTTATTATTCTCTTCCTTCTAGTGTTTGGATGCAGTCCTCTCCATCTGCAATATATTTAAGCATAAGAAATTGCTCTTTTTTCGTAGGTATTGCATGTTTTTGACCCAATGAGAGTAACCATTCTACATCTTCTGGAATACTTGTATTTGTCTTGTTAACAAACCATTTGTCATTTTGAACAATGTTCAAATTCATTATAACAATTTAAATTTGGAGAAGTACATAAACTAGACAAAATGTCCGGATTTTCAAATAAAAGATTTTTTCCAAGTTTTTTCTTTATTTTCTAACATTGGTATTATCAAAACATTTCTACGAATTTTTATATCCCAACAATTCTAAAAAGCACTCCATGAACAGCACAAATTTAATGTATAACTTATAAAGCAGAGTAACATAATATAAACTGAGTTTCAATTTTGTTCTCAAAGAAATTCTTACAAATCGCAAACTACTTATACATAAAAAATCGTTACCAAAAATTTTGTAAGATATCTTAACAAAATATTTCGAAACCAATATGCAAAAACTTTGCAATTTTAATTTACATTCTTGTAAAGTGTTTCATGTTATTGAATAAGTTGTGCAAAGAATCATATTCTGGTGATGTATTTGGAATTGTTTGGTAGCGATATTATATGTGTAAAATCGTTATTCACTCGAAAAATCGCCATAAAAATCGCCAGTCGGCAATTCAAAAATTAGCATACTAAACGAGTATTAAGATCGCTACGTATGGCGAGAAATCGTCATATATGGCAACCCTGGTCACTGTAAAAACAGTTCCGTATTCAGTTCTTTTGAACCAGTGTAGTATTACGTCTTCATTTCCACTGTCACGTAGTCGGTACTGATACAAATCCCTTTAGTATTATGTCCGCTTTGTAGCAGTCCTTTGGAACTAATTGCCATGTTTCCATCCACTGCTAACGGTTTTGAACCAGTTCAAAGACCAGTAGGAACTTTTATTGCAACGACCCTGGTTGCTTCAGTGCACTTTGATGTTATGTTACTTTTTCTGCAATTACATGATATCTCCGGTACCAACCAGTGAATGTTTGTCACCATAACTATAGTCACGTGATTGGTCATTTTACCGAAATTAACATTTTTTGGTGCACCACAATTTTGGTTTCACCAGTTTCGTGACGTGCCCCCTAATCATATATTACAGAATTACCACTTTCGATCAATAGACCCTTCATTTCCCGCAGGGATATTACAAGCAATGCTATTGATATGATTAAGGACTTAAAAAAAATCAGCAAATATCCCAGTGTAAAAACATGCAGAGGCCGTTTATTTATTCATTATTTTTTTGAAATAACAGTAATGACACCAGCTTACTCTCCTCATTAATTTTATACAAATAATAATTTCTTGCTAATAACTGATTAATTTTAAAATTATTTCAATACAAAAAATAATGCGTTACCCACAATTACTTATTTTTATGATTATTTTAAATAATGATCTAAGAATGTTTTGAAAATCTATTTTTAGACTCTGTATTTTTACTAACTACTCTAGTTAGTGCATGAATTTATAACTCCCTTTTTTATTTTTTTTTTTACGCTGGAAAGTAATGAAATTTTGTACAAGCAAGACATTTAAGGTTTTTATCAAGTGTAACACGTTCATTGCACAATTAAAGGTCGAAAAAACATAATTTTTTGTTTTTAATAGAAATTATATCAAAATCTTGTTTTTTTTAAATTTATTTTTAGTCATATTATTTTTGTCCATACTGGAAGGTATATAGGAAGCCACATATATTTGTATTTATCATAAGGTAGCTAGGAATGATATGTGTATGTGCATTACAACCCAATGTAGAAAAGCATTACGATGCACTCAGAAAAGTTCTACAGTTACTACAAGCCAGATATTTGAGCATTAATGCGTTTGTAGTTGTTTTAACTGCAATTGCAGTTATTTTACTTAGAAAAATTATTTGTAATGCTTTTGAGTGTTGGCTTTTTAATTAATCTAACACAATTAACGGATTTCTGTAACATTTATTTTATGCAGCTGTATCAACTTTTTGGCAAAGAGTGTGTGTATCAAAAAAGATACAAACACAAAAAAACTAACATTTCGGTGTAACAAGAGAATGTTAGTGTAAAAGAGAATGTTAAAGAAGATAGACAAATAAAATGAAAAAAATTTATTAGTTTTTTTTTATATACATCGAGATTATTTTTATGTTATTTTTAATTTATAACGACCCAGTCAGAAAAATACGAACGGCAAAGCATTGGCCCAGTGCTTTCAATGGTGGTATGAGCGTTAGCAGAGCATTGGATATCTGATGATTTAAGTGCTTTGCCAACCCCAAAATGATAACACCGGGCAGGGCTTGGCCGTTCCTTTTTTAAAACGTTGGCATAGCACTGGCAATGAGCGCTTTGTTAGTACCAAAACCATAATTTTAAAACGTTGGCAAAGCATTGGTAGAACAACCAATAAAGTGCTTTTTTTAATAATATAATAAGTGCTATGCCAACCCCAAAACGATAACACCGGGCAGGGCTTGACCGTTTCTTTTTTAAAACGTTAGCAAAGCACTGGCAATAAGCGCTTTGCCAGTACCAAAACCAAAAACGACCAATAAAGTCCTACTTAGTAATTCACTTCAGTAAAGAGTTGTATTATTTCTTATTGAATGATTTTGGTAATTTGAACAGAAATAACAATAGGCTTGCTTCAGCTAAGTTAATTACAAAATAACTGAATATTCTTTTTTTTTTATCAAATTATTTTTGTGATAAGTTAGCACGATTTTTTACTACAATTTTACTGAAGAAAGAAATTTGAAAATAAATTTCTTAAGTAAAATTTTAGTACAAAAACTATACTTTGTGCTGACTATAATAGGAGACCTTAATATTCTTAACTTCAAATCATAAATTGCAATTAAGTTTTGAATTTTTCCACTCTTGTTGTGAACAAGAGATATGCCACTGTTTTTTATTAAGTTGATGGTTGTAAATTTTTTGTTGGATCATTGGGAAATAGTGCTCTGTCAGTGCTTGATTTTTCAGACCATTGGCAATTTCTGGCTGGGGAGCTTCCAAACTCCGTATATTTACAAAAATAAAGCAAATCAAACATATTAGCTAGGTTGATACTAGTATTTCGATCTGGCTAAAGATCTCATTAGAACTTTTAGAGTTTTTATTTAATAAATAAAATAAATGAAATATTAAGTTAAGATTTGGAATAGAAGATACATTAATTTTCTTGAATATTGTTAAATGTTTTATTTCTTATGTTGTAGCTTTTTATTTCAATTCAATGGGACGAAAAGTAATCAAACAAACAATATTACATCTCGTAAAGGCAGACATGTGACAGAAATGTTTTGGAAAAATAGCGTGAAACGTGAATATGTACAGTGATATTTTATGTAAATATATTTTGACAATAGTGTATTTATTAAATAATAAGATCACATTAAGAATGTTTTCAAAAAAGTTTTTTTTTTAATATCCTTTTTAGAAAACTTTTAATGTAGTTTTTAATGCATTTGTAGTTGTTTTTATTACATTCGACAGTTAATTTTTAACAACTAAAAATAACTTCACATTGCAGTTGATTTAAATGCAAATGTAGTGTACAACTTTTCAACTGCTAATGTAGTTATTTCAACTTGCATTTACTGTTTATTCTACATACATAATTTCTTTAGTAAATAAGTGGTTATATAAGTAGGTATTTGGTTATGCCAAGTACTTAGAATTGTTATTACAAATACCATTACTTTTATATGCGGATGACGCATAAAATAATGAAATGTCATTACTAACTACCTTACGAAAACAAAAAATATGTGGTTTCCTATATGATAACTAGTATGGAAAAAATAATGAGTCTAAAAATAAGATTAAAACAAAAATATTAGTTTTTCTTTGGAAAATTACATATACTTTACTTTTTGGAAGGGGTTTAGTAATAATATGCCATTATTTTCTGCGACATCTGCTTATAGGCCGATTCTACAAAATTTTTCGACAATACGTTTTTGGCTTTGTGGTTAGCGCGTTGGACTGTTACACACATGGTCCCGGGTTCGATTTACGGAGACGACAACATCAATTTAAAAAAATAATATATATAAGTTTTCTATCCCTCATATGTATCGAAGCTCCCGCCTTCGGTGTTTCCATAGCACTTAACCCCACCGAAGTAAAAATGAATCAGGGCTTCCAAAAAGCTTCAATAAGTTCGCAAGCCCTCCATCAGGTGGTGAGCAACAACTGTTGTAAGACTTATCATCTCGTGTAATTACAGTATTGCCTTATTCGAAGCCCTTCACCTTTCACCTTTCATCTCTCAGCTATCCCCTTTCCAATAGATTAATAAATAGGAAGAATTTAATATTTGCTTTTCTTAAAATAAAATATATATATATATATGTATGCACAGCGCATACTTTAGGGACACGCCCAAAATTGTCGCTGAAATATGCGGTGTATAGAATAAATTGTCCTCATCTCATACGCTAGATGTATGAAAAGGCGCGAAAACTGTGGGACAGTCCCCAAAGTAAGCAAATGTCCATAAACTATGCGGGGGAACGAATAAATGTCTCTAGAGTATGCGCTGTGCATACCTATATATTATATATATATATATATATATATGTATGCACAGCGCATATTTTAGGGACATCTATCTATACACCCAAAATTGTCCCCTAAGTATGCGGTGTATCGAACCAATTGTCCTTAAGGACAGTCCCCAAAGTAAGCAAATGTCCTAAAAGTCCCAATAGTACCATAGTGTAGGGACATTTGCTTACTTTGTAGACTGCATACATATATATATATTTATATATATGAACAACGCATACTATGGGGACATCTGTATATACACCTAAAAATTTCTACTAAATATGCGCTGCATCGATAAAAATGTCCTCAACTTATACGCTACATGTATAAAAACTTTGAGGAAAATCCCCAAAGTATATTTAATTTAAAAATTATTTTAATTTTCTTTATTGAAATGTTTTATATATCGTTTAAATCTGCTTAAAGGGTTATCATATGTAATGTTAACTTTCTTAATTGCGGTTAACAAACGACACATGTTTTTATGTGAAACATGTTGAAAATTGTCCAAAATAGACAAAAGCAGTTAAAGTGTGAAAACTTGAAAAACAATTAAGAGAAATAATAAAATATATCAAGGTCCCACTTTATGCAACATTCTGAAAATTAAATTTATGCCATTTTTGTTTCATTTTTTATATTTGTTTACGAACATAATAAGATTTATCAAAATTGGACGTATTAATGCAAAAACAAGAAAAAAAAAACGAACGGTCCACATTACGGAGCATTCCCTTATACTTTGTACATCAACAAGAAATAAATTCAATTTTTTTTTTACGTTATTTATTCCACACTAGTTCAGTCTAATGCTACCGCAAGTAAAATTAACAGAATCGCACCGTGACAGGTTAAACTTTCCGATTTTATTTAAATTCGCATTTTAGATCTAGTCCAACAATAAAGTTTAAAAAAAATTTCGCTCTACTGTGCAATGTGTATTGCATGAATATTATTCGTCTTTTGCCAAGATATTTTGCAACTTTTTTCCCCAACACTTGGTTTACAAAGCAATGTTGTAACAAAAAAAAAAATCATTTAATTTTGGTAAACAAAAATAAAGTTAAATTTATAAAGCTTTGTTGTTATTGTAGTTGTTAATTCATATACATTTACAAAAAAATAAAATCTAAAAAAAAGTGTACATTTAGTCCTTAGTCATAGTATGAGTTTGTATAAAACAGTAAAATAAAATTGAAATTCTAATCTAAAGAACCGCAATTGTTAAAGTTTGAGCTAACAACAAAAAACTGCTAAAGGGAAACAAAAATATCGCGATAAAGGAAAAAACTGCGACAATTTTGTAAATTCATTTTCTTTTTACGAGTACACAAGTAACACTTGTAAGTTTTTCTTGTATACATATTAACTGATTTGTTTTTTTTTTTTGCTTCTTTTTTTTTTTGATAATCGTTATTACTTGTGTTTTTTGTTTGCTGTATTTCTTCTCTTTTTTGTAAATGTGTGTGTAAAAATTGCTTACAAATTTTTGTTTTTTGTAGTCATACTCATAGTCGAATCTACCACACATACATTCCAACAAATACACACATTCTATAACAAAAACTGACTGTGATTCTATCCTAGTTCACAGTATGACATTATTCATCATCAGTTTGAGCTTAATATAGTTGATTCTATTATACCCTTCAAAATTTAGGGGTATTTAACACTTTTTTCATTTTAAATTTGACTTAAATTAAGAACATTCATGCGAGTTTGGACAAGCCGTTGGCGGCTCTAAACTAAAACGAGGAACTTGAAATTTGGTAACTTTTAGCTTAACACGAGTAAATATCCGTATAGATTTTTTTTTTTCGAATAATGCAATATTTGTTATGTTTTTATTTGTTCGATTGCGTCGATATGAAATTTTCTGTGCAATCACTGACCGTGGCATAGAAACTGATTTCTAATTCCACATACACTCGCACTACACGTTAGACAGAGCGCTTTAGCGCACTGATCTATCGTCAGGTTGAGTTTTGTTGTGATTAAAACTAGTTTTTATTCAATACACGGTGTTTTTCTTCTTGCATACATAATCTCAGAAGTACAACTCCAACAACACAACAGTTCTATTTTTAGAAACTTACCTCACTCTAGAGTGTCTGCGGAGGAGGACACGTGGGGCCACGATCTACATTCTATCTGACAGCCAGGCGGCACTTGGTGCCTTGAGGGCTCAAGATGTGTCATTGGGTATGGTCAAGGATTGTATCGACTCTAAAATGGTCTCGGACTTAACAACTCCTTGACACTGGGCTGGGTTCCTGGCCATGAGGGGTATGAGGGCAACGAACGGGCTGACTGTTTGGCCAACTGCGGAGCTCGTCGACAATTCATTGGCACTGAACCCTTCTGTGGCGTACCAAATGGGTATGTCAGAGAGAGGCTCAGAAGATGGATGGAGTCGGAGTTTGGGGCCTATTGGGCCAGATCGCCTGGGCAGCGACAGGCGAGGCTGTTTATATCTCCCTCTGGGGAGGGTCGCGGAAACTCTTGCCTATGACGAGGGGCGAACTAAGGACCGTGACGGGTTACCTTACGGGATACGTGCAGGTTTTGTAAATGGGAACCCGAGACCTCAGAGCATGTTCTCTGCAAATGTCTGAGGCTCTCCGCCAGTAGGGTGCGTTATTTTGGTGGTCGAATAGTGACGCCATCGGACGTTTGGAATTGTTTACCTGGTGGGATAGTTGGCTTCGTAGGGAGCCGGAACCTATATGGTGTATTCGTTGGCAGCACAAAATACCAACTTCTGGTCGCGGTGCATAGTGCCACTCTAGTCTAATCTAATCTATCCGTATAGATGGTAATTTTTAAAATTCCAGCGTGGAGTGACAAAAATAGGAAAAGCCTCGTACTTAACGATCTGCTCCAATCCTTTCGCCACATTCATAGAAATAAACCTGTCAAAATAGCAGAAAAGGCTAGTTAAAAATAACGTTTGCAGAAAAACTGGTAAAATTATTACAGCAAAAATAAAGCTGTTGACTTTGCGAAATGTTAGTTACATTGGAGTTATATTTTTGCTAATTGAAAATATAAATCTACTCTGCTTAAATTAGCAAAATCTTTAATTAAATATTTGTAGACTGAAAACGGTTAAACTAAAGCTGCAATACAGTCAAATCCCGGTATAACGAAATCGCGATAAACGCAACGATCAAATTTTTTGCATTTACTACCATGTATAACGAATTTTCTGAGCATTTATAATCGATATAACTAACGCTTGGTATAAAATTTGGAAAAAATTAAAAAAATAAAAAAATTGCAATAAAAATATAATTTTATTGTTGGAGAGCCTTTTAATTTAGGAGCATACTCACAATTGCCGTTTCATTTTTCATTTTCAGCATTTTGAGAAATGTTAAAATGTGCCGTCGATTTAGTACAAAAAGTTGTTGCGATATAACGAATATTTGGATATAACGAATTGGGCTTGACAATATATCGTTATACTGAGTTTTGACTGTAATAAAATTTGTTTTGCTATACTTGCCTTAAATTTAGTACACTGAGAGAATTATATGCCTGATATCAATGAATTTTTCCATTTTATCTATGAATTGTCACTGGATCACGTCCATTGAAAATTTTCATTAAATTAATAATACGCCTAATAAAAAAGTTTCATTAGAAATAGTTTCATTACAACAATCAGGCTATTTTATGAAGTTTAAGAAGTAAAGAAAAATTCATTAGTTTAAGGAATAAAATGCATTAAAACTCGTCCAAGGAATTCTCTCTGTGTAAAATGCAAATTACACTTGTTGATTTTTATTCGCATTAAAAAAAAATCTTAAAACAAACTTGTAGTGTCATTAAAAATAAAACACTAATTGTTCTTGAGCTCTACTGAGCAACTGTTTATTGTTTCTTAAAAAATACTTAAAGTTACTTAAACATAATATTATATTAGTATGCGATTTAGCTTATATTGCAAAATCCCACGCTAGTAAGTTTGGTGAGTAGTGGACAAATAACATTCCACAAAGTGTGGGTCTCTAGTTACATACAGACGGTATGGTAACGCAGACTTGTCAAACACACTACAAACTGTACTAATATTTATTGAATTTATTGCTGATTTTAGCAGATTCATTTGTTACTTTCAACTAACTAAAAATTTAGCTCACATACAACTAAATATTTGTAGACTCAACAGATTTATTTTTGTTATTCTTATTTTACAAATATTTAGCAAATAATTCTGCTAATTTTAACAGTTTTTCGGCAACGCCATATTTAAGAAATTTTTAGTAGTTTAGCACAACATAAAAGTCAGTAAAGTCAGCAACATCTTTTCTGCGACGATCCTGGCATAAAAATTGCTAATATCAGCAAAAAATTTGCTAAATTTAGCAAAATTTTTGCTTAATTTACAAAAATGTTGCTGAATTTACTGACTTTTATTTTTTAGTGTAGTAAAATATATTAGTATTTTTTTTCTATCAGTGCAGAAATTGTAAAGTTAAAATATATGTTCCTTGGAATAGGCCCTAACTAATTGATATTACTCTTTTTTGATTGTTTAAAAATATCTGAAGAAGTGACGGAATAGTTTTGAAAATTAGCACATATGGGTCTCAGGATCGGGAATATGGCAACAGCCGCTGGACTGTTTTCTGTGGGGATATGTGAAGTTGCTAGTCTACGCCGATAAGCCCGCGACGATTGACCAATTGGAGGACAATATACGCTGCGATACTGCCAATATACGGCCACAAATGTTGGAAAAAGTCATCGAAAATTGGACCTCCAGATTAGTCTACGTCCGACCCAGCCATGGCGGTCATATGTCAGAAGTCATATTTAAATTATATTGCCAGAAGATTATCTTTCAAATGAAGTAAATTTCATGTCAATTTAAAAAAATCATCTTTATTTTATTCCATTTCAAAGTTCTATACCTCTATAAAAAACATCCTTTAGGTCAACTAGGACGTTTAAACGCCAGTTCGGAAGATAAAATAAATCATCATTAGTAAATGGAAATTTGAATAATTTTCTAAATGTTTTTTAAACTGGAATTTATTTTGACTTAAACTAAAAATCGAAACTTTTATATGAGCTTAGATATTTGAAAATATAATTATTGGTTATTTTTATTACTTTTGCAAAAAAAAAGAATTTTTAAAGTATCTGAATTATAATTATTTTCGTTTATTTATCCCTATTTCTTATTTTTAAATTTTTTTAATTATTTGAGTTAAGGTTTGTTTTTCATATAAAAGTTTTTTTATTTTCAATATTTCGCTACTCCTTTGTGTAGCATCTTCAGGGAAATAAATAAATTAATAAATTTTCAAAAAATTTGAAAGTTTGAAAACATTTTTTTTTTTTTTTAACTTTAAAATTTTTTAAAAATTTTTTAATTTATGTATCTGAATTATCTTATTTACAGTACTGGCAACCTACTGGGAACCTAGGGCTAAGCGTATATTGGTGTTATCATTTCGACACCCTGTTATTATCATTTAACATTTCGACACACTTCGCCACCGTCTCCAACACTGGCCCGTTAGTATTTTTCTACCTGGGTAAACATTTAAATTACACTGTAAACACTACTAATGCATCCGAAGTGCGACTTATCAATTGTGATATATTTTAGTACGTAGATCACGAATGTTAACATCAAAGTTTAGTATTAACTCCACTTTTCGAAATATTAGAAGGATTTAATAATTCCTTGCAATTGATATAAAAGTTTCTCTTCTTTAAGTTTTTTGTGAATATTATAAAATTCCCTAATCGACTTTGCAAAATGTTAGCACATGATGTTAATTTATATTTGCAAAAAACCCATTTCAACAAAAAATCAATATATGGTTTATCAAACTTTTTAGGAAATGCAATCTGAAATAAAGGTTTTATAACATTTTTATTTCAATATATTTTGTATGAATTTACTATGGAGAAAATATAAGATGTACATTTTAACACGCATCATTTTTTTTTTAGGAAAACGCAATTCAATTAGCAAGAACTTAGTTAGTATTGATGAGAAAACATGTGCTAAACATTCTTTAATGTTTTTATTTGAATTTTTTAATTAAGATTTGTGATTTTGGCAGTTGGTGCAAATAGCTTTAAAATATTTTTCTTAGTTGATTTTAAAGAAACTGATTTTAAACCATTTTTACTGAAATGTTTTGCTTGAGGATAATACTCTCAATATTGTTAATATTGTTAATACCACATTCTGCTAAAGCATAACTGACCATCGCCGACTCTTTGCCAACACTGTGCTGATAGTATTTTTATGCCTGGGTACATTTGAATTATAAAAATAAATTTAAAAGCTTTTTTAAAACGAGTTTTAAAACTTTTGTTTGTATAAAATTATAACTCTATATCTAAATTGGGCTGTAAACACTGCCCAGCTAGAAAATACCAAGCTTAACAAAAAAAAAGTACTGGCAAACCACTGCTATTTTTGTAAAACTCACCTTGTTAAAAATTACCAAAGGTAGAATTAATATTGCACTAGGAAGAACTATATTTTTTAATTTAAGCTATTTCGAAAGCACGATTTTTTTTTTTAATTAGTTTTAATTTGCCATCGGTGTCAAGTTGCTAAAACCAACTGCTGGCCACTGTTATCAATCGGGTAACAGGACAATACTGTCAATATTGCTAATATTGCTAATCCCATGATCTACCAACTCACAACCGACTGCAGCCGACGCTTTGCCAACACTGTGCCAATTGTATTTCTCATGCGACTTATCAATTGTGATAGATTTAAGGGCGTAGATCGCAATTGTGAACACCAAAGTTTAGTATTAGCTCCATTTTTTTCGAAATATTTGCGAACTTAGCTTTTACTAAAAATCTATATTTTTTTAAACTTCTAATTATTTCATATACCTAAATAAACTACGAAGAACTTTAAATATGGTTTTAAAGTATAGACTTTGAGCATTTAAAACCATTTCAGTTAATTGCGATTGGGTGAAGGATGTAATATATCCTTGCAATTAATACGAAAACTTCACTTATTTAAATTTTATTTTTTTTTTTGAATATTATATAATCCCTTAATCTAATTTGCAGAATTTTAGCACATGATGTTAATTTATATAGTAAATTACCCATTTAACATAAATTCAATATATTGGTTATCAAACTTTTTATACAATTCAATATGAAATAAATGTTTTATAACATTTTTATCAAAATGCTAGCTGACCCGGCAAACGTTGCTTTGCGTTCAAATTTTAATTGTAATTAATTCTTTAAATCAAGAAAATTTTTTTACTCAAATATATAATTAAAAAAATAAATTCACATTAGTAAATCATTTTATAATTTGTAATTTCATGGGAAGCCCAACGCCTCTTTGTCCTTCTATCTCCTTTATTCTAGGACTATGAGGAACGCTAAAAAAATTTTTGAACAACATTATTAAATAACCTTGCAAAAAGTCTTGAATGTGATGATTTATTTTAATGCTTATTTGTTTTTTGCTTTTGGTACCACGCCCATTTATCCCATTCCGCCCATTTTCAGTTCGACTACTAATATTTGTAATTGATGGACTCGTACATAATTTGAAGGCTATATAGCTAATATAGAACCCTAGATATTTAATATAAATATTAATTTTGTATATGAGCTAAATAATCACTTTGTATGGGAGCTGTCACGACCACTGGTATGATCCCGCCCAATTTTCCCATGACTATTCATAATATAATCAACGTGCACAAATTTCTAAGACTCTGGCTATTATAGAACTGTAGATATATGATATTAAATATTTACTTTGTATGGGAGCTGACACGCCCACTGGTCCGATCACGCCCATTTTTCCCATGACTATTCACATTAACAAATAATCAACGTGCACAAATTTCTAAGACTATGGCTATTATTTTACTGTAGATATATGATATTAAATATTTACTTTGTATGGGAGCTGACACGTCCACTGGTCCGATCACGCCCATTTTTAGATGTTGGCCGATTCTCAGACCTGCTCAATATGCTCATTGTGACATGAGAATTTTATATATAAGATATTTTGTATGAATTTACTATGGAGAATATATAAAAAGTAAATTTTTAACATGCAACATTTCACTTTTTATTAGAATGCACTTAAATTAGCCAGAAATTGGTTGTCATTGATTAGAAAACATGTGTTAAACATTCTCAAACGTTTTTATTTGAATTTTATGATTTAAGATTATTAACTGTTTTTAACTTTTTTACGTAAAAAATAAATAAATAAATTAATTAGTTTAAGCAATGTTTTTCACTAAACTACCAAAGTCTGTTGCTCAGTGTAATTAAGAAAATATTTTCCGGAAAAGTTGATTTAATCAGTTTTATAAATAAAAGACACACATTTTTAAGCTGTATTGTTTTATCCGAATAATTGTATATTAGTTTCTTTATAATGCGTATGAGTGATTTTTTTTAACTATTGAGTTATTACAACATTCATACGCCACCTGCTATATACAAATCGTACATACAAGTTAAAATAATATTATATGTACATTAGAGCGACAATTTTTTGTATGAAGAAAAGTTCGTTTAAAAATGTTAATGAAAAAATAAAATAGTTTATTTTGTTGTTTACTTTTTTAAACAATTCGATTATCTTTATCGCACTACAGTTGTGCAAAAGAAGAAATTTTTCATCCACATTGTGAAGAAAACTTCATTAGTTTAGTTAAAAAATTCAAGGAATTCTCTCTATGCATCAACAATATTATTTCGTTGTATATTTGTCTACAGACATAGTTTTTAATGGTATTATATAAAAATTTGTTGTTATAATTTTTTTCTCTATGTATCACTAAATAATAATTTCTGCTTTTGTGCGCCCCGGTAGGCTAGTTGGAAGCGTGCTGGCTTATGTGTGCGGGGGTCGTGGGTTCGATTCCCACCAGAGGCACTGGTCTGTTTTCGCTACAACGCGCCGAAGGCCATAGTAGCTAGTGTTCGGTTAGGGTAATAGTATATAATTTGTAATTACATGATTATTAATTAATAATTTCTGCACTTGGAATACTATGTACGTAACGACCACTGCAAACGTAGTTAAAACAAATTACATTTCAGTAAATTCAACTAACATTGTCATTTTTTATTTAATGTTCAAAAAATGACTAACAAATGTTGTAAAAATTAACCATATATGTCAGTAAAAAATAAAGAAACATTTATCTTTTCTTATTTTTTTAAATAAAACAAAAACAACTGTAAAAAATTAATGTAAAATCATAAAACAGTCATTTGATGTGTTTTGTTTTTTTAAATGAACTACAAGGTTAGTAAAAAATTTAATTTGTTCTACAAATGACTGACATTTACATTAAAAATAAAGAAACTGTATTACAACCCAAACAACTACATATTTTTAAATCAGAAATTCCCTGAGTGTGGTATTATTTTTTAAATTCATTGTTATTGACTGATATTTGCTTCACGATTAATTTCACAAACTATCTAAACTTTCGTCAATGATTATACAATGCGAACAGTTTTTAGCTTGGAATTTTAAGGAACATTGATTTTTGAAAATCAATATTAAATCCCCAAAAAAAATATTTGGAATTTATTTATTTCATAATTAAATAAGTCCCCAGTTTAAAAATGAATAAAATTCTCAAAAAATTTTATGATCCCATCTAATATCCTACACATATAACTGTACCTATTTTTTTTCTTACGTGGTTCTCTTAACCATTAAGTTTTAATGTAGGACATGAAATAATGCATTTTAAATTTGAATACAAAATAATTATCATTTTGAGATTTTAAATGTTCTCCCAAATTTTTAGCTTGTTGTTTTTTTATTCAAAACAAAATAAAACGATAGAAATTTCTGTCAAACCAAAAAATAAAAAAAATTTTAAATAAATTATTTATTTTTCTATTTGTAATAAGAATGTAATTGTTGTTTATATTTATTGAAAATTTAATTGTCATGTTCCGGAATATCACCACCTAACGAATATAATAAAGAGCGTAGTAACAGTTATCACTTTTTTCAAGCAGTGGTGTTTCGTTTTCGTTGTTTGGCTCTGAGGTCCGATTAAGTAAAAAGCTATTAAATTTAAAAAAGTTGAGCTTAAGAAAAACAATAAATGGTTTTCTACAACAATGATAAACACTTTCGATATAATTTTTATTAAAAATAAAAATTATGTTTTTTCAACTTTTAATTGTACAATAAAATAAAAATTATTCAAGCTCGAGGCCATACTCTATATTTCTTTATTAGGATATTGTCATAACAAATAATGTATAACATTTTTGTTTTCAAATTTATTATTTGAACCTCTTTAGGAATGTATTGATAGATCTATTTCGGGAATTTTCTAGGTTCCCATCATCAGAACACGTTTTGAAAGAAGTGACAATCCCATACAAGACATCAAACATTCATATAATCTAGTTTTCTTACTTAATGAGAACTAGTATATGAGCGAAGCACAATTAATTTTCAAATCAGACTAGACTAGTTTATGCGTTTTTAATGAACAGGAGGCGTCATCAGTGATTTTCCATTTAATTTTTTTTTTTTAAGAGAAGCAACACTCAGGAAATTCTTCCTATTCATTAATGTGTTGCATTGTTTTATTGCTTGTGTTTTATAACTGTCATATAGTTACTATATTTTTTAACAACCTACCGGCAGTAAGAATCGAACCTGCGTTTCTTCTTCTTTCATTACAAACGTAACAATACCACGTCACGATCGCTAAACAATCTGACTGAAGTATATTTAAGTAAGTTTGAGGTTATGCAAATTTAGTTTGCTCTACAAAATTTAAAATCCAAATGTTTGAAAAAACTGACGTTGTAGCCCCTAAAATGCAACTTGTTTGCACCTTATCACTTAAGTACGTGGTAAGTATTCACTCTAGATACCTAACTATATTCTGAAGCCAGTTTAAAATTTAATTGTGAATGTCAGACGCAAAAAACACACATTTCCAAACATTTACGCCAATTCCTTATAAGTTTGTGATGTTTGTGTCTCGTTAGTGGTGCGCTGACTTCAACTTGGTATAACTCAAACTATATAAAATTACAACATTTATCAAATAATGTACTCAAAACTCAATTCCATTAAACGCCGCAAAAACCATAAAAACTGTGAAAGTTTAAAAATCGGAAAAAGTTTGTTTACTTGTTAGTAGTGTCCGACCGAACAGTTCGGCCAAAAAACTATATTTTGTCGATTTTTTGATATCTAGGGGCAATGATGACATATTTTGGTATGGGAAACATGTTTGTTGAGCCGATTTAATTCGATTTTGTGTATAAAATTTAAGAGAAAAACCGAAGTTTAGCTATAAAGTTAAAAGTTCGGTCGCCGAACTATTTTCAATTTGACCGAACTTTCTGAGGCCGAACAGTAAATTCATCGCTTAACTACAGACTGCTCTTCAAATTTGACACTCAAAATAGCATCTAAGCAGCCCAATAAACATTTTTCCATCCGCTAAATTTGTCCATAATGCTCTAAAATACCGAATACAGACCTAATGCATTTTCTGACCGAACTGTTCGGTCGGACACTACTTGGTAGCCACCATACAACTTTTCACCAAGCCGCAATATGGAAATTACTTTTTCAGTGAATGTATCTCCCAACTCCAAAAAAAATTAATATTAATTTTTTTGTGTTATATTTAACCCCGCCAACTCAGGAAAGAAATGCTTAGTTTTTATAAGGTTAAAAATAATAACACTTAAAAGACCCCTCAACCCACTTAGCGTGAGGGCCGATTTAATTGTTGCGGATTTGGGAGAAAGTGAATATTTTTGATAAAAAATTTTTTAAATATATTTTTCGTGCAAGAAAGTAGTTTTACATTGTAAATTATTTAATTTGAGCACAATTACTCAGTTCGAAAACATTTAATATTGGGCTTATCGTTAACCCGTGTTTTCCGTAGGTAAACAATGTTACACAAAATAAAGTTGATGGTTATAACTAGGGCAAGGAATTTCATGCAAATGCATATTTGTAGTCAGAAGCCCAAAATCGATTTGGACCAAATACTTGTCCGAATCAAAGTCTGTGCAACAAAATGGCTTCGATTGGTTGTTGCATATTTTGTTATTACTGCATATTTTTCCAAATGTTACTATAAATGCATATTTTATGGCATATATTGGCATTTTTGTTGCACATTTTGCATATTTTCAATTTAATTGAAAATTTTTTGTATATATTGTAAAAATACGAATTAAGTTTAAATCAAAAATTTAACAAAAGAAAATATTTGTAACCCTGAACATAGCATCTAGTTGTCATTTCTTAGACATTTATATTGGATTTCAGTTTTAATAGAATTTTAAAAACTCAAAAATTGTACGTGCTTATTTCTTTTTGATTCTTAGTGCATATTTTTGGATTTGTGGTGCATGTTATTTGGTTTTTTGTGCATATTTCGATCTAAGCACATATTTTAAGATCCTATTTTCCACTTTTAGTTGCATGAAATTGCGTGCCCAAGTTCCCAGTAAAAAACGCTGCTTACCAGCAAGCAGTTTTGTAAGGGAGTAAGCCAAATATAATCCCTTACAAACCTGCTTACATATGTTTAGTAAAATCATATTTCATGTAAAATCATATATATATGGGTTTTAGTAAAATCATATTTCGTGTCTACATTATTACGATTAAAAGTAATAATATGAATAATATATAATTTATTTTACATAAAACTCTACAGACATTAATTTTAGACATAATATAATTATTTGTTTTTACCGCACCTCGTGGTAGCTTTTCAGGAACAGTGAAACGTCTAATTATTTTTTTAACATATCCGAAATCACCAAACACAATCGGAAATCACTCCGGAAAACTGGTTAAGATCGTTTATAATCTACGACATGAAACTTTCTGCATTACAATCTACATCCTCGTAAGAGTTTAACGTAAGCTGCTTACAAACTGCGTCAATGTAAGGGAAAACAGTAAGCTCAACAAAATTTTTTGTTTAGTTTTATACGAACAATATAATAGTAAGCACTTACTTGAGCGCATTTGTTTTATCCTGCTTCTAAAAACACGACAATTTTTTACTGGTTTATAACTGAATATTCTTAAATAAAAAATATTTAAAAAAGAGAATAATTTTGCAAAAAAAACTAAATTTTCATAATATTATCAACTTTTTTTCCTTTTTGGAATCCTTATACTTGCCAGGAAAATGCTCATCATCAAAATAACTCCATGTACAAAATCCGTCTTTGATTATTTTGTTGGGATTTTTTCGGTCTTCGATCCACAAGGGTTCATATTTTTTAATTTACCTCGTTGAAAATTTTGCTTAATTTAGAACTAAACTTATTTTCAGTTGGTTAATTTAAACAAAATTTAGTTATCACCATCAATATTATTTTGTGGGACACTTTTGACCTCCGGTTACCATTTGTTAATGATACGCCAAATATTTAATATTTCGAAACAAAACAATTCTGATCTAGTTAAACAACTAACAATGTAAAATGAGTATTTTTCACCAAATTTTTTTTTTTTTAATTTTTTTTTATCAAAAATACATAGTTTTCTCCAAATCCGCCAAAATTAAATCTGCCCACAAGCTAATTGGATTGGAACATCCCTTAAGTATTATTATTTTTTGAAATTCCATGCTGATGTTAAAGAAAAGCTTCATAATTTGAATATTTTCAATCTTTACATTTTTTTTTTTTATTTTTTTGTTCATAATCGCAGCTTTAAAAATAATGCTATATTTTAGACATTATGTTGGCCTAGTGTGGATAAGGGTTGCCAAACTTATGAAAAGTAAATACTTTTTTTCCTGAGTTTTCGGGGTTAAATTAAATTAAAAAAAATTATATTTTTTTTGAAAAATTTCTAAAAAAATATGTGTCTTTTGATAAACAGGAAAATTTCTCATAGTCTGGAAAAAATTAGAGAATTTTTTTCCATGAATCATAACCTAACCTCACCCCTTCAAAATTCGACAATTTGTTTTTTTTTTTAAGAATCAGCCTAACGTCATTGCTTTTAAATATAGTCAACCATCGTTACTCCCAAGTCTCTCTTATGTTCCATTAAAAATTTATTTTTAGAATCAATATCTTTGTCCACACTCGTAAGCATATAGGTAACCTCATATTTTGGGAACTTTGCAAAAAGAATTTCAATTCAATTTTGTTTTAATGCCTAAATTGTTTTTGTGCACAACATTTTATTTTCTTCGGTATTCCTATAGACTAAAAACATATAAAACCATCCAATCGATTTAAACCAAACTTTCCGATTTCAACAAATCTTGGTATATGATAGCTCCTAGACGATCTTGAAAAATCGCGTTTCAAAATATATATGAAAAATATTTGAAAATTTCACAAAAGTAGTTCGAAAAAATCGCACTTTAAAAAAAATTGGTGTTATAAAATCGTTTACATTTTTTTTTAACGGTGGAAACTATGCGATTCGTTGTTAACATCTTATTTTAAAGCTAATGTGCTTTAAATAAAATTAGGAACTAAATAATTGTGTGAAGATAAAATTAAATTTTTCCAAAATTCGCGGTTCAAAAGAAAAACTGGCGTTTTAAAATCCTTTAAAAAAATTATGTTAATTCCAAATTCTTCCACTATGCAGTAGACAAATCACTTTTTGCACTTTTTGCATACAAATGTAAAAAAAATATAATTAAAAAACCGATAACTGTGGAGTCCGCAGAAGTATCATATAGGCATTTTGCAACGGTAAAGAAGCTGTCAAGTGATTTAGGTTTAGTTTCGTTTGGCATTTCAACATGAAAAGACTAACTCCGGAACAACGCTTTCAAATTGTAAAAATTTATTTTGAAAATCATGGTTCTGGTCGAAATACGTATCGCGCACTACGTCCATTTTGCGGTCAACATAATCGTCCATCAAAGCAATTAATTCGATTAGCTATGGAACGTTTTCGCACCACGTTTACTCTAAATGATAATATGCATCCACAGAGACGTCGTACAGTGCGTATAGAAGAGGTCATTGCTGCTGTAGAGCGTAGCGTACAGGAAGACCCCAATCAGTCTATCCGTCAATGGTGACCGCTTTAGAGCCATGATTTTTTTAATAAAACATTTTTATATGTTAATCTTTTTTTCTACTAAATTTAGTATCGTTTTTCTGATTTCTATTTACAACTTTGAATTCGCTAAGAGTTCCATAAAAGGATTTGGCAACGACATATAGAGGAATACTTTTAAATTATCATATTTTTTTAAGAATTTAAAAAAAAAACATTTTTTTTTCAAATACTGCGGTTTATTCCGCGGACTTAAAAAAAATGCATTTTACCCCCCAAATTTTATATAAAGCGATAGTAGTAGCTTTAAAATGGGATATCAATGGCATACGTAGCTTTAACCGTTAAAAATATATAAAATGTTATACGACTACTTTTGTTAAATTTCGAGTTTTTTTTTTCAAATGTTAAAATGCGACATTTTCACAACTGTAAGAGCTACTTACATAAGATTTGGACTATGTTCTGTATGCACTTACCAGCCATACCACGTTTGGTTAAAATTGCAGGCAAGTGAAGTCAAAAATTCCAATTTTTTATGGTTTTACATGGTATGAGTCCATAGCCCTTAACCCTCCGAAGTTAGACAAAATACGAAAAATTTCACATAATAAATATATTTGAAGTTTTAAGCTGGAAGTTCAGAAATTTTTTTTTTTTTAATAATTCCAGACATTTCTCACGTTAAAAGTTACAATTCAAAATAATGCATTTATTTTACAAATGTCATAGTTCTAAGCATCTATGGATGATGATTAAGACTTCATATATTTATACCATGATTTGAAAAGTTTATTTAATTAAATTTGTTTATTAATTACTAAATATTTCCAATTTTCTATCAAAGACAAGATTGTTATTACTTTTTTGTTTATTCACTTGTAAGAGGGCAGATCAATAAGTCTGCGACTTTTTAGATAAAACACAGTTTTTTTGCAAAAAATAATTATTTTTCAACATAATCTACTTTTAACTCAATACACTTAGTCCAACGTTTCTCCAATTTTTGTATCCCTTCCAAAAAATAGGATTTTTCGAGGTCCACAAAATAGGCATTGTTTGATCAAAAATTTCATCGTTGGAGCTAAATCTCTTTCCACCGAGCCATTTATTTAGGTTTGGAAACAGGAAATAGTCACTGGGGGCTAAATCCGGAGAATACTTCGGATGAGGTACTAATTCGTAGCCCAATTCATGGAATTTTGCCATTGATACTGCACACGTGTGCAGCCGTGCATTATCTTGATGAAAAATAACTTTTTTCTTGGCCATATGGGGTGGTTTTTTTTTAAATATTCGTTAAACCGGTCCAATAAGTGGTCATAATATTCGGCGTTTATTGTTTTCCCTTTTGAAAGTAATCGATGGGGATTATCCCGCGTGCAGCCCAAAAAACTGTTGCCATCATCTTCATGGCCTACAAACTTACCTTTGTGGCCAATTGATAGCAAACGCGGCACCCATCTTGCAGACAGCTTTCTTAAACCCAACTGATCATTTAAAATCAAAACCACACTGCCATATGAAATGCCCATGGCATCAACAATATCACGTACTTTTACTCTTCGATCGGCCAACACCATATGGCGGATTTTTTCGACATTTTCGGGTGTATTGACCTCAATTAACCGTCCAGAACGTTCTGCGTCATTTGTACTTGTGCGACCACAACGTAAGTAAGTAAACCACTTTTTTACCATTAAAATCGATGGTGCAGAGTTCAAATACACTCAAAAAAATAAGTTAGTACAAAAGTTAGTAAAATGTCTTGTAAATCAAAAATAGTATACCATTTTTTAGCAATTTTTTTTGCTAAAATCAGCACTTAACTGTTTTATACTAATGCTTTACTAATATACTAATGTTTTACTAATTAATTTTTCTAAAAAAATTTGTGCTGATAAGCACATTAATAGTGTGGACGACAACCAGATTGAAAGATATACGCAGAATGAAGCAGATGTCGCAGCATGTCAAGATGTAGTAGAGAAGAAGAAAATGATACTAAAAAGTGCAACTATAATAAGACATATAAAAAAATCAACCATGGAAGATTTTTGTATCTGGTTTTCATACATAAAACAAAATTGAGGATTAAAACAACTTAAATTTTGCGTTGTCACCGGCTTGTGAAAATAATTGTCTATTAATAAAATAAAAGACAAAAGAAAATATTTAAATTTAATATGTATTTCTAAACAAAATGTTTATAGATTTATAATCTAGTGTGGTCAAATTGCAAACAAACAAACGTATACAGACATGTAGACAGAGTAAAGCGAAAGACAAAGACACACATCTTAGGTAGATTTTTATGGTTCCTTTTTCTTATTGCAAAAAAATGTTGTTTTTTTCGTTTGTTTTTGTTAATTTTTTGTTTCTTCTTTGGCAGTTGCGTCCTTAAAAGATAGCATCATTTAGACAAAAATTGATGTAATTAGTTGAAAAAAAATTTTTGTTATGTTATATATATTTATTTCTATATATTTGCAGATATTAAATTACTTCATGACATCAATGTGGGAAAATGATAATTTTTATATTTCGTAATTATTATAAATTATTTTTAAAAGAATCACAAAAATATGTTTTATGATTTTCAGCAAATATATTAACTAAATTACAAATTTTTTACAATTTTATTGCGTTTTTTTTCAGTCTACTAAAATTCAGCAAAAAATTTATTAATTTTAGCTGATTAGTAGATTTAGCAAAACTTTTGGTGAATCTACTAATTTTGTTGCTAAAAATCAACAAAATTTTTGCTGACTTTACAAACTTTTTTTTTGAGTGTAGTTTTTTTTCACGCTTTTCCTTGGTTTGATTGACGTTTTTTTTTTTCACAAAAAATAATGTTTAATGAGCACTCGAAATACACTTTTTTCCATTTTTAAAAAAATCCACGAGGTTGTATGTTTCGAACAGCTGTTAAACGCAAAGTAAATGAAGGAACTTGCTCAAAATTTGATAGTAGTTTATTAACAGCTTGGTGGAAGCAGTGTTGCATTTCATACAACTTCCAGGGAGGTTCGAAAATTCTCTTTTTTATCATTTCCAACCAACACGTGTCGAAATCGAACAGCTGTTCAAAATGTAATAATCAGTGCAACCAGAAATATGCTGTAGCATGTTTTTTCCTGTGCATCCTATTCAAAAATTGATGAGATATTTATCCGTTTCAGAACAATTGATGAATTCTGGCATCGATTTATTAAAGCATATTCTTGGATATTTTGTATTTCAATATTATAGTTTTGGAATTTCAATATTTTTGGAAAAAAATTCAATTTTTTTTAGCATATTTTTGTACTTTTTTCTAGATTTTTCAACACTAATTTTGAAAATTCAAACCATTTTTGCAAAATTTGAGTTTTCAGTTTTAAGACTATTAGGTATAATTAATATTTTATCTAATCTTTTGTTAGCAATTGAAATACATTTCTCAAACGTTAGTCCAACTGTACTATTATAAAAAAGCTTTTCAAAACGGATTTTTAAAGAAAAATATGTTTTAAGAGCATATTTTTCGTTTCTTTAGATAATTTTTATGGGCATTTCATCGATTTTTTAGAGCATATTTCTGGTTCCCTGGTAATATGAATTCGATCAAAAGGCGGGAAGATTATAAAGGGTCCGCCATGTAACGTTTTTTTTTTTCGATGCCGATTTTGCCAAAAAAATCATCTTTTCAGATCAAGCTCATACTGTATGGCCAGCCGAGGCAGCCATCTGAATGAAATTATTTTCCATTATTAACCGGAAGGATTGTACTTTCAAATAAAAAAGAAATTTGAGCAAATATTCAGTAGTTTTTTTTTTTATAGCATTTTCAAAAAAAAAAAAGATATTTGGCGGACCCTATTTATAAAAAGTGAATATTTTTATCAATAAATTTAGTTAGGAACGAAATTCACGTGTTTGAAAATTGATCTAATTATACATAAAAAAGTTTTTATTTGTTCTTTATTCTTTTTAGCCTCTTTTTCTCCTCTTTTTCTTCTCTTTTTTCCTTTCTTTTATTTTTTCCTTTTTTTCAATTTTGTTGAGTGTTGGGTTAACACGCATGATACCGGTGACCCCATATTGTTTTGATTTGGTAGTTAAGATAAGTCATCATTTTGCGCTATATTTCCATATAAAAGTAATGAGCTTTGTAATGAAAAATGTAAGTACTTACCATTACCAAATATCTACTTATGATATACTTTTTTTCTGTAGCAAGGAAGTTGGCTTGGAAAGACTCAGCTATAACTCTACACAAAAAAAAAACAAAAAAATTCATACTATTTATGAATATTTTATGAAAAATTTGCCAATGTACTAATTTATGAACTTTTTCATAACATTTATGAACAGTTCATAAAAAATACTGTGAAAGTTCGTATCTCGTAAGTTATGACAAGGTTCTTAAAATATATGCAGAAACACTTAATATTTGTGAAAAAGTACTTAAAAAATTTGCCAATGTACAAAACCCTAATATTTAAGAAAATTTGCATAAATTGCAATAATACTGGGAATTATATATATACCTTTTCATAAATGCTAGGGAAACTAGGAACACTTCATTAATAGTATGAACCTTTAAAAATATGAACTTTTTCATAAAAAATTATGAATTTTATTTTTTTGTGTGTATGATTTAGGGTATATTATAGTCGTGTTTAACTTATATTACATTTTCATATTTGCTTCACTCCTTGTCATTCACTTGGATTTTATTTGGGACGTTCTTTAACTTGCTTGTTTCTCTTATTGTCGAAGCAAGTATTCGCAGTAATATACACTGCTGCTGACATATTAATGTTTCACTATTCTTATGTTTGTATTATTGTTCAAAGAAGCACCACATGTGTTTGCATAATTTATAAAAATAATTGTTGTTGTATTTATTCTGGTGTTTTCATATCCTTGCAACATTTCATTTGCTTTCTATTCTGTTGTTCAACACTTAAGTGTTTTTGCTATTTTCTAGCAACTGTGGCGAAAGTTGTTCATGTTTATATTGTTTATTTTGATTGTCAAAAAAAAAAAAAATATGAAATAGAGTAACATGTATCTTGTTACATGTATATTAGGGCTATAACTTTTTAATTTTTTTTTGCAAATATCAAATTTGGCATAGCATAATCGATTAAACCATAAAAAACTATGAACAAATATGTTATAACTTTTACTCTGCTGTCAATAAAATGCACCCACCAACAGCGACGAAATTTTAAATTTGTATTTTTGTTTAATTTTTAATAAAATTTTTATATTTTAATTCTGTTTTATATATGTGTAAGTGTATATATCACTTATCATTCTTCATTCGATTTAAGTTATCTTAGGTACTGATTTAAGATAATTAACAACCCACCTCTGTAAATTCTATTGCTTATTGTCATTTTGTTGACAGGTGTAATAAAAATAGGAAAAAAAAAATATATATATATATATATGTGGTAAAAATATAACCGTAAATAACAATTAGGGGTGGTGGTAAAGTTTCCTGCCAACCGCGAATCTTTTTTATATCAATAAAAAAAAACTTGTAAAAATGTTTATTTTTTTTAAATTTTGATTTAAATATATTTGAATCCAAAATATTTTGGGTTACCCGAAATTTAATTAAATTTTAACCATTATATAAACCTTATAATAGAAATTTAAATAACTTGTTAAATTTTTTTTTTTTTTTTGTAGTGATTTGGAAAATGAATTTGCTGAGTGAAGTTGTTTTTTTTTTTTTTTTGTTTTGCAAAATGACCCAACATAATGTTGTTCGTTAATAATAAAACATAGTCCACCACGTTGTACTATGCCAAAATTTTGGTTATATCCCTAATGTATATATCACTAGTAGGGAATGTTAATTTGTTAAAAATACTCAACATATTTTTTAAGATAAATTAGAAAATTGTTTTTGGATTGAAAAATTTGGTTTATTCGTTGAAAAATGGGGTAGAAAATTTACCGCATAACAAAAATTGTATTGTTTACTAAGTTAGTGTAGGAGGGCGGAGTGTAGGAGGGCCTAGTGTAGAAAAGCATTATAACGGGTGATTTTTTGGGCAACTTTTATTTTGGAAACACTGATTTTGGCAGCTCAGCTGTTTTCGTGTAACATGTTACTGTTAAACATGTTCAGTTTGGTCTATAATTTAACCATGTATCATCTTACAAACGAATAACGCATGCAGATTATTCAATTTTATTATTGAATAACGCATGCAGATTATTGAATTTATTAAGACAGTGCATCGTGCACTTCTTCCAATTTATGGTCAGTTTGAGCGACCTTCTCAGGCAGCTATTCGCAACCAAGTTTCGCACCAAATTTACATTATTCGACATTAGACCACCATTACGTATACGTAGAGTGCGGACAGAGGAAAATATCGCAGCTGTATCCTCCAGTGTTGTTGATGACCGTGAATTATCGATTCGGCGCCGTTCGCAACCATTGGGCCTCAGTTACTACACTACGTGGAATATTTTGCGGAAAGATTTGGGTGTAAAACCTTTTAAAATACAGCTGGTGCAAGAATTGAAGCCACACGACCTGCCACAACTGTTAACTTTTGGTGAATGGGCGCTGGCAAAGTTGGATAAAGATCCACTTTTTTATCGGAAAATTGTGTTCAGCTACGAAGCTCATTTCTGGTTGAATAGATACGTGAACAAACAAAATTGCCGTATTTGGTGTGAAGAGCAGCCAGAAGCATTGCAAGTACTGCCAATGCATCCCGAAAAATTTTTCTGAGCCCAAAATGGAAGATCTGGACTTGGCTGGCAAGTGGTATCAACAAGACGGTGTCACATGCCACACAGCACGCGAAACAATGGCCCAACTTAGAGGCGAGTTCGGTGAACAGATAATTTCAAGTTTCACACATAAAATATCGCTTCCAAGAAACTAGAAATATATCATTAGAATAAGATTGTTTGCACAACTTATTCAAAAACTTGAAACACATTACAAGAATATAAATTAAAATTTCAAAATTTCTGCATATTGGTTTCGAAATATCTTGTTAAGATATTTTACAAGATTTTTGGTAACGATTTTTAATGTGTAAGTAATTGGCGATTTGTAAGAATTTCTTTGGGTACAAAATTGAAACTGAGAATATATTTTGTTGCTCAGCTTTATAAGTTCTATATTAAAATTGTGCTGAATTGTTGCAGCGCCTTTTTTTATAAAGATTTTATTGTGAACTAGAATTATAATGCAGCATACAAAATCAAAATATTCATGAAGTGCTTTCTAGAAGTGGTGGAATAAAAAAAATCGTAGAAATTGTTTGACAAATGTTAGCAAATAAAAAAAAAAATTTGCAAAAAAATCTATATTTTGAACAGCCGGATTTTTTGTCTAGTTTATGTACTTTTCGGAATTTAAATTGTTATAATAAATTTAATGTTATAGTTTTTTGTTGGGTATAGACAAAATAAACTAATTTTAAAACTGATTTTTGTTGTGCCTTTTTTAAAGTTTTTTGAACAGGCGGTATGACACGCTGTTTTGGATAAGTGCAGTGGCTGGTTCCAGACGGGCTATTTAGCTAGCCGTACATAATATTACACATGCTGAATAAAAAGTGACAGGTTTATTGCTAATTACATTTCGAATGCCCGGCGACATGTAGCCCTTAGATCAGTGTAGTGGTACGTCGCAAAACTATTCCAGTCAAATTACCCCTATCACAGAACACATTGGGCCTAATATGTGACTAGTTTTCCTTCAAACATTTTTCTCCAGTTTTATGATACGTACACCTACACCAGTCACGTGATAAATTTTTTCCCACTGGTTCTGTTGCATATCACATACATCCTAAAATAGTCCTACTTTAACACTACCTACTTCTAGCTTGTCCCGTATCATATTTATTTCAGACGGTAGGGTGATAGGTTACCTTGGTCAAGTTATTCGCCACGTCACACAGTGCCCCACATGTAGCAATTGTCAGCTCCTATGACAAGCCCATGTTAATAGTACCGGTCTGTTTTATATAACAGAACCGAAGCTAGAACAGGTTAATACACACAAAGTTCTAGTTACGTGACCATACCAGTGGCTGGTCCACTTCCGGCAGGGAAGTGTAATGAAGCATGTAGCGCAGTTGTAGTTGAAGTTGCTATTAGTCATTGAAATGGTTCGAACCCTTTTGCAGTGGATGAGAGCAAGGCAATTAGTGCCAAAGGATTCAGTCCATTGACTGCTAAAAAGCGAAAATAACACTAAAGGAATTGTATCCCTACCGACTTTGCATAGAAAAAATAAACGTATTTTAAAATTTATTTTTGTTGTGCCTTTTTGATGTGTTTTTTAACAGGTGCCATGACACACTGCATTGGGTAAATTCAGCGGCTCGTTCCGGACGGACTATTTCGCAACCCGTACATAATATGACACACAGTGAAGCAAAAGTGCAGGTTATTTGCTAATTACCATTCGCATGCCCGGCGACATGTACCCCTCACACCAATACAGTGGTACGTCACAAAACTATTCAATTCAAACTACCCCTGTAACAGAACACATTGTGGGCGATGTGGTGTAGTTGTTAGCGCGTTGGACTGTTACACAGATGGTCCCGGGTTCGATTCCCGGTGACGACAACATCAATTTAGAAAAATAATATGTATGAGTTTTCTATCACTTATATGTATCGCTGCGCCCACCTTCGGTGTTCCCATAGCACTTAACCCCACCGAAGTAAAGTAATAAATCAGGGCTATGAAAGAAAAAGCTTCAATAAATTCGCCAACTCTACATCATGTGGAGACCAAAAACTTTTTTAAGACTTATCATCCCGCGCAATTGCAGTGTTGTCATGTTTGAAGCCCTTCATCTTTCACCACCTTTCTTCTCTCCATTATCCCCTTTCCAAAGAAAGCAACACATTAATTAATAGGAAGAATTTCCTAAGTGGTGCTTCTCTTAAAAAAAAAAAAAACACTCGGTTACTTCAACTGAACATTAATTTTCACAACAAAGTTCGGTTAATTCAAATGAATTTTAGTTGCTACACCAAAAATATCAACGAAGACAGGAAGAAATACCGCAGTGACGACACAATGTTTTGGCGTTTACCTTGTTGTATGTTCTTTTCGCCCTCTTGGTTTTCTCCGCAAAAGATATTGAACAGACAAAAATTCAAGCGGAAGGCTTGAAAGAACAAACAGATTTTGGTGAAACATTTTTTTTTTTGCCATTCTATTTCCACTAAATAATTATTGTTTCGCTTGAAGCGTTTGCCGACATACGTAGGTCATAATTCTTTTAGAACGAATAAAGAATTGCTGGAAAAATATTATAGATATTAGGTAATTAATTCTTTAATCAAATGATAACAATATACTCTTTTATATTTGGCTGAGGCGCATATAGTTTGTATTTTAACCATATGATACTTTTCAATGTTAATATGGCTTCATTACCACCATACACGTAAAACACGTAGTCGTATTGATGGAGTCATTAGTCAGCTTAAATATTTTCTGTTATATTATTCTGTTTTTTTTTTTTTTTTCTGAAAAATGTTGTACGAAAACAAAGACTTTTATTTTTATTTAATGGCTAATGGAAAAAAGCAGAACAAAAGAATTTAATTTTATATCCTTTGGCATAAAGAACACTATCCTTCAAATGTACACGCGAATTAGAGTGACTACTTAAATTGAAAATGTCAACTTTCAAAAAGCGCACACCGGAATTTGTTTACATTTTTGTCCAATAATTATAAAAATGTTGGTCATAGTAGTCCACATTATCATATGACGCATTTCTTTCAAATTTAGAGACTTAATAAATATTTAATAAATTTGAGAGCAAATGGTTTCGATTTGACAAACATTTTTAAAATTAAATTTTAAGACCAAATGCATACGATTTGCTTTCGTCGTTCCTTCAAATTCGACATTTAGCTGCCACCCTAACATGGTTTTGATACACATTAGGGTGTCCCGAATTCGAAGGACGAAATAATTCGAATTATGCAAGACTTCAAAAATATGAAGAAAAACTTCATTGATATTCGTCCAATGTAAAAATTCATAATTATGATGAAGTTGTGTCATAAAAGAGCGAATTTATGACAGTTTCATATATATTTAGGAAAAGTTTCATAAATATGAAAAAGTTTTATAGCTTTTCGTGAAATGTTTCATAAATTTTATATATGACGATTTATTAATATGATGAAGCAAATTCAAAACAATTTTCTTTGCTAGCGTGCAAATACGATAAAGACAATTTATTTTTAATACATTATTTTAAAATTAAATTAAAACTCTAAATTTCAAATTGAAATTAGGACATTATCAATTGATATTAATTTTAATTAAAATTCAGAAAAAATAATATTAAGTTAAGAATTTTAATTTTGAATTTAAAAACATTATTTGAATTAAGTATATCCACTATAATTTATAAAAATTATATTTATATTTACAAAATTTAATGCAAATTTTAGAACATATCAACAGATTAGAATTTCTCACTTCCAATTGATGTTATGATATACTCTGAATTTTAACCCTCTAACAGGTAAGGCTGCCTCAGGGTAGCCTTCATAAAATTTAACGCAAATGCGTCAAATGACTATTTTATACTTAGAAATTAACATATTCCGATAGAAAACTAAATTTTCTAAATATTTTGCGAAGAAATTTTTCGTGTGCCGTCCACGTAAAATTTCAAAAACTAATTAGTTTTAAAAAATATAGTTTTCAAAAATCTAAAAAGACAATTTAAGTTGACTAAAAGCCCTTTATAATAAAATATAAGTAAGATTGAAGCTCTTTAATAATAAGTCCTTACTTTAGTCCAAGGACTCACAGGATTTTTTCAGGATTCCTCTAAAGGTCATCGTCTTAACTTATAAACTAATAGACGGATTTTTATGAAATTTTACAGAAAGAAGACATTAAGAAGACAGAAAGAAGACATTAGCAAAGCGTCGAAGTTTGAACAATATAAATTGAAGTTTAGATACTTTTTCGCCTAATTTCGCTTTTACAAAAAGCGAAAATCCCGATATATTCTTAAATAGGAGCAGTCAAAAAAATGGTTATACCTTGGCAATAGAAATATTTGTTGGCCAAAACTAAAAAAACAAAAAAGCATATAGCTTTAGTCTTCAAAATGCACCCTAAAATATTTTGGCTCATATCGCCTAAATTAGGCAACGATAAACAATTTTGTTGAAGAACTTATTATTTGTTTTTCGAGTGGAACACATGGTATGAACTTCGTTGCAAAACATCGTTTGCCAGTTAGAGGATTAAATAAAAAATCAGAAATTCTTATTAATGATTTTTAAATTTCAAATGGAAATTCTAAATTTCAATTGATAGGAAAACAAAAAAAAATATATGTATATATTTTATGAAACTTTTTTATGAAATGATAAAGATTTATGAAACTTCAGTCTGCGGAGATTTGGAAATATATTTTGTTATAAGAAACTGTGACTGTGCTCAACTCTTTATATACCTCTCAACAATGCGACAGACCTTGAGAAATATATCTCTGGAAGTTTAGAGCTCTTCCAACATTTTGGTCATGTTGGACAAAGTGATTTCCTAATGTTCGTCCTAATTCAAGGCCTTCACAAATAACTTTAGGGGTCAATGTAAACATTTATAGCTCGTCTTCTCCTGAGTCATTATTATCATCATCATCATCGTTTTCGGCAACCATATTAACTAAATCATCGTCATCCAATTCTTTGTCTGTTATTATCTCCAAAATTTCTTCTTCAGAAAAGTCATCAAAACCTTATCCTTCAAGTGTACGCGCTAATTCAATTATTTGAGAATATTCCTGCTCCAAAGGTTAACAAAAAATATTTTCCATGCATACTCCAAAGATTAAAAATTGTCAATTTGATCTAGAATATATGTAAAATCACGCTTAATGTACAATGCTTTGAACGTGGAAATAATTCAATGATCTAAAGGCCTTATTAAAGAAGTGGTATTCTTTGGCAGGAATATAACTTGGACATTTTCGTGTTCTAAATCTTGGAGCATTATCGATAAAAATCGTGTAAATCGAGGAATATGGAAATTACATCGATTTACACGAGAAATAAAAAAATCGAAATAAAGTGAAATCGTATAAAAAAAGTGTCGTGTAAATCGAGGGATAGGTGTAAAATCCAAAAACATTTTTGTTATACAGGGTGTCTGGTGGAAAATTTATATTTTTAAATACGATTAGTAATAAACGGTGCGGAGGGAGGGTGGCGCCGTTGGAATTATCGATTGTACGGATTTGTCAGTCACGATGTCGAGTGAGCATCGTGCGTTCGCTTTTTTAATAGTAATGATTCTTACGTAATTGCTCGTCGACAATTTTGTTCAAAGTTCGGTATTCGGCGAATACGTGATGGGCCGAGTGGATCCCATGGATTTTTTCTTTATGGGGCCACCTCAAAGAGAGGGTTTATAATGACAATCCCCAATCTCTTGTGGATTTAAAGGAAAATATTCGTCGAGAAATCAGCTCAAATGAACCAAGTCTACTGCAGCGTGTGGCGCAGAACACAAGGCTCCGTTTTGAACAGTGTGTTCAACTCGACGGAAGACATCTGGATGACATACTCTCTAAAAAATAAAATCCGATTTTCCATTCTGTCGTTTCATGCTCTTAATAAAACTTTGTGTCAATTATTACGTTTTTTTATTCAAGTTTGAAAATATAAATCTGCTACCAGACACCCTGTATATTCCGTATTCAGTAATCATCATTTGATTGATATTACTAAAATTTCTTTTTAACGGGACAACCTAATATACATACATACATATACTTATCCATATATATATAGATATATAAATGTCTGGTAATCATATTCATACTTGGATTTACAAACATACATACAGTGTCACGAAAAACAAATCAACAAATACACGTGAATCTTTGATTTGAAACATTTCATATTTGCAGGCGGTTAGAAAAAAAATTTGATTGGATCTTTTATACTATGGAATAGTACGCAAAGTATATATAAAAACTGATCAAAATAAATACTTAAGTAGGAAAATTCAAACAAAAATATCGATGATCACAATAAGAGGATGAGCAAAACAAAAGCAACAAATTTAAAAATATTAAGTTATTTTGTAAAAAATAAAAATTAATATATTTTTAAATTTTTTTTTTTTTAAATATTTTTTTTAGTTTTTATTTCATCATTTTTTATTATTTTTTTAAATTCCAAAGTTTCTGGCTATTCAGGCTTCACTGAATTAAAATGTGTTTGACTTTGGATTCAGTTTGCATATTATTTCCTCATTTTTAGGCTGAGCATCGAATTTTTTTATTATCGGTAGTCGTAATAAAAAAATATGTCTTATTGTCCCACACAAACTTAAAAAGTTATTGAAAATTTTAATGAAACAGCAGAAAATTAACCAGAAAATATTTAAAACTGTATGCGTGCAAGTGAATAATGAGTTTTATTTATTGACAAAAGACAATCCGTATCATAAGCCCTTCTTAGCATAGTGGTATGTGAAAATTAGTATGAAGTTATACACTGCGTTGCATAACTATAATCACAAATGATTTTTGCTTTTTTTTTCTAGCATTACGAAGAATTTTTTAAAACTTATAACTGGCTTGAAGGGTGTGATAACTAATCTCTTATTGTGTAAAATTAAAGAGATTACTTAATTGATTTAAGAGAAAAATTGTGTAATAATGTTTTTATAGTGTTTCATAACTATAATCAACGGTGAACAAAGAAGAATATCAAATAAAGAAATATTAAAACTTATTTTTACAGTTATATTAGTTTTTTGTTTTTATATACATCGAGATTATTTTTATGTTATTTTCAATTTATAACGAGCTTTCAACCTCCGTATATTTACAAAAATAAAGCAAATCAAACATATTAGCTAGGTTGATACTAGTATTTCGATCTGGCTAAAGATCTCATCAGAACCCGAAGTTTTAGAAAAGTTGGAGCCTCCATAATAGGCAGAACTTTAACAAAAAACCTATTAATAATCAATTTTGCTCCATTATTTTTGTTTTTTTTTTTTTGCAGTTTTAATCAATTTGCAATAAAATGTCGAGTGGTTTACACAAAAAAATTACAACCAATTTCCATAACGAAAACCACCGATTCAATAACTTTAATTCTGAAATTCCGCAAATAGCGAACATTTCTAATTCAACTGGGCATTGATAGCTCTTTAATTGAATTATCTTTCAATTAAATAATAAATCGTTTGTAAGGTGTTTCCTTTGGGCTAATAAATCATTTGATTTAAAAGTGATCAATATCGTATACCTTGCCAAAAACGAAAAAAAATCGTTGTTGCCATACCAAATGTTTTTGTTTTTCGCGACACTGTATATCAACACTAATGACTGATATATAGAGAAATATTAACGTAGGTTGTTCGATAATGTTAGCAGAATTAGTTGGAAGCTTTTTCTATTTCATTTTTATTAATTGTGTGTTTTATTGTGTTAAGCAAAACATTCCCAAAAACTGTCAACTTTCACAGATGACTTCGCCGCTTTAACAAAGTTGTTTTAAAAATTTCAGTAAAAATTCGTTATAAATGCATAGAGTTAATATTAATAATCTGCAATTAAAGAATATATTCTTAAATTTATAACTTAAAATCAAACAACCCATTATTTATACTCATTGAAATAAGTTATTAAAGAAATTTGTAAAACCGATAGCAATCACTAGGGCAAGAAATTTCATGAAACTAAAAAAACGTAAAATAAGCGCTTATAAAATTCAGTTGAAAATAAAAAAAATATCCACTAAAACAATACGAAATATTCGTTTAACCCTTTGACGACGAAGAATTTTCCGCTGGAAATTTTGAAAATTTTATTGCGGATTCTTACACGGAAGTTTATAAAACTGAGTATGAAATTGTTGTAGAGCTTTTGAACGCATCGGATAGTGAAGATGAAGAAAATGTGTTTGAATTAGATATCGAGGATAGAGCTTTTTTGGATGATTTTACCGATTTAGCGAACGTAGCCGAAATCGAAATCGAAGATATTCTGCAGACCGAAAAACCTTCAACTAGCAAAAATTTTAAGACTGATGCGTCAATGGCAAAAGGTGTTCCCAAACTTAAAGATGCCAAAGAACTTTTAGATAAATTTCAGTGGAAAAAAGTCAATCAAACTTACGTTTCGCAAGTTTATATTGACCCTGATTACATATACGGGCAGGCCTTAAATCCTAAGCTAAGCGCTGATGAGAAGGTCCCAACTGTTTTAGAATTCTTTAATGCAGTTTGTGATTTCGACGCACTAATAGAGCACATAATTCACCAAACGAAACTTTATTGTGAGCAGAAAGGAATAATATTTTCTATAAGTAAAGAAGAGTTGAAAGCGTTTTTTGGGATGATTATAGCAATCAGTATCCACAGATTGCCCGAAATAAGATTGTACTGCTATACGATGGAAATATATTCAGTACCGTTCATTTCCAAAGTTATGACTCGAGACCGTTTTAAAAAAATACGAGCGTTCCAAAGCTTTGTGTCAAAAGAAGTTACAATTGTAAATTGGATGGATAATCGTGCAGTGCATATGGGATATAATTTCATAAATCCAATCGACACAGTAAATATCAAAAGACGCAAGGCTGGATCTGCAAATAAAATTACTGTGACATGTCCCAATATGATTTCGCAATATAACGCTGGAATGGGAGGCGTCGATATTATGCACCAAAAAAAGGTATAGTGTTGAGTAACTTCTAAGTAACTTTTTAAGTAAGAAAGATTTATTTATTTTCAGTCCTACTATGAATATGATCGTAAATCGAAGATCAGATTTTATCTTCGTCTGTTTTCTGATTTTTTGGATTTGGGTGTACAAAACTCACACATAGTGTATGACAAGAGATACACAAGTAATTCAAAACCATTTTCTATTAAACATCTGGAGTTTCGTACGCAGTTGGCTACACGGTTCATAGACGGCTTTTGTAGTCGAAAAGTTAGTATTACCTCGACATCACGAGAATCCTTTACGCGGTCAAGACTGAGGGCAGTACCGGATTTAGCTGGGCATTATCAAACAAGAATGGATGGAGGAGTCAGGAAGCGATGTGTTGTTTGCACAAAAAACGGAATTGAAAATCGGACAAACACAATTTGTTTCGAATGTAAAACACCAATGTGCTTTACTGCGGACAGAAATTGTTTTGAAGTTTATCACAACTAAGTTCGAGTTTGAATTAATTTATAAGGACCATTTAAGGGATCTCATAATTTTAAATGAATTTTTAAGTTTTTGTTTTTTAAGTTTTTTTATTTTTTTTTTTTTGCTAAATTGTTTGTGTTTTCTTTTTTTTTTTAATTATAAAATATTAAATAAAAAAAAAAAAAACTAAAAAAAAAATCTCCTTTATTTTTACCTTTGACGACGAATGGGACTCAGACGTCCCATCATATTTTCAGCCAGGCTTTGGAAAAATATATATCTATTTACAGCGATTATTTTTTCTGATTTTGTAAGATTATTGCGGTATAGGTATTTTAAGAATAACAATATTTCAATTATTTCGGTAAAGGTATTTTAGCAATAACGGTAATTTAGTTATTTCGATAACTGTAATTTAAGGATATTAGTATTTTAATTATATGGGTAACGGTGTTTTAAGGATAATGGTATTTCCATTATTTCGGTAACGGTATTTTAGGGATAACGATAGTCAGTTAGAAGGGTTAATAATTGGAAACGGTATTTTAGCGGTATTAGCTGCCATTACTTTTTTAAATTGTTAAAATGATTTTGACCTACTTTAGAAATTTTCGACACCTGCTGAAACTGACTTTAGATGATGTTTATTTCTCAAGGTTTTTTGAATTCACTATTAATTTGAAATTGGCTAGCGTATTGCATCCACTGAGTTTCTTTTTAAACAGCACATCCCATTAAAAAAAGCATTTTAAAAATTTTAAACGCAAAGATTATCTTAACATTTTTTTAGCTTTTGGAGCAAACAAAATTCTCATAACCCTAAAATGCATACTTATAGGTGTAACTTTAACTAAATCCAAGCAAAAACTGTGATTTAATATTCTGAATTTGCATGAAACTTAAAACCGCCATAATTTCTGCGCCGTTAAAGATAGATATTCAACGCGAGTGGATTGAGCATGCATAATACTCTGCTCTAGAAAATTGATTTCTCGAAATTTGAATGTCGCTTCCCTTAGAATTATCTCTTTAATTGTAGACAATATAGCAATTACTTGTGTCCGACCGAACAGTTCGGCCAAAAAACTATATTTTGTCGGTTTGTTGATATCTAGAGGCAATGATGACAAATTTTGGTATTGGAAACATGTTTGTTGAGCCGATTTAATTCGATTTTGTGTAAAGAATTTAAGAGAAAAGCCGAAGTTTAGCTATAAAGTTAAAAGTTCGGCCGCCGAACTATTTTCGATTTGACCGAACTTTCTGAGGCCGAACAGTGAATTCATTGCTTAGCTATAGACTTTTCTTCAAATTTGACCCTCAAAATAGCATCTAATGAGTCCAATAAACATTTTTCCATCCGCCAAATTTGTCTATAATGCTTTAAAATACCGAATACAGACCAAATGCATTTTCTGGCCGAACTGTTCGGTCGGACACTAGCAATAACTATAAAAAATCGAATTTTTGAAATTTTTTTACAGTTTTCTAAATTTTTTTTTTTTTTTTTATAAAAGCACTAAAGAGTTACATCTTAGTGAAAACTTTAATTAAAATATCCTCTTAAACTAATTTTTTATTGTAATATAGAAATTTAACATTTGGAAAAAAAATGAAAATGGAAATTATTCAAGTTCGAGGCCATACTCTATATTTATTCATTAGGATATTGTCCTAACAAATAATCTATAGAGTTTTTTTTTGGTTTCTAATTTATTATTTGACCCTTTCAGGAATATGTTGATAGATCTATTTCGGGAATTTTCTAGGTTCCCATCATCAGAACACGTTTTGAAAGCGGTAACAATCCCATGCCAAACATCAAACATTCATATGAACTAGTTTACTCACTACATGAGAACTAATATACATATGAGTTTGAAGTTAAAGATTATAACTATTGATCAAAAAATAAATTGAAAACTTGTTTGATGTGCAAGATCCACCTCTGGTGGATATTCAATACACGTTTTTTTGTATTTCTCTCCTTTTTATATTTTGTTTAGTTTGTAAACAAAACAGGGGAAGTAAACTAGGCGGTACTTTGCCTTTTTTACAAGTTTGTTATAATTTTTATTAAAAATAAAAATTATGTTTTTTTTCCGACCTTTAATTGTGCAATAAAAATGAAAATTATTCAAGTTCGAGGCCATACTCTATATTTCTTCATTAGGATATTGTCCTAACAAATAATCTATAGAGTTTTTTGTCTTCAAATTTATTATTTGACCATTTCAGGAATGTGTTGATAGATATATTTCGGGAATTTTCTGGGTTCCCATCATCAGAATACGTTTTGAAAGCGGTAACAATCCCATGCCAAACATCAAACATTCATATGAACTAGTTTACTCAGTACATGAGAACTAATATACATATGAGTTTGAAGTTAAAGATTATAACCATTGATCAAAAAATAAATTGGAAACTTGTTTGATGTGCGAGATCCACCTCTTGTGGGTATTCAATACACGTTTTTCTGTGTTTCTCTCCTTTTTATATTTTGTTTAGTTTGTAAACAAAACAGGGGAAGTAAACTAGGCGGTACTTTGCTTTTTTTACAAGTTTGTTATAATTTTTATTAAAAATAAAAATTATGTTTTTTTCCGACCTTTAATTGTGCAATGAAAATGAAAATTATTCAAGTTCGAGGCCATACTCTATATTTCTTCATTAGGATATTGTCCTAACAAATAATCTATATAGTTTTTTGTTTTCAAATTTATTTTTTGACCCTTTCAGGAATGTGTTGATTTACCGAAACTTTTTTTATGGATATCCGAAAATTTTATCCAATTCGGCTGAAACTTGGCATATAACAGACATGGGCAAATTTGGCACCAGAACGAATTTCGTGCGGCCCTAAACCAAAAAACCTCCAAAAAAAAAAAACCAAAAAAGCCGTATAGTAAATAAAAAATTAAATTAATCGACAAAAAAATTTATTATCAAAATACTAAAATAAAAGTTAAAAAAAAAACTTTAGGAGTAGGAAAAAAAATGTACTAACGTTCAGAATTTGCAAATATAATTAAAAATGGAGACTCAACAGAAAATTATACTGCTCCACAAAGAAACACAATGAATATAAAACCAAAAAAGTAAAAATTATTTCCAAGTTGCTGGCTTTCCTCAATTTTAACATAAACACTGGGAAAAATTATTAATGTCTCAATAACGCAAAAATTGCATTTTCAGGATAAGTCATTTAGTAAAACATTTGGACACATTTTAATTTTATTTAAAACGCACTAGCTTGAAAACATAAAACTTATTTGGAAGAAAATTGAAAAGTGAAATAGAGACGGGGGAGATTAGCAAAATAAACAAAAATCTAAAAATAGAATATTTCTGTAGTTAGTGTTGTCACTTCTGAGTAATATACGATAACAGAAAAGCTAATAGGAAGGAAAACTGTAATTTAGCTTCATTGCATTCGAGGCCATACTTGGGTGTGATCGCTAAACGGTCATGAATTGGTATTGTTACATTTGTAATGTAAGAAGAGCGCAGGATTGATTCTTACAGCCGCAGGTTGTTGAAAATATTTATCATATAGAGACAATCTGACAATTATAAGACACAAATAATAATAATACAATTTAAATGGAAAATCACTGATGACGCCTGTCCAAACGCAGAAATTAGTCTAGTCTGATTTACAAATTAATAGTGTTTATAATTTTTAGAGAAAAACATTTATTCTTCTTCTTAACCTCAGCATTTCTTAAGAAAATTTAATTATTTTTTGAAATCCACTTGTATGTATATCCCTTGATAAGATTTATTTAATATTTTGTGTAAAAAAAATGTTCTCAAACGTATTAAATAAATTTATTTGGCTATTCTAAAAACTCTTTTAAGTAATTAAATGTGTCAAAATGCTAATTAAAAATTAATAAAATAGTAATATGAAAAATTAAAGGCTATTTTATATACAGATATATATGGCGATATTACAAATATAAATACAATAAATTTAAGTTTTTCTAATAATTCAGAAAGAATTAATTGACAAAACAAATTTTCCGTTAAAAATTATAAAAAAAAAACTAAATTAAATAAATGTATTAGACAAAATTTGTCAATATATGTAGTTTCCTTTGGGAGTATCTCATCATGAAATATTTGCATGATTTGAAACACATGTAATAGAAGGAAAAATAGAGCAGTGAGAGAAATATTTAAAAAAATTTATTTATATTCGAACCCAGCAGAACGTTTTAGCGCATATGACAGAGCAAGTGGTGGCTGCTTATATGGGATAAGAAAAGATGTAAAAGATTATGGATTAAAGCACTGCTTTCAAACTATACATAAAGTCGACATAATTCGTTTGAAAATAAATAATATTTGGTTTGCAATTATACTGGTGTATGTTAGAGGGGCAAACTGGGATGAGGAATTTGCTTTCATAAAAAAATTGTATATTTCAGTTACGGATACAAATACGATACTCATTGGGTATATGAACGTCAGAATTGGCGATACTCTGCAAGAAATTGAAGATATATATTAAAGCAGTTTTGTGGCAGGTTTAGATGTAACTAAGATAATTCCAAGATCAATTGGTTAATACAAAGGGCAGACGTTTAATCGAGTTATTGAATGATTATGGTCAAACTATTCTCAGTGGCAGAACAATTGATAATGATAACGGTAATTTTACATTTGTTAATCCTATAGAACGCTCAGTCAATGACTTATGTGCAGTTTGTGGTGTAATGGTTAGCGCGTTGGACTATTACACAGAAGGTCCCGGATTCGATCCCCGGTGCCGGCAACATAAAAATAATATGTATGAGTTTTTTCTATCCCTCATACGTATCGCAATGTCCACCTTCGGTGTTCCCATAGCAATTAACCCCACCGAAGTAAAATAATGAATCAGGGCTATGAACCAAAAAGCTTCAATAAGTTCGCCAACTCTCCATCAGGTGGCGAGCAACAACTGTTCTAAGACATCATCTCGCGCAATTACAGTGTTGCCATGTCTGAAGCCCTTCATCTTTCCCCACCTTTCATCTCTATACTATCCCTTTCCAAAGAAAGCAACACACTAAATATAGGAAGTATTTCCTGAGTGTTGCCTCTCTTTTTAAAAAAAAAAAAAAAAAATTACTCTCTTTCGTTGAATGTTTTGAAGTTGACTCAAAAGTATGGCCCGATCATTTACCAAGTAAATTAAAGTTGAATATTAAAGATAAAAATAATCAAGTTCAAAATATGAACCTACTGCCGAAACTGAAGTGGATTGACTCTTAAAAAGAAAGATATCAAATCAGACTGGATAGTAATGTTGGACTCCAAATAAGTGGAGGAAGATAAGTGGAGGAAGCTCAGTCAATGACTTATGTGCAGTGTCTCAGGAATTACTGCCTTTCGTAATTTGATTCAAAAGTATGGTCCGATCATTTACCAATTATATTAAAGTTGAATATTAAAGATAAAAATAATCAAGTTTAAAATATGAACCTACTGCCGAAACTAATGTGGATTGACTGTGAAAATGAAATATATCAAATCAGACTGGATAGTAATGTTAGACTCCAAATAAGTAGAGGAAATATAAATAACGTTAAAAATTCAATAAATATAGTCAAAAAGTCTGCCAATAAACCCGTTCAAAATTACCACAGGCCTTTATTTAAAAGCCCTTGGTTCGACTATATATGTTATAATGTGAGAGAAAACATTTTTGAGATGCTGAATATTTCCAGAAAATCAAGTAACCAGTCAAATAAGGAAAAGTATTTAAAAGCCAAACAATATTATGAAAAAATATGCAAGCAAAGAAAAGAAGAATATAACGGCGAAGTTGGAGCAAAATTTAATTATATTAATGATTCTAAAGAATGGTGAAAAGTTGCAAATGAAATTAGAGGACAAATATTTGAAATGTGCGTAGACATATCAGCAGATGATTTTAAGAAATCCACTCCAGCTATCCACCGATATTCAACATTCACCAATGTGGTATGGCGATGACGAACTTGATAGACCAATAACCATTTCTTTTTTCTTTTTTTTTTCGTTTATTAGCAAAAATTCTTTATTAATACTTAAACTATAATAAACACTAGTTAACAATAATAATTTGATATATACATAGTCCCGCATTCGAGCTCTCGAGTATTATTATTTATAGTACATATTTTTTTTGAGAATAGAAATTATATTTTCCTTACTTCAAATGAAGATCATTTTTAAATTGTTCGTAATGAAAAATTTTTAGAAAAACATTACTTAAATTGCAATAGTTAAAAAAAAAATAAGGTCTAATAGGTAAAACAGAATGATATAACAAAGTTACATATACAGCCACCAATATTGTTTGGTTTTTGATCTTTGCAAAATGAAAAGATCTCTATTAGATATCCTAGTGTTATATCTAAAATCAGTATTTGTTGTTATATTGCAATTTACAGCTTTTATATTAGCACGTCTATATATATTATACAAGACTGGAATGCCATTTTCATTTTGGATAACCAATAACCATAAATGAAAGACAGATGATTCTAAAAATTGCTAAATCAAATAAAGCCCCCGGATCGGATAGGATTCCCTACGAGTTCCGCAAACATGCTTGGTTGAATTATCGAAAATCTCTAACGATATTTTCGAAACAAAAAAAGTAGATGAAACTTTCGTTGAAAGCATAATCTTGCGGAATTTTAAAAAGGGACATGTAAATATACGCGATAACTACAGAGGGAGTTCTTTCATGAATTGTGTTACGAAAGTACTTATGGACACATCAAATGAGAGACTTCCATAACGTCCTGAAAAACATGAAGTTCTAAATGAGTATCAAGTTGGCTTCAGAAGAAACTATTTGACTGCTGATAATGTTTACAATTTCTCTTTATTGTTCACCTAAAATTTGAAAAAAAGTTAAAGATTTATGCGTTTCTGTTGACTTTAAGGCAGTGTTTGCTAGAGTTCTAACGATTGACATATAAGCTTCATATGCTTGGAATTTCAACGAAGATGGTAAATCTAATTGAAAATATTTACAGCCAAACAATGTCCTCTGTTTTGACATGTAATGTTATATCCAACGGATTTGAAACATAAACCGATAATAAACAACCCTGTAAAGCAGGTGAAATTGCACCCATTATTGCCACAGTGCATGAAATGTTCTTGAACATTTTTGCATATAATTCTGTTTGTATACATGCAACAGGAGCCAAGAAATAACTGTCTATATAAGAGGCTGGCTTGGAGGTTTCATGTAATATTTTTCTCTATCGGCAGGTTTTGGTACAGTGTTTACAAATTAGCTGTACCAGAATCAATATTATACAAATTTTAATTTTTTGTTGTATGAAGGGTGCCACGCCCTTAAGTTCTATCCCACTTAGTTTAAACACAGATATATGTAAGAAAATACAGCGCCAAATTAGACACCAATGTTTTTTAACATGAGCCGGAAAAAAAGAGTTCAAATCTAAAGGTTAAAAGTGACGTGCCATACCTCTTTTTCCTGCACCGGCCAATTTTGTTACAGTTCTTACACATGTAATTACAATAAGCCACTCCTGCTGCTGCTAAATATGGTCAACATGAGCCAATATAACAAAATTTTAAATTTTAGGTTGTACACTCAAAAAAAAAAAAAAAATTTTTTTTGTAAAGTCAGCAACATTTTTTCTGGGAGGATCCTTGCAGAAAAATTACTAATATCAACAAAAAATTTGCTAAATTCTGCAAAATTTTTGCTAAATTTACTCATTTTTTTCTGACATTAACAATTTTTTTGCAAGGATGCTTCCAGCAAATATGGTGCTGACTCAACAGATTTTTTTTTAAGTGACCATGAGGTGCCACATAGTTCTGTTCCTATAGTTCTGTTCCTATAGTTCTGTTCCGCGGAATTTAGAATTTTGTAAGTTCTCACTTTAAAATTTCGTAGCATGATAAAATAGTCTTTTTTACTCACCCTACACATTGTGAAAAATTTTTATGAAATCACTTGGTACAATTGAATTTTGGTTTCCACAGCAAAATTTGGATAGTAGAAATGAATTTCAGTTGCAACACGCAAATTATTCAGACATCACATTCAAATATGTTTGTACTAACTAACGAATTAATTGAAAATTCGGTTGGCACTTTATTTTTCTCTGTGTATCAATTATAATTTCAGTATCCTGACCGATAATTTCAGTATCGATTGTGATCTGTTCCGGGCTTACACTCGTTATTGTGGTGTTTACTTTGAACACTTTTTTGTGGTGATTCACGTTTGAGAGTGTTTTGACAAGTGTTCGTACTTGGTCACTTAAACAATTGTGTATTTGCAAGAAATTAAAATTAACAACATTTAATTTCTCATTTGATAACATTTTTGCAGTTGAAAGTGCCCCATTTACAGTTGAGCGCAAAATAATGCTGAAGAGCTCATAAATAGTGATAAACGATTAATAAGAAATCTGAATTAGAACGCTACCGACCGGGCACGTTTTGGGTAATATCTTTTATTTTCATATAGCTAATATACAGACAAAATATTAAGCAAATCCTTTCATAAATACAACCAGATTTAGATTAGATATTCTTTATTTTTTTTTTTTCGATAATTGTTTTACAAAATTATACTTAATTCTATAAATAATTAAACAAGAACATTAAAGAATTTACAGCTTGGTTATATATTAACCGTCAGCCGGAAAATTGGTTGTAAATAATTTTATATATAAGATTAAAAATTAAATTCTGATACTAGCATGCTTCTATATTTTGAAGCCTCTTACACAAAATTATACAGTCTTAGCCAATAAGCATCTTCACCGCCATTCAGTACATGAACAACATCATCATCTGTTAGCCTAATACATTGAAAATATTTAAGTCGTATTTCGTTAAGCACGGGGCATCTACCAATAAAATGTGTTGTGGTTTCCGCTTCTCTCAGATTACACAATGAACAAATGGTGGAATCGCTAACTCTAAATTGGTTTCCATTTAACCAAAGAAGATCTCCTCTTGCCTTCATTATAAACGTTATCTGCTCTTGATTAAATCTTTCGTTACAGTAATCTAAGCCTTTAGAATGATCAAGTAGTTTATATATTCTTTGTCGACTCTTCTGGGCATTTGTTAAATGATTTTGATATTGGGTAACTTTCATATTTTCTATAAGTTCTATGCACGTATCCTTCCACTTTTTGTTATCCCGATCTATTTCATTGCAGTTTATGTTGTACTCTAACAATTTTGATTTAAGGTCATTATACCAATATAGGTTTTTTCAATAATTTGAGCAGATAGCTTGCGTGGCAACCTTCTCTCATCATACTCAAACAGCGTTTTGGCAATATAGTTCAGATGTAGACTATAGGTATAAAAATGGCCTTTTTCTTGACCTGTTTCTAGCGATAAAACGTAGTTGGGGATATTATCTGGCAGCCTTAACATTCGCTTTGTGAAAAACCGCTGAAATTTATCGATCTCCTCCAACTGCGAGTTACCCCATACCTGAGCTCCGTAAGATTGTATGGCTCTACAAACTGCCAATGCAACTACATAACATTTTCGTAGATTTTCGCTGATATATCAACTATAGCGCTACCTAACTGTTTTTTTTTTTTTTATATTTCCGTCATGTAACATATATTTCACATATTTTCCACATCGTATTATAAATAAAAATTGCACAAATATATCAACTCCGAGTGGGACATAAATACAGTCAACGGGACATAAATACATTCATAAAAATATTTTCAAAAATATGGCAATAACAGCGCCTAGTATGTCTAAACCAATTAAAAACTCAGCCGACCACAAATGTAACACAAAGTATGAATATTGCTTCGATACGTCTAGTGGTGTAAACGATATTAGATTACAAACTTACTCAGAAATGATTGTATATGTTAAGATGAAATAGCATTAAGTACACGCCTGGGTGCGTGTTATTTAATGGAGATAGCGATTTTTAATTCAACACAACGGGATTGCCTGCAAAGATATCGAAATGATTTAAAAAGAGGGTTATTTGTAATTAAGAGGGCTTTCATTTAATGCTATTTCAATCGGCTAAAATACCTAAATAAAATAAAAATACTGCAAAAGTAAAAATACTGAGTTTTTTACACCTTTTCTCCCACTACCACTACCACGCCCACGTAATTGGTATTAAATTAAAATGTAACATATAACAACCTTCTCAATTTGGTGTCCAAACCTACGGGAAAACGTCACACAGCTTTCCAACGATGTATCACCTGTGAAGATCCATTTAGTGGTTGTCCAAACCTAAGGGAAAACGTAAAATTGTAAACAAAAGTGTGTTTTATTATACGGTGTTGATTTAAAGAAAAGCATTATTATATTGATGAAGTTATCGACAGATATACTGCAGTAAATAAAAAACCCCATTTTGCTACATCTATCATCTGTCGATACAAAGCATATTGGAAAATATAGCTAATTAAAAAAAAAAAAAAATAAAAATGGGACATATATCAATCATTGATGGTCAAAGCGTTAAATAATAGGATAAAAAATATGATTAAACATAATTGGGGGACAATAAATCATCATATTATGATCCTAACAATCATAAACAAGATTCAGACTGATCATATTATTATTATTATTGAGAATGATTTTATCATCATCTAGAATCATAATATGATTATGAGGATCATATTATGATTGCAACGTGCTTCAACCATAACATGATAGTGCTTTAACAATAACATGCGTGCAGTTTTAATTTTTATAATGTTTGGCAAACAAATTTAGCTGATTTTAAAAGTTTTTGTTGAACAACATCATTTTTAACTTAGTTTTTGGAAATTTTTCTGTGAGTGTGCATTACATTATATCCGTCTATATTTTGTTTACCATTAAACTGAAAATAATCATTACAAATATGACAATGTCTGGCAAAATATATATAAAGTTTATTACTTTTACCACAGCGTATTGTTAGGTACGTTCTAGTATATTTTGTTGTTGTGATATTTTATGACTGAATACCCGTCTATTTAACCGCCAGTGCCGTTCCGTCTATTTGTTTGTTGGTGAATAAATGAATGCCAGTTTAGCTTAGCAATGTCATTAACCACAGTGGTTGCAAGTAAAATCTGATTTTATGTACACTAACTATTAAAACAAAAAGAAAAAAACGGCAAAAAAAAAAATAAGAAATATTCAAATGAGTAAAAGTTTTGAATCCTCACTTTTCTCGTACTGTTATATATACATATTTTTTTTTTGCATTTTGTTTTTATTTTTATTTATATAAAAATAAGGTTCATCATAGCGAATGAAAAAAAATGTGGCAACATAGTTGTGTCTAAACGACTATGTATTATGCTGCAAAGGACTATTTTTGGAGACGATTTTAATGAGAGTTTTGTATGTATTGTTGATCTTTTAAAATTGCATTTAATTTTGAATTGTCAGGCTTGATATCATAATTAAAATGTTACCATTATAAATAGAAAACACTAATTGCTACTCATACTTGCGTTTTTTTTTTTTTTTCCTTAAAATTTCATTAGCATTAGTTCACTAAGAGATTTAGCCCTATTTTTACAATGTTCCGTTAGCTACTAAAACTGACACATTTGTTGTTTTTTTATTTTAAAAATGTTGAGGTTAAGAAAAAGAATAAATATTTTCTCTAAAAATTATAAACACTATTAATTTTTAAATTAATATCATAAAACGTGATAATTACTTGTGAAAAAAGAGATAGGATTAAGAAGAAAAAGCATTCTAGTTGAGAAATGAATTGTGCATTGGTATTAGCTAATTCTGTCTCTTCTGATCAAAACAATACTTGTGTGTACGTAGTGTGACCAAACTCCAATTTAGTCGCAGTCAACGCTGTGTCGATCGTGGCTCAACTGGTTAAGAGGTGAGATTACGATGCATAGCTTGATGCTAAGACCGTGAGTTCAAATCACAGTACGACACCAAAAAAATAAAAAGTTTTTCATATAGAGCAAAATTAACAATATAAAATACTTTGTTCAATTGACACATAAATTAACCACTGACGAGTCCCAGGAGGGGGACGAAACTGCGGCAGTCTGGTGTATCCCTTGTGTCCGTAAAATTTTTCAATAAAAATGTTTTCTTCTTCTTCTTCCTGTAAAGAGACTAACTAAAGAGACTAGACAAGTTTCTGCATTTTTATGGATTTTCTCAGATTTTCTCTACATGATAAATTGTTAACAACCTGCAGGCTGTAAGAATCAAACCTGAGCTCATCTTACATTACTAACGTAATTAATACCAAGTCACGACCGTTTAGCGATCACACCCAAGTATGGCCTCGAATCTAATGCAGCTAAATTGCAGTTTTCTTTCCTATTAGCTTTTTCTGTTATTGTATATTATACTCAGAAGTGACAACACTAACAACACAAATATTCTATTTTTAGATTTTTGTTTATTTTTCTAATCTCCTTCGTTTCTATTTCACAATGTTACCAGATTGGCGTATGGTTTTTACGTACAGGGTTGACAACTTTTGCGATTTAAGTTGAGACATCGCCACAGGGCAAATTTTATAATGTATTTTAGTACAGTATTGTATTGTTGTTTGCCATTCACATTTTCAATTTAACTGTTTGTTAAATTTTAACTGGACATTTAGTAATCGGGCATAAATAGTATAACACTACATTTACACTAACCAGTTATAGTATCCGAAAACTTATTGAATTTACTTATAGAATTATATAGATATTTTGAACAAAGATATAAAAGTTGGCTAAACTGCACTTTATGGGGCGTTCTCCAAAAAAAAAAACCGGTGGTCCCCTCCAGAATTAAAAAAACAATTTAAATTTATATTTCCGGATAAGGGGTCTGGCAGGCCCAAAAACCGGTACCCGTGTTAACGCACAGGTGTGGGTACTCTAATGGAAGCAAATTTACTCAGGATTTCAAAACTGATATTATATTAATATTATATTAATATTATATTGTGATATGTAGCGCCCTCTACACCCGTTTTAAAAATTTGTATACATCGAAATTACAACAAAATAAATTGTTTTGATAAAATCGCAAAATGGAAAAACTATACTTATCGAAGCAGCTAACTGCCTGTCACATAGGCCAAAGGCCGGTCACGCAAGGGGGCGGCCCTAAAACCGAAGATACAAAAAATTTTTTTGACCTATTTTAAAACCTGCAAAATTTCATAAAAAATTCCAAAATTTCATTAAAAATTACAAATTCTTAAAAAAATTTTACTAAATTTGGAACTTGAATTTGAAAAATTAGTAAAATATTTTGCTGAAATAACAAACAAAAATTAGTAAAAATATTCAATAATTTGTAAAATGGGAATAGCAAAAATGTTTATTAAAATAATATATTGTACTAAAAATTAGTAAGAAAAAAAGTAAAGTGAAAAATAAACACAAGAATTAAATTGAAAATCTTTTAAAGATTTTTCTTTGCTTGTGTTATTTTTCTTTTGTGTAATTGTTATGGATTTTCTTAAACTTCGATGGATTTTTGTTTTTTGTAATTATCTCAAGCTGTTTCCTAGTGAAAATATTTTAAACACAAAACTTTCAAATGCGCCTGAAAATTGATTCGTTCATATTTACATTTAATTTTGTGGTATTGGTTTTAATATTTTTTTAACATATTTTGAAAAAATACACTTTGAAAATGCTTAATAGTGCAATTCAAAGCATTTTCAGATATGCAACATATGCCTAGCAAGGATCGAAAATATGAATTTTGGAACAAAGTTTTATAAATATTTTACTTTTAAATTTTAAAAAATTAAAACCAAAAGTTTATTTTTTGATCTTTTGTCATAAATAATGATGTGAGGAAGATTATTCAAGTTCAAGATCATTTGTTTTTTGTTAAACAAAAAAACCATGCAATGTTTATTTATTACTCAAAAAAGTTTTTGCCCGCCAACTTATAGCAGACTTTATCTACTGACAGGTCCTTACATGTTTCATTGCGTGTCACCGAGAATCATCAGAAAACCAATGTAGAAGAGGTAGTTAAAAATGTTTTATTTTTATTTTAAGTAGTTCAATTCTTCCAATTTTGTTTTTTACTTCTCATCGGGTAAATAAAACAATACAATATTCTACCCCTTCTACATTGGTTCTCTGAAAAGTTTTGGAAAGACTAAGTCGCCCTCTATGATAATTGTGAATTCCCGATTGGACCAGTAATTTAGAATATCCATAATGATTACCGTAGAAGTATTTCCTGACACTTACAATTCGGAGAAATTCAAGTCAAATATAAAACTACCCCCTATTTCCTTCTCCCCAAAACCTGTTTTACTTATATCAACACAATGCAATGCGTTAGTATGCCTGAGTGTTGGTTTTTAGTAAAAAAAGCTATGAAACTTGTCTTGACATACTTAGTACTACTCTAATAAGTAAAGACTGGTACAGGTAATAAATATTCTTGTGTTTGTTTTTAAATGTGTTAAAACTTTCTCAAAAATAACAAAATTCAAGCAAATTTGGCATTTTCGGACAACTTATTTTAAGGGTTCTCTAAAACATTTATAACCTTAAACTAGTACATTTGCGTTAGCGAAGACGCAGTCATTGAAATTTAATCGGATTTTGCATTACGTTAACAAATTTACCACACAGAGAGAAATAAAGTGGCAACCGAATTGAAAAGTGTATATTAATGATAACAACTTATAAATTCAGTTAGTACAACGATATTTAAATATTTATTTGGGGTCTTGCAACTAAAATTCAGTAGAATTAACCGAACTTTGCTGTTAAAACTAATGCTGAGTTGTACTAACTAAATGAAATTCGTAATAACCGAATTTGAATCGAAGTAACTAAATTTTAGTTGGCAAACAGCTAAATTTGTATCTATGTGCACTTAAGGGTCGTACGTTCATCGAAATTTAAAAATTTTAATTATTATAAAAAAAATCATGATTTTTCAAATTGACTATAAATAGCAGAATAAATAGCTTCAACAGAACCTCGGATCAATGATAACATAGTGCAACAGTGAAAAAAATGCACGGACTCGACAGTATAGGTTCTATTGCACTACCAAAGCTTAGTAAAACCCTGTACTCGGTTTGGCCAGTTTGACTACCAATTTTTTTTATGGACCTCAAAAGATTTTGAAAATCAGTGCACCACTCAAAAAAAGGCGTCCTCATTTTTTGGCCAACACCTAATTCAGACTTGATGATACTACCTTTGGTAGTACAGTCGAACCTATACTGTCGTAGTACAGTCGAACATATACCTTAACTTGTTTGTTACCCTGGCCTTAAAAATCATTAACTCATTTATTCAAAAGGTTTTTCTCTAAGGATTCTTGTTTCGTGGTCTTAAAACTTATTTTTGTTGTCTTATAACTTATTTGAAGAATTTGATAAAAAATTTTACTTTTTCTGAAAAACTTTCAATTGCGATTTGGCATCTAATGGTGTTTCCGTCTTAAACAAAATCTTATTAGATTTAAGCGTTTTATTGGTATGTTTCGAGACGAAGTGTTGAAACGAGAGTAAATTATTACAAATAACACAAATTCATTGATATTTCACAGAAAATATACACTTACAATACTAAAGACCACTGCAAATGTAGTTGAAATTGAAATTTCACTTAAAGAAAAGACGACTTACATTTTAGTTAATACAACTAACATTGTCATTTGTTTTTTAATGTTCAAAAAATGAACTTTAATTGTAGTAAAAATGAACCACATATGTCAGTAAAAAATAAACAAACATTTATTTTATTTTTTTTTTTCAAATAGCAAAAAGCTATTGTGAAAAATGAATGTAAAATCATAAAACAGTTATTTGATATGGTTTGTTTTTTTTTTTTTTTTAAATGGACTACAAGATTAATAAAAAATTTAATTTGCTCCACAAATGCCTGACATATTTACATTAAAAAAAAGAAACCGTATCACAACCCAAAAAAAACTACATATTTTTAAAGCAGAAGTTCCCTGAGTGTATTAAAATACAATTAACTACTTATGTACTGAAATATGTTAATTTTCGCTTAGTAACGATTTTCATTGAACTGTGGTTCTATTGGAGTTATTTTTCTACGATTTTGCATTTAAAGCATTAACTGGACTTAAAGCGTTATGAAAATGAAATTATTCAAGTTCGAGGCCATACTCTATATTTCTTTATTAGGATATTGTCTTAACAAATAATCTATAGAATTGTTTTTGTTCTCAAATTTATTATTTGACCCTTTCAGGAATGTGTTGATAGACCTCTTTCGGGAATTTTCTAGGTACCGATCATCAGAACACGTTTTGAAAGAGGTAACAATCCCATGCCAAACATCAAACATTCATATAAACTAGTTTACTCACTACATGAGAACTAATACATGAGCTCGAAGTTAAAGATTATCACCATTGATCAAAAAATAAATTGAAAACTTGTTTGTTATGTGCAAGGTCCACCTCTGGTGGATATTCAATACACGCTTTTTTGTTTTTTTTCTCCTTTTTATTTTTTGTTTCGTTTATAAACAAAAATAGACGGAGTAAACTAGACTGTACTTTGTCTTTTATACAAGTTTGATATAATTTTTATTAAAAATAATAATTATTTATTTTTCGACCTTTTATTGTGCAATGAAAATTGATCTTTTGCTTCGAGCTCATATAATAAATATTAGTTCTCATGTAGTGAGTAATTTCCCAGACAGAAATTCATGATGGTTCAAAAAACTAAGTACTATCAAAGCATACAATATACCAAATCCAAAACGTTCTGAGAATGTTTGAAAAAAAACATATTTAAATTACTTCAATAGCACTTTTTAAACAAACATTACTGATGTTTATTGAAATAAAAATGATATCTGTGGAATTTAGATAAAAAAGTAGTCAATAAAACTTTTATGGATACTCAAAAAAGTTTTACAGTTACTACATGACAGTTGTTTGTGTAGTAATCAGTAGTAGTTGTTTTTAACTGTAATTACAGTTGTTTTTGTATGAAATAATGCAAAACAACTCTTTTGACAGTTGTTTTCAAAAACAACTAACGAAATCTACCAAAATTTTTAACAGTTGTTTAAAGCAGTTGTTTTAAAATTTTTGTAAACAACTACCAAACAGTAATTTTGAGGTAAACAGTTCAATTTTGTTAGTAATTTTAAAATAAAGAAATATATTTTGAAAAACTATGTTTTGAAAAATTCTCGTTTAGTTTATATTAATATGTTTACAGTTTGCAAATAGTAATTAGATAATTTAATTGTATCTCCAATGCATTAAAACGTCATAACTGGAGTACCGCTTGGAATGTTGACTTGAGACTTTAAGTAAGATGCTGGAAATACTAAATTTTGTTGTAATTGAATGAAGAAAAAAAAATTGAATTTTTTTTTAAAATACCAAAAAAAATAACCTTCAAAAACAGTAGTTTTACTAATTTTTACAGTTGTTTCAAAATGTTTGTATTAAAAAATTGTCAGTTGTTTTTACGACATTGGTAGTTGTTTTTACCACATTTGTTAGATGTTTTTAACAGTCAAAAACAACTACATTTTTAGTTGTTTTAACTGTAATTACCTTTGTCGCCTTTTAAACTGAAATTACAGTCTTTTTCAGTAGATTCTACTGTAAAACTTTTGTGAGTGCATTTTAGTCTAGTCCGCACATTTCTACTATTATACTATAAGATACCAGACGTTTTTCAAATCAACTTATTTCAATATTTTTAAAGCACTTATTTTCACTCGTAACTTGCAGCAGTTTTATTGCAGTAATTGAAAAAAATGGAAAGTTTTTATAGAGGGTCGTCAGAACCCTACACCATGAAAATTCAACGTATTTGTCAATTACGTTTTAATGTAATAACTTTTTTACTTTATTATTTAAAAAAAATTGAATTACTAATAAAATATAAAAAAATAATTAATAAAAAAATAATTTGTATTTAAAATTCTATGAAAGCAGTCAATTTTTGCATTAAATGCACTTTAAAATCATTATACTTTTGGGTTTTCAAATGTTTTGGAAGCGTTTTAAAAACAAAAGACGTAGCGCTTTACAACTACTCTATGTTTGGTTTTTGTAACGTTTTAAGAATACTCTAAAATACCAACATGAGACCGTAAATCTGGGTTATCATTTGAGTGCCCTGAGAACACTATAATCATCAAAAACATGTTGCTTTGGTAACGTTTCAACTACCATACGGGGTGCTTTCAGAATACTTCTATGTTTGTTAATTTCTGGCTGGGTTGGTTTATATGAATGTTTGATGTTTGGCATGGAATTAAAGGTCGAAAAAAACATAATAATTATTTTTAATAAAAATTATATCAAACTTGTTTAAAGCGTTATTATTCAGTTCGAAATACCATTATTTTTTGTATAACAATTAAAATTTTCAAATTTCTTTGAAAGTACGGTAAATTTTTACTATAAGCCAAATATGATTAAAATTCAATGGCTCGATAGGCGCAACGCAAACGAACTACTACTTCAAGGTTATGACTGTTTTGGAGAGCCCTTAAAATAAGCTTTCTAACAAGCCCAAATTTGCACGTATTTATTTATTTTGGCGGAAGTAAACACAAATTGAAAATTAAACACAAGAATATTTATAACCTGTGCGGTTAAAAATTAGAGTAGTAAAAGACAATTTTTTTTAAATTAATGAAATGCTTCATAGCTTTTAAGAAACTAGATTTTTTTTTTAATTTAATGAAATGCTTCATAGCTTTTAAGAAACAAGTTTTTTAATGATACATTTTCATTGAGTTTTTAATTAATAAAATGAAATTTTTTATATAATTTTAAGAAAATTTGCATTGATTTAATGAAAAGCTTTAATAGACGAGTTCCAGTGAAATTTTGAATAGTTTTATGCAAAACTTCATTAATATCATGCACACATTTCTTTCACTGCAAAAATCAGTTGAAATAATAGTAATTTGATAGTGAGAACAAAATTATGGTTGTCTCAGCAGTAATTTGTTATTCACAAACGAAATTTTTGTTTACCGAAACCAAACCATTTGATTGCCAAATTTGGTTGCCAATGTAAATCCATTTTCAGGTGTTGAAGTTTAGGTTTACAAATATTCTAAAGTGATCGATTCATACATTCCCCTTCTCACTGCAATATGTTCTTTAACTATTTAAAGCAGGCAAACATATTTATTTTATTATGTGCCAAAAATAATGAAAAATTAAAAAAAACTCTCTACTTATTCTATATCAAATGGTATGAAAAACCAAAAAAATCTTCTATCCCCTACAGAGCTTGAAATGTATTCAAATATATATATATATATATATATTTTTTTTCAAATATAAAACCACAAACCTTTATATGCCTTGTAAAGCCCATAGAGTAAAAGAAATATTATGGAAAATAAAACAAAAAATATCATTCCAAGAGTAAAAAAAAAAAATATGCACACAAATTACAGGAAAAGAAAAATTTTTAATTAAAACAGCAATGATTTCAGAATAAATAAAAAAAAAAAAAACCAACAACAACAACAACAAAAACAAAACAAAGTTGCGGTAATTTATAAAAGGTAATTAAAAACGGTAAGTAGTTTATATGAACCTACTCGTCTGACTCATTCAACTCAATCATTTGTACATACTAAGTTCTTGCCATATTACTTTGTATTCTATACATAAACTTTTGCATAAATCAATTTTTTCCATTTGTTTTTTTTTTTATGGGAAAGTATGTAAAACTTTAACTTTTTAATTGCAATTTAAATATTTTTTATTTACACAATGCAGTAAATATCGATAGCCCCTAAACGTAAATACAGCATACGTCCTTAAGTGCGTTTAATCTTAATCCCTTCTCAACGAATTGTGCATATCGAGGGCTTATATTCAATACCGTCTATCTACAAAAACACAATTTTTCAGGAGAGCCAAAGAACTGTTTTATTCGCAAATAACCAACAATTTCGATGAACTCATCTTCTACAATATTAACAGAATGTGTCTAACAAACGTTCTAACTAAAAAGTTTCTTGAAATTCGCGTTATTTTAGCTTCTATGATAGAAAGACGGTATTGCCTCAAAAATAAAATCATTGTGTAGGAAAATAATATGTAGATAGACGGTATTGCCTTATTTTAAAATTAAGTTTATATTACGGTTTTTGAATGGGGACCCCGAAAAAGGTGGGAGATAGGGGGTAGATATGTTCACAAGAAATGTTGGGGATAGAAAAATAGTAGGACCTGTTCTAACATTTTAACCCTTCAGGGAGCTAGGGGTTGTTTTTGACTAGTTTTTGTTTGTTTTTGGCATGGGTGTCTCAAAAAGGGTGTCAGATAGAGGGTAGGTGTGTTCAGAAGAATTGTTTAACCAGTTTAAATTCAAAGACAATGTTTTTTATAATTTTTTTATTATAATTTATTATAATTTTTACTGCGCGTGGCTAAGATTATCATAGAAGTAGTGACACTCCTCTGGAATTACCGCCTTTAACTCCTGTAAATGTTTCCATTTGTTTTGCTGAATTGGTAGTCGACCGGTATACAATTGTTTTGGTTCTATGTGACCTTCATATTGCTGTATTCTAATAGGTAGTTCAGTGTAATTATGATCAAAATTCACTTTAAACTTAATGGTACCACTTGGGGAATATAAGAGAGATCTTAGTTGGGATACTGTTGGATCATTTTTTGCTCGACCAGGTCTAATACTGGAAAATCGAATAAGATTCGTATCCTTATAATTCTTAAAAAAATCATACTTTAAATGTAATGCATCAAATGGCATTTTAATAATTTTGTTCTTGATTTTGACTCTTTTGCGGGCATCTTTGGTTACCCTGACGTAGTCGTAGGCAAATATATGGTTTGATTTTTCAACTTAGCCTCTATCTTTGCATGGGCACTGTCACACTCCATCTGGGTGTGTCCTTTCTGCAAGTATTTTTGTTCTATGATTTTGTTGTTTTCTATTGAAAAATTAAACAAAGCATTCGACAAAATGTGATTACGGTTTTGGTAACCGCAACCATCGGAGTAAATTATTATTGGTAGAGTATCTGTTAGACAGTGTGTTGACAAATGGTGCATTATGCACGAAATAAACGTCGGAGCGGAGAGGTCTCCATCAGTCTCGTTCCACCAGTAATTTGTACATTGATGCGTGGCGAGATTGTACACGGTAAAGTTGTGCACTTGTGCTAGAAAATAACATTAAGGGCACACCACCGCATACACAGCGTATTATGGTAGGTATTGATCGTTCGACAAGAGAAGTATGTATACGAAAAACGAACAGTGAATAAATAGATATCAAACAGAGAAATAGCCTGAAATTAAATAAAACGACAAAATTCTATGATGTAGATAGACGGTATTGCCGTCATAAAATTCATAAATAAGTATCTTTGTAGATAGACAAATGATAAAATACAGGATATATAGTACTAAAAATAGTTTTTTTCCACTGAAATTTTTACAGTACATGCAGATGGGGTCAGAGATGAGTTTGGCATAAAAAAAAAATTTCGTGAAAATGTAGATAGACGGTATTGAATATAAGCCCTCGATATGGATATTTTTCAAAATAGTTTAAATTTTGTGGTTGAAAAAACAATTATAATTTTTCTATGATACATTAATTGCGCTTTGATCACTTGAATTATTAAATATAATAAACTTAAATCCGTTTACGTTCATCAATTTGAGCGAGGACCGCGAAAGTTATAGCGTTTTTAAATTTGAAAATTAAAAAAAAAAATTTAAAATTACAATTGTTGGTAAATTTAAAAAGTTGTTGCATTTATGCATTACCAGTATTATTGTTAGCGTTTGGGGTAAAGGAATCCCCGGTGTAAAATTTCCAGCAAATCCAGGAAAAATTGCGTCGGCAATTCCTTTGAAAAATTTTCAAATTTCCCGGAAAAACGGGAAAAATCATAATAATTAATTTAGGCAGAAATATTTTATTTCTCAGCATTTCTATTTGACTTTTATTGATTTATTTGACTATTATTTATTTTTAAAGGCAAGAAATGCCGATTATTTGAGTTAGCAAATTTAACACTCTAACCTCTATTTGAAACTGGCCATAAATTCGCCAATGGAGAGTTTTATAATAAGAAATAAGGCGATAGAAAACCATGTTTACAAAATATCTTCTTCTTCATTTCCGCTTAACTCCCTGTGGAGCATAGGGCATCTACAAAATTTCTCCAAGATTTTCTGTCATTCGCGAGTAGTTTTAACTCATTCCAGCTTCTTCCGCTGTGTTCAATATCTTTGAGTAAGCTTCTTTTCCAGGTGGTCTTTGGCCGACCTCTTCTTCTGTTGCCTTGTGGGTTCCAATCTAGTGCTTGATGGCTTATTTCTTCCTAAGCGTGTGACCGATCCATTTTCATGTTCTTCTCTTTATAATAATGGGAATGGGATCAATCAATTTGGCATTTTCAATACAATTCTTCATTGCTTATGGCATTTGGCCACCAAATTTTTAGTATATAACGCAAGCAAGGGTTTGTAAAGGCCTGCAGTTCAGTGCTACTGTTGTCAGCCAGGTTTCGCAGCTGTAAAGCAAAACTGATAGAACGTTTGACTTGAAAATATTTATCTTAAATTTGACCGATATAATATTGGATTTCCAAATGTTCCGAAGCTGAAAGAACGCACTATTTGCCTTTTCAATTCTGTGTTCGATGTCTGATTTAGCACTTTCTTCTGATGAAACCATGCTTCCCAGATAGCAAAATTTATCAATAAATTCAATCGGTTCATTGCCGATGAAAAAGGGTTATTGTTTGTGGCTCTTATTTTCATTGCCTTCGTTTTCCCAGTATTAATTTTCAGACCAACATTTGCAGAGTGGAAAACAAGATCATTAAGTTTTGATTGCATATCCGAATGCTTGGTGGACAAAAAACATATATCGTCAGAATAGTCTAAGTCCTCGAGATGACCGGTCAAAATCCATTGGATGCCACGTCAATGAATTAATTTTTTTGGGTGCAGTGTACAATTTGGAAACGAGAAAGTCTCAAAGTTCAAATTACGTGAAATTTAAAAAAAAAAATATTTTCAAATAAACATAACTATCAATAATCATAAAAACATAAGAACATATTTAAAAACCGTTGGTATTGAACTCAAAGTGAGACTGAAGATCTTATTTTGGTCTAAGGACATACAGGATTCCAACAGGATACCTCTAGCGAACTTCCCCTTAACGTGGAAAGGTAAGGACGGATTTTCATGATATTTTGCAAAAAGAAATTATATTTAGTTCTTTTACCAAAGCCTTTAAGTTTCAGCCATATATACATAATTAAGTTAAGTTACTATTTCGCTGAATTTCGTATTTTTCAAAAAACTAAAATCGCCCTGTCTTCTTAAGTAAAAATACAAAAGGTGTAAATTTTGAATTGTAGTTACATCTAGGTAAGAGAAATACTTTTTAATTTATGCATTAAACATTTCTATGAATTAGTTTTTCAGATTCACTCTAAACTTATCGCCTATATCGCTTAAAGTACGCAACGAAAAAAAAATTGCTAAAAAACATATTTTTTATTTTTTGTGGTTCACGTGGTACAAATTTCATTGAAAAAAATTTAAAATGTCCCAGTCCTGGAGATTTAAGTTGAAGTTCTGAATCCCATAAAAGACGCAGTTGAAGCACTAAGTCGACGAGATTATAATTTTTTAATAGCTGATGCTTTAATGTCAGTGACAATGACATATCTGAAACCCAAGTCGAAGAATCTTTCAAAATTAAGCAACACAAAAAATGTTATAGACAATGCAAGCCAGAGCAAAAATCTAATCTAGTGAATTTTTTAAAGAGAGAAATTTCTTTATATGAAGCAAGCAATATACGCATTCAAAATTTAGATGATTTATATAATGCCCGGTTAAAAATAAAGCCAATATAGGAAGGTAGTGAAAGGGTTTTCTCCGTTGCTGGGAACTTTGCCTAAAAAATTCGCAATCGGATGTTAAGCGAATTACTAAATGTTTTGTTATGCGTCCCGGTAGGGGTCGTGGGTTTGATTTCCAATAGAGGGGTTGCTCTGTTTTCGTTACAACGAGCCGAAAGCTATAGTAGTTAGTGCTTGGTTAGGGCAATAGCATATAATTTGTAATTAAAAATTATATGCTGTTATATCTTTTAGTAGACTTAAAAACTTTTTTCAACGTACTGATGTATATGAAATCTGTTAATTAATATGTTTTTGTTTCAGTTTTCAATGCACAAATTGAATACATAATGTGCCTTATTATATAACTTTTAGTAAAAACCTTAAGTAAAAACCTTAGTAAAAACCTTAACAAAAGAAAACATTCCTTAGGGTCAAATATTTTTTTTTTTCTTTGAAACTCAGGGGAAGGCCCCTACTAATGCCTTGCATTGTGTTGATATCAAGAAAATAGGTTATGGGGTGGAGGATAGAGGGAGTAGTTTTTGCGAACATTTGCCTAAAATTTTTCTACATTGTAATTTGCAGGGAAGACCTCTGCAGGGAGACGATTCCCTATGCGGCTAGTGCGACTGAACCACAAATTTGCTCTCTAATGCGTTGTGCGATTTGCCGGACTATAGACAACAAACGGATGAGACAAGTTTGTAGTACGAATAGAAATATGGATGAGTCGACTAATCTCAGCAAAACACTTCTCATGGTAATATATATAGAAAAAAGTCACACAACCCACATTCCGACGATGCTCCAATGAGTTAATTTAGGTGAAAATCTTAATGTCGCTGATAAGCATCAACGCCCTCCGTTGCACACGGTCCAGAAGCCCTAAATAGACTTTGAAGCACCTGCCCATATATAGGAGTTGTATTCCATCTTCGGCCGGATGTAGGTGGTGTATATAGTAAGCAGATCGGATTTAGTGAATTATTTCTTACACCGATTTAAAAAGCCAAGACACTTGCAAGCTTCTTTCGACATTTAAATGATGTGATTTGTCCAATATACATCACATTGTATTCTCATGCCCGGAACATAAAGTACATAAAAGTATCAGAATCCTCAATAACGATACTACCCATATACACAGATTACATAGTTGAGTACACGGACCTATGGGTCAACATACAACATTGGGTCTTACTGAGCGTTAAAATCGACGCTGTTAGCACGAATCTCCCTCTGATATTGTTGAAAGCTCATGATGGAGTGTGTCATTCATAATCTGCATTTTTACCCCAACCTCTTCAAGGCTTGGCCTACGATCGAAGAAAAATTAATGACAAATGTTGCTGTCATCTGCAAAGAAGTAAATAGGATTGAAAGTTCGACAAAGTAGGTCATTAGGAAAGATGAGACAAAGAGATGGAGAAAGAACAAAGCCTTGTGGTACCCCTGAACCTAACTGAAACCTGTCGGATGAGACCTAATCTATAACAACACGTGTAGTGCGATCTCTCAGAAAACTCGACAAAAATCGAGGAAATCCTTACCGACACCAAAGGCAATTAGCTTTGAAAAAGTTCGGGGATTCACATAACCTAATTATTGTAAAAACAACTGCGTTTAAATTTGTGATTTATCTCTTAATAGTAAATAGATACTACGTTTCCACTGAACGTGTTTTACAATAAAAAATGTGTTGTAACAGCTTCCCATTCATTTTTTTCACCAAAACACGGTATGAGTATAAATTTTTAATAAGTATACAAAAATTCTAAAAAAAAACCTTTCAAAAATAACCAGTTAAAATGGCTACAAAAGTAGTCAAAAAGGCGATGACTGTATTTGTCATAAAAATGAAATACTGATAAAAACAACTATCGAAGCGGTCAACATCAACTAACCTTAAATAAATGCATAAACTGTAAAATGGAGCAACAAAACAATAAAAACTATGAACATATAACGAATACATAAGTTGTATAAACTAATGATTATAACAGTTATTTTTTCGGTATTTTAAAAATATTTTTAATAAAACAAATACTTTTTCTTTTAATTATAATAAACATTTGCATATAATACATCCTATTTAAAATGCAAAGTCAAAATTCAAAACGGTATTCCAGTTATGACGTTTTTATGCATTGGAGATGCAATGAAATTTTCTTATTATTATTTGCGAACTATGAACATAATAATAACTAATATAAAATAAAAGAGAACTTTTAAAAACTCTACACAATGTTCTATTTTTAAATAACTAACAAAAATTAAATGTTTACTGCAAAATTACTGCTTTGGTAGATGTTTATTAAAATACTAAAATAACTACTCAAAACAACTGTTACTGAAGTGCAGTATTTTTGGTTATTGTAGTTATTTTTTGATATAACTGTATAAATCATCCGTTTTTCACATTCTCATATACACTTAAATAAAAAAGTTAGTAAAGTCAGCAAAAAAATTTGATGAGTCAGCAAAATTTTAGTCAGGAGGGTGCTTGCACAAAAATTGCTAATGTCAGCAAAATCTTTTGCTGAAAATCAGCGAGCTGATTTTTAGCAACAAAATTAGTGGATTCAGCAAAAGTTTTGCTAAAACTTAGTGGATTAGAATTAAAAAACCCTTGCTAAACATTAATAAAATTTTTGCTGAATATTAGTAGACTGAAAAAAAACTCAAAAAATTTGTAGAAAATTGTTACTTTAGTTAAATTATTTTGCTGAAAATCATAAAACATTTTTTGTGATTCTTTTTTAAATAATTAACAATACGTTACAAAATATAAAAATTTTCATACTCCTACATTGACGACATTAATAAATGTAATATCTGCAAATATATTGAAATAATTATATATCACATAAACAAAATTATCTTTCAACTACTTACGTCAATGGTTGTCTCAATGATGCTATCTTTTAAAGGAACGCTAATGCCGCAGAGAATTATAGAAACGAAACGAAAAAATAACAAAATGTAACATATGCGAACCTTATAAAAATCTACCTAAGATGTATGTCTTTGTCTTTCGCTTAATTCTGTCTACATGCTGTATATTTGTTTGCAACTTGACCACTCAATTTGACTACAAATACACATTTAATCTTTTATAATTTAAATATTTTATTTTGTCTTTTATTTAATTAATAAACTTCCACAAGCTGGTGAAAATGCAAAATTTAAGTTGTTTCAATCCATAATTTTGTTTTATGTATGAAAAACAGATACAAAATCTTCCATGATTGACTTTTTATGTGTCTTACTAGAGTTGTACTTCTTAGTATAATTTTCCTCGCCACTACTACATCTTGACATCTAATTCATCCTGCTTATAACGTTAAATCTGGTTGTCGTTCGCACTTTTGATGTGCTAATCAGCACAATTTTTTTAACAAAATAAATTAGTAAACATTAGTAAAATATTAGTAAAACATTAGTTCAAAACAGTTAAGTGCTGACTAAGTATAACTAAAATTTTAGTTTAAAACATAATTTTAGCAAAAAATTTGCTGAAAAATTGTATACCTGATTTACAAGATGTTTTACTAACTTTTCTACCAACTTATTTTTTTTTGAGTGTACGAATCACTACCATAGCACAATAGCAGTTAAAACAACTAGTAATATTTACTACTTGAATGACTTACATGTAGTTACTGTAAGAACATTGTGAGTGTGTTTTTAGTATCTTAAAAAAAATTAAATAAGGTATCATTTAATTTTTTTAAGATTTAGTTAATTTGGATTTAGTTACTTCGTGGGGTACGAACGAAATGTATCTCAACTTTTAGATAATTTTAGTTTCTATTGATAATCGTTATAAAATCCGCGGTCACTTCTACATTTTGCTCTGTATAAAGAAATTTAATTGGAAATAGATCCTTTTTATTTTTCTTCAAAAATTTACAAATCGTATTGGTGTTTGGTGGAGATGAATGTTGATATTCTTCTTCATCGACGTGCATCTTTAGAATATCTAAGGAAACGAATGAAACTGCTGTTAAAGAGCAAATAAAAATACAAATTTGTTCACTTTTTTAACTAAATATTACGGATTTTACAGAAAAATAAGTGTGTCATGTTCTTATTAAAAATACAAGACTTTTAATTTTTTTTTTTAAATTAGTTTAATGATCGGCATTTGTAGAGCAAATATTGGTTTTTGAATAAAGTAAATATCAACGCTTTTGGTAAGATTGTAAAGATGCTGTAGCAAAATCTAAAAGTATATCTTTTAAATTGTATATGATTTTTGTCGCGATCCCGGATCTGACAAAATGTATAAAGCGAAGCTATAATAGTCACTAGTTTAAGATATATTTCATTTATATCATTTATATATTCATTTATATTTTATATATAAATGTAAATTTCGCTGAATTTGACGATTTATTTAGCGCTGCAAGAAAAATTTGTTAACGGGTGTAGAACGCGCTTTGTGTACATAAAGATAATATAATTTTGAAATCCTGAGGAAATTTCCTTTCATTAGAGTACCCACAGTTGTATGTAACTACGCGTACCGGTTTAGGGACCTTTTAACCGAAAATAGAAAAAAAATTGATATAATTTTTATTGCAAATAAAAATAATGTTTTTTCGACCTTTAATTGGGCAATGAATATGAAAGTTATTCAAGTTCGAGTTTTTTTGAGAACGCCCCATAAAGTGCAGTTTAGCCTTGGTAACAGTTTTATTTTTGTCTGTTCTTATTTTATTAATATTTATCGAAAAAAGCTGCTCATTTTAGTAGTCTTATCTGCAACGCCATTTTTAACAAATTTTTAGTAGCTTTACTGCTATTTTGACAGGTACATTTAAATGAAAATGAAAAATTCTGTAAAATATTTGGACCTTTATATGCTAAAAAGTCCGGCGTTTTTGGCGGAGTTTTTATGAAAAGCAGTCGTTAAAGACTGATGATATTTCTGCAGCAAAGTCTTATTTGAATTAAAGTTATTTTTTTTTTTGAAAAAGTTAAGATGATTGTTCTATATATGTTTTTTCATTCAAATTATCTGAAGGATTTCTAAAGGAAACTTTTTAGGAGCTAAAATTTATAAGAATATATGCATTTTATAGAAAAATATTCTCAGAATTTAAAAGATTTTCAATTTCGAGGTTGTACTAAATTTTAAAAAAATTCTAAGAAAATGAGGACTTTTACATTGCAAAAAGCCAAAAAGTATTTTCTAATTGAAAACACTTCTCAAAATGTAAAGATGCTTTAATCGAAAAATTCCTTATAATCTAGAGATTTGCTGTAGAAACCATTTAGATTAGACTAGAGTGGCACTATGCACCGCGACCAGAGTTGGTATTTTGTGCTGCCAGCGAATACACCCTATAGGTTCAGGCTCCCTACGAAGTCAACTATCCTACCAGGTAAACTGTTCCAAACGTCCGATGGCGTCACTATTCGACCACCAAAATAACGCACCCTCCTATCGGTGAGCATCGGACATTTGCAGAGAACATGCTCTGAGGTCTCGGGTTCCAATTCACAAAACCTGCACGTATCCGTAGGGGATCGTCCCATCTTGTACAATTCATACCTAAGGCCAAAGTGTCCCGTGAGGTAACCCGTCACGGTACTTAGTTCGCCCCTCGTCATAGACAAGAGTTTCCGCGACCTCTTCCCAGAGGGAGATATAAACAGCCTCGCCTATCGCTGCCCAGGCGATCTGGCTCAATAGGCCCCAAACACAGACTCCCTCCATCTTCATAGAATGTAGATCGTTTCCCCACGTGTCCTCCTCCACAGACACTCTTCCACACAGATACAGATAGCGAAGACCTCCGCCTGAAAAACAGAGGGATATTTGCCCATGGGCAGAGCACGCTGATATCCGGGTCCGACGACACCCGACCCAGTATCCATGTTCGACTGTTTTGAGCCATCCGTGAACCTGACCTGTGCACCAACCTCCGGTACCCAAGATCCAGTCAACCACGTGCTCATGTCGAAAATCACAACAAAACCATTTAGAGAGTCTGGTCTAAAAGATCCCCTATATAATCAAAAATTAATCTTAACCTATTTGAATACCGTCCATTTCCAGCTTCAGAGTTGTAAAGAGTTTTTTCATATGGCGCCAAAACACCATTACCCGTTATGCAGTCCTTGGAATAGCCAAAACAAAAAAATATATATATAGTTCTTCCATTAAAATAAACTAAAAAAAAAAACATATTGTTACACACAAAGAAACATTTTGCTATTTGCCAATTGAAATTCGGTTACTTGCGACTCAAATTTGATTATTACGAGTTTTAGTCGGTTTTTACAACTTAACATTAGTTTTCACAACAAAGTTCGGTTAATTCAACTAAATTTTAGTTGCAACACCAAAAATATTCGAAAATCTTAGGCAAATATCGTTGTACTAACTAAATTTATAAATTGTTACCATTAAAATACACTTTTCAATTCGGTTGGCACTTTAATTCTCTGGGTGTATTTCTTAACAAACAGTAAAAAACATATTTAAAAACTAAATTTGTAAATCACATTTTCTCCCAAAATTTCTCTAATAATTTCTTTAATTCGTCTGTTTGTTGGCAAATATTTGTGTCTTTGTAAATTCTTAAAACCACATATATTAAAAATAATATTGACATTTCTAAGTTACGCATTTTATTTAAAATCACGCATAAATTCGTATAAATAAAAATTTACTTTATTAAATGTTTAATTCTCTTTAATATAAAATTTGATAACATGTTTAAAAAGCAACAATTTGATACATTATGTGCATAATTCTAAAGAAAAAGTGTGTAAATTAAATTTGTAAAAATATTATGCTTTTTGCAATAAAATTTACACACTCAATTGCAGTAAGTTTACATGCTGTTTTTATAGTGTACATTGAAACTTGATGGATCCACATATGAACATTTTTAGCCGGGAGAGAAGCTTAATAGATTTTGTTTTTAATATTTTTTTACAATGTACATTAGGGAGGGCGATTTGAACATCTTAATGTGCGCTTCGCGTTTCTGATTCTTGGGATTGTACTGAGCAAAAAAGTCCACTAGACCATACGTCTATGTTGAAAATCGAGCTTCCACATTTTGACTTTTTAGCCATATTTTGTGAAAGTAACAATGTGTGGGATGGACATATCTCAGGAAGTAGGAGGAGCTTATCCAAGATTATGGTATCAATCTCCTCTTTGGAAGATTATCTAGCAGACTAATGCATCAATCATATTAATGGGTTTGGTTTAAGGGGTTAATAGGGCTTTTTTGCCGAAAAGTCAAAATGTGGAAGTTCGATTTTTACCGTAGACTTATGGTCTAGTGAACTTTTTTGCTCAGTACAATCCCAAGAATCAGAAACGCGAAGCGCCCATTAAGATTTTTTTCCTTCCATACAAATCGCCCCACCCTAATGTACATATATTTTTTTTTTTAATAAATTGATATAAATTTTCTGATTATGAATTGAAGTATTTAAAATTAATTAATTAGTGAAAAAGAATACATTTTTGGTTGCTTTAATAGAATTTGTTTTCTGTATAAATCATTATTTAGCGCTGGGATTTAAAAAAAAATTAAATAGTAAAATAATTACAATGCATAAATTCATTACATTGTAAATATTTATAATTCATTAAAATATAATTGCAAAATGATGATAAGTCCTTATTAAATGGAATAATTAAAGGAATTACTTTGTTAGGCAAGTTCGTTTCATTTAGGCCACTAGGACTCTTATTAGCATTTCACATAACTGGGATTCTTATAGCAATAAACACTGGCTCATATTACCACCTACACACTCACACCACACTTAGTAATTTCATTCATAGCATACACCTTAATACATTAATATAAAACTATTATACAAATATATGTGTGTAAACTCACATTTATTTGTGTGTGTTTGTGTTCAGACACATACAAAAAAAAAGACATTAAATCTAATTCAAAGTAATTTTACTCAATCTTATACCCAGTGTAGATACGGTAATGGCATTATATTACTTTTCTCACTACCAGTAATGACACCAGCTTACTCTCTGCATTACTTTAACACAAATAATAAGGACTTGCTAATAACTAGATAATTTTTCCATTATGTTAATGCAAAAAATAAGACGTTACCCTTAAATTCTTTTTTTACCATTATTTTAAATATAAAGTAATGATCTATACATTTTTTTAAAATCTATTTTTAGACACATTAATTTTTCAACTCTAGTAAGGACATATATAAGTACATATTTTTGATTTTTTGTACGCTGGAAGGTAATGACATTTTGTGCAATCAACTAATTTATGTTAAAAAATATTTTTTTCTTACTGATAAACATAAAGGTAACCCTATATTTTGTCATTATTTTTCGCCATATTCCCATATAAAAGTATAGAGATTTGTAATAACAATTGTAAGTACTTGCTATTACCAAATATGTAATGCTTTTCTACACTGGGTAGTTACTAGTACACATACACATGAACACGTTTTTAAATAAATGAATGTTCGTGTATAGGTTGGTCTAAACATGGATGTGTGTGTGTGTGTGTGTGTCTGTTGAGTCTCAAGTAGCCAGAAAAAAAAATCTGAATTGCTTTCATGAATTTTAAATAATGTTGAGAAACACACCATGACTATTTTATATCACTTCTATGATTTTTGTCTTATTTCAATTTTTCTTCTGTGAGCTTTTTTTTTTTTTTTTTTTTTTTGTTCTTTCTTGTCGTAGTATATTTGTTTCGACAAATGCTTGGATTCTCAGTTCATACAGGATTTACTAACAAAACAGTAGAGCAAATCACATTCCTACAAGGAATTCCAGCTAAAAATTACTCAAGCTTATCTTAATGTTGTTGTTCCTGCCACAAGGGCTTCTGTTGGCAAACTAGAAAAGTTGGTGACGCTAACGGTGGGTGATGGTCGTGTTGTTTGCATCATTGTCGTGATGAAGATGAGAATGTTGCAATGTAGTTAACGTCGCACTCTGGTATATGGAAGAAAAAGTGTGCTACAAATTATGTTGATAATACATTTAAGCGGAGAGAAATACAAAACGAAGATTTATTTCTATGAGAATATGTCTGAAATTTCCAGAATTCAAAATTATTTGTACATAAAGTTGAAGTACTCTAGAAAATAAAAATGTTGGTATTCAATATTCATCTTGGATCTAGAGCTACCACCAGTGGGTGTAATATAAATACAGGCGAAAATAGATCATCGGCAAAAATCAGCATCTCTTAGTTAAAATTTATTGATTTTAAATATATTAAGAAACAGAGCCCATTACATGATCCTTTAAGCTATAAGGACTAAAACATAACATAAGCATTTGAGCATAAAAGTGTATATCTTGCATACCATGAGACTGATCTTTAAAGTTTTTTAAAACAATTATCTTTTTAATAAAATTTTTATGCCAATCGATATGGTACATGGGGACAGTTTTTATGAAATAAGAGATTGTGTAAAGCAAACAAATTTATCACCTCACAACAATTAATAAAAACCTTTCAAAATGATAGACTGCCGTAGTTTCGTCCCCTCCAACGACTCGTCAGTGGTTAATTTATGTGGCAATTAAAAAAAGTATTTTATATTTTTAAATTGCTCTGTATTAAAAACTTTTTACATTGTGTAGTAGTGAGTTTCAAACCCACAGCCATACATCAGGCTATGATTAGTAGCATCACCTCATACCGAGTTGAGTCACGGTCGACACAGCGATGAGTGTGGCTAAGTGGAGTTTTGTCAATTACAGCATTGACAATGTATTGTTTGAATCAGACGAGCCAGAATTAATTAATACTTTGGAACAATTTATTTTTCAACTGGAATGCTAGAATGAATCCTATTGCTATCTCCTTTTCACAAGTAATTATCACATTAGATGCAGATTATTCACACTCATTAGTTGGATACCAAGTGTATGTTTGGAGCCAGAGTTCCCGCTGGGCAAAGTTTTCAATTGTTTGTGGGGTAAAGTGTTTGTAACAGTCATTTAATGACAATCGTAATTAATTTTATTATTATAATTAGTTGCTGAAGAATTTTTATTATTTTTTTTTTACAGAAAGAGGAAAAAGAAAACATTTTTATTGAAAATTTCAAAGGAAACACTAGGGATATGCCAAACTGCCACAGTTTCGTCCTTTCCAAGAGCTTGTCAGTAGCTAATTGATGTGTCAATTGAACAAAGTATTTTCTACTTTGCTCTATATGAAAAACTTTTTACGTTGTGTCGTAGTAAATTTCAAAATCACAGCCATATATCAGGCTATGACTCGTAGCATCACATCTAAGCGAATTGAGCCACGGTCGACGCAGCGATGAGTGCGGCTAATTGGAGTTTTGTCAATCACAGCTTCCACAATGTTTTGTTTTAATCAGAAGAAACAGTTTACTTTTCAACTTGAATGCTTTCTCTTTTTAATATTGTTATCTCTTTTTCACAAGTAATTACCAAATTTTGTTTTAACCTAAATTAATATTTTCATTGCTCAGTTAATATTTTCAAATTCTAACTGAAAGTTTCTAATTTAATTTATTTTCTCTACACATATTTTAATAAAAATTAATATTAATTGATATTTCAAAACTTTTATTTGAAATTCTTTGTTTTCATTTTTATATTCTGAATTACAGTTGCCAAAACATTGGGGTTTAAAAATAATGTATTAAAAACACATATTCATCATAAGCTGTAGCTTTTATTTTGTTTGTACGTTAGCAAAAAAAATTTTTCATTTCATAAAAAATTATGAGTTTGCTTCATGAGTGCTTCACCGTGTATGGGGAAAAAACGTCTTATTTCTCCACCACTTAATATGTACCTTAGTATGTTTTATGAGGATTTCCAAAATATTTCGGGTCTAGCATTACGATCCCGTAAGTATAAGTTTTTTGTTCGGTTATATAAATGTCAAATTGACATATTTTAATCTATAGTCGGCTTAAGTAAATACTTGTTTCAGCTTTTTTCTAAAGTTGCACTAGTACGCGAAAAAAATCAAAACGGTGAAAAATCTTTGTCTATTCTAATCAGTTCAATTTCGGTGCATATTACATTTTTTCTTTAGTCAAGTTCATTGCCTATGTGTGGAATTAATTTATTCATAATTTGTTTACGGTTGTCAAACCAAAATTTTGAAAACAAAAAGTTTTAATTAACCCAGTCTGCAGTCGACTAAGTTTCTAGTTGATGTGGCGACGAAAATTCGGCTTAATTTTTTTGCTAGTTTAAAATTTTACAAAGTTTTTTGAATTGAAAATGGAAACAATTTATGCTCGATATACAATATTGGACAAAATAAAGTGCAATTGTTTCGGGAAGAAAAAACTATTGACAATATTATTGAATAGTAATAATATGACTAAATTTATTTATTTTATACACAATTCTGTACAAAAACGACAAATCATATATATATAATTTTATATTTTTCTACATGCCAACCAAAAATTAAGAAGCTACAGGATTTTGTTGGACAAAGTAAAGTGCAAATTTTATAAATTGTATTTAAAAACTTAAAATAAGTTAAAAGTAAATACTATTTTGGTGTTTTATCACATATTTTGTATTAAATAAGACTTGTACTAGTATTTTTGGAACATATAAAATCATGTTATAAATATAATTGTGGCTATTGACTTCTGTTTGGAGTTCATCATATCGAAAGCATTCTTGATCCTTGGCCGATATTATATGGGAATTTTAACATCAACAATGACTGAAACATGTTGATCCGAGCTTAAAAAATCCAGTTTAAAATTTGTGTTTACCCTTAAAATAGTGATTTTCGTAAGGCTGCGGCCAGTACCCCTGTTGAAGGTTTAGAACGTTTGAGCACATTTTCTCAACCGAATTTGCAAAGTTTCGCTTTCAAATGATTTTAAAATGATTACGTTTTATTTCTAAGTAACTTTCAAGTTAACTCTCAACGGAAACTCCGCTACTGCAGACGAGAATTACACCCGAATAATACTACTTCCTGCATAACAATTATAAGCACAGGTGGCCTTAGAGGAATCCACTCTTAATGGAACTTATCGGACTATGATTTTGCTTTACTAAAAGCAGTTTTGTTGATTTAAAACAAATTCTAACTACAGTAATAATAATGATTTTTTAATTGTGAAAGACGTGGTAGAGAAGAATAATTGTATTTTCTAAAAATCATAACTACATTATAAATTTTCAATTCTCTGAATCAGACTGCGCAGTTTCTGGTGTTGAACCTTCGTCAGTGACCCTGTTTTTTTTTTTGAATAATGTAATATTTGTTATGTTTTTATTTGTTCGATTGCGTCTATATGAAATTTTCTGTGCAATCACTGACCGTGGTATATTGTATTATGTTAATACGAAATCTTCAGTAAGCATTCTGCAATAAGTTATATGGCTGGGGGCACTTTTCGTCTGCAGAAGCGGTTCTTCCGATGAGAGTTGAACTGATAAATACTTAAGAATTATTGGAAATCCTTTTAAATAATTTAGGGAAAGAAAATTTTACAATTTGGATGCGAAAGTGAGCTTAGCTGTCTTAAATCTCCAACACGACACTGACCGTAACCTCACAAGAAATGATATAAATTGATATTTTAACAGTAAAAACTAACTTTTAACTGGATTTCTCAGCTCAGAAAACTTATTTAGAATTTATGTACATTTTTTCGCCCATAGCTAATGTTAATATTCTGATATATTTTAATAAAATTAAAGTCAAATAGATGGCAATAGCAACAAATATTTTTATGAACTTGATTTTATATGTTCCAAAAATACTTGTAGAAGTCGTATTTAATACAAAATATGTGATAACAGAAAAAAGGAATATTTATTTTTAACTTATTTTAAGTTTTTAAAAACAATTTATAAAATTTAAACTTTATTTTGTCCAACAAAATTCTATACCTTCTTAATTTTTGGTTCGCATTTAGAGAAATCTAAAGACAAATATATATGATTTGTAGTTTTTTGTATCGTATTGTGTATAAATTAAATAAATTTAGTTATATTTGAAATATTCAATGCTATTTTAAATAATTTTTTCTACACGAAACACAAGAAGAATGAGACTGCACTTCATTTTGTCCAATAGTTTATATAAAATTAAAAATTTCGTAATTTTTTTATTATTCGTAAAAAAAGTTATAGCGCGAAATAACGCAAATAGAATTTGTTCTCCTAAGCTACATTATCAGATTTACATTAACTAGAAACCGAATACATTTGCGGATTGAATTGATTAAAAATTTTTCTCAAAATTTGGTCCAGAACACAGATGAAAATGCTCTTCGTTTGCAAAATTCCAAATTATTTGCATACATAGATGAAGTACTTGCCCAAAGAAAACTTGGTACCGGGAAATAACTAATCAAATAACTCCCAATGAAATAAGTCCCAAAAAAATTAAATGAGAAAAAACTTGTTTTTACAAATTACTTGATGTCTTAAAAATATAAGATTTCAACGGGTTCGACATCTGATTTAAAAAACAAGTTCTTCTGGGTGGCGGTCTTCGGCCGGTCTTAGGGGTTTTTTTCTCCGTGGAACGAGGCAGGCGGCTTCGCGAAATAAAGTTTTTTCTGCATGCGACATAAAAGAAACTTCAAAATTACTGATCTGTTTCGACCCTGGAGTATAATGTCCATGGACCTTATGTCACCCAAAAAGTGGACATAATGTCACATTGCAGTGTGTCATAAAGTCCATGGACATTATGACACTTTTCGAGTGACATAACGTCCATGGACATTATGTCATTGGACGTTATGTCTTGCCGCCCTTTCCAGACCCCTCCTCCTTCTGAGATGTCTTAACTTTTCATAACATGCAATATGCACCAAAATCAATTGCTTAAAACATCTTCTTTTGCCACTCATTATTTCAAATTCAAGATTTGCAATTATTTTTAATCACTTTAATACCGATCTTTACTTACCAAAATTCTAGCAAGAACTGCGTTCCTTTTGGTAATTATATTGCTATTATTTATTTTACGACAATTTTAAGAACCGTTACAAATGCATAAAATTTACCAAAATGTAATTTTAAATAGAAATGAAATAACACCCAACAAAAATGAAATAACTCCCAACGAAAAAATCACATTTAAAAATGAAAATGAAATAAGTCCCAACAAAAGTGAAATAACTCCCAATGCCAAAAAGGAGTGAAATAACTACCAATAAAACCTGGTTGGGAATTATTTCATTTGGGAGTTATTTTATAACGAAATAATTTCTAACAGAAGATTGTGAAATAAGTCCTATCGCATTGGGAGTTATTTCATAGTGAAATAAATCCCAATTTATATGGAAAATTTTTGGGAGTTATTTAATTTTTTTTTTTGGGAGTTATTTCATTTGGGAGTTATTTAACGGTACCGACAAATTTTGATATCGATATTGATATGACTACAATATAGTTTTCCCACCATATTGCATTTTGTGTAAAATGCGAAATGGTGCGAATTTCAAAAAAACTGAGATTAACTTAAATCGATTAAGGATTAAAATATATCAATTTCGCACCATTACGCAATTTGAGATTTAAAAGACAAAAATCGCCCTGTAAAAGACGTAAAGAAATATATAATTTTTTTTAGAGAACATCAATATGCTTTATATACCGTTGGCTGCGCTTTACAAAAACATTTCATATGATACTTATATTGTATACGTTGTCTTTAGTTAAAGTACAAAATTCTTTGAAAAACTAAAAAAAAAAAATACATTCTTTGAATATGTTCCAGCTGACGAGATCTCAATGTTAGACACGAAATATTTGGGAATCATCATAAAACATACTAAGGTACGTTTTGAGGGATGGATAAATGAAACATTTTTTCGTGAGTCGTTATAATGTAAATAAATCTTCTTATAACATTTATGAAACATTTAATGAAAAGCTATGGAAATTTTTCATATTTATGAAACATTTCATAAATATGATGATTAGGACTTCTGTGAAAATCTTCATTAGTTCTATGAAGTGTTACATAGGACCAAAATCAATAAAGTTTCATAAATAAGATGAAGCTTTTTTTTTGTGTGTATTTGGAAGCCTAAAATTGAATAGATTAAAATCTATTCAATTTGTGACAAAATTTATCCTTTAATGCCCACTATGCATTAAATATTTTACAAAATATAAAGAATTTCCTGTACAAACCTTTGTCGGTTTAACCATGTCGACAATGTACATGTTTTTCTTGTCGTGTTTCTTTTTTTTTTAAATAATGTATTTTTTTTACAATTCCATCTTTTTTTTTTTTTGTTTTTCAAATGCATTTTTATATTTCTATACATAAACGGTGTTCTGTCTGTCTGTCGCTTGCAGCCAAAGACATCTTTCACTTGCTGACACTGAGAATGTTGTATTTGCTTGCAACACAGTATTTGCCGTTTGGGGATACTTGTTGTATGTTGCATAAGTGTTGGCTTCAGTACGTACACTTATTTATTCTTGTTACTTTTTTTTCGCTGGTTTCTACCCTGTTTTTTTTTTTTTTTTGTTTGTATCCTTGTTCGAGAAAATACTTTTTGTCTGTTTTAACTTAACTCATTCATAATGTAGATTTTTTCAATCCAAAAGAAGTATATATTGGCCATTCCACAGAACACCAACCAAAAATGGCATTTTTTGATTGGCGATTTTAATTTTTCAAATTTTGAAAAATCGTTGGTTTTATGTGCGATATAGTTTTTTTTTTTTGAAAATTGAGAAACATGAAAAATTAATATTTAATATTCGTCGGATCATCAGCATCGTAGTGGTAAAACCCCTACTGTTTTATTGCGAAATGAAATTATATCTTTGCATCAAAGATAAATACATTTTTTACGCAATTTGAATTTTTGTTTACAAATTTGACCACTTTCGATTTGAAAAAAGGAGCATTGTTGAAAAATATATAATTTAAAAAAAAGTTACATTTTCACAATTTTGGGGCCCGATTTTTAATTATTTTTAATGATTTCTTGTTATAAAATCCTATAGAATTTTTACGTAGAAACATGCAAGCCACATTCGCTGTTTTCTAGGCATCCCTTAATAAATATTTGATAGAAGTCTTGCTTAAATACTTATTGCAAGTACCTAGAGTACAAAGGTCCTGCAAAAGTCAGATTGGTTGCATTTTTTAACCTTTAAAAGGCAAAACTCCCCAAAACGGAAATGAAATAAATCCCCAAAACTGTATATAGAAGACAACAACAACGACATTTTGTGGAGTTATTTCCGTTTTTGGGGATTTATTCCTTTTTTTATTTGAGGATTTTTTTCGTAATGAAGTAAGTCCCCAAAATTTTAAAATGGAATAATTCTCCAATAATTATTTTTGAAGATTTATTTCGTTTTCTATAAATTTGACATTTTTTTTGTCAAATAATGGAGGAGCAGTATTCTTTTTGTATGTTTTCGTCATTGAAAGCAATCGACTTGGTGAAAGAAAATATTCTTCAACCGCAATGACAATATTTAATGGATGCTACATTTAAAATTGTCCCGCAAGGATGTTTTAAGCAGCTATTAGTTCTTTATATTTAATGCTTTGAAGAGGTAAAGTAAAATAATTATTTTGTCCATAAATTTAATATGTTCGATAATTTATTTGTTCAGATCTATCCGATGTTTTTCATTTTGGTGGATAAAAAAACAAATGCAATATATAGTGCACTGCTGCATTATATAAAGGGCAATATTTTCGATTTGGACCCAGCTGTGTTTGTAACCGACTACGAACAAGGAATGAGAAAAGCAATTAATTTGATTTCCACCAAGCTAAAACTGTGGGATGCTGGTGAGTGTAAACTAATATAAATATCTTTAGTTTTTTTTGTTTCTAAAGTATTTATTTTAATATTTGTGGGTGTCTATAGGATTGCTGGACTTAAAGAAATTTGAGTTATTTTCAAAGAAAAAATCTTTAGGCACCAAAGAAAAAATCTTTAGGCAAAATTAATTTGTGAAATTAATGTTTTGATTGTATAATAAAAAAATTTGAATCCCTATATTTTTAGGTTTTATTTCTGCCAGCTGTAAGACGAAATGTCTGTTAGCGGAAATCATTGCCACAGTATATAAGATCATCAAAAAATGCATCGCTACCCAGCAAAACCACACATTACCAAATCATGGTTAAAGTAATGTATCGCCATATGGCTTTATGCATTACTTTACACGTTATTTCACTGATGAATTTTACAAAGTAACTCATTACCTTGTAGTGGGTAAAGTAACTGGTTACTTATATGGTTACATGGTGGGAAAAAGTAATGTGTCTATAAATAGATTTTCATAAAAAAAAATGCATAAAAATTGTTGTTTAGAGATATTTTTTTTTAATTAAATAAATAACTTTTTTTATTAAATAAATAACTTGGTCATGCTGGGATTCGAGCCTGGGGTCTCTGGTATTTAACAATTAGTTAGACGAGAACTCTACCAACTGAGCTATCGATACATACAATATTTTATTGCTTAAAATATAGATGAGTTGTTGTGCTTCGTGTTTTCGTACGTGATATCAAAAATATACACCTTACCCTCATGCTTACAAAAAATCACAAAGTAATGCGTCTATAAATAGACTTTCAAAAATATATATTAATAATTACTTTACGTTTATAATTCACGCATTATGTAATTGATGATCGGTAACACATTATTTTATGTTTTGAAGTAATGTAAAATGTAATGAGGTCTCATTACAAGGTAATCCATGAGTGTTCAATTATCGGTTACTCATTACTTCTTGTTGGAAAATAATGATACAGGTAAGGAGTACACATTACAAGGTAATGCATTACTTTATCTCACCCATTACCAAAGTTTTGCTGGGTTTGAAAAGCAATGGATATATAAGGTAAAATACTTAGAAATAATTTTTAAAAATAATATACATATCGAGGGCCTATATTCAATATCCTCTATCTTGAATTTTCACGAAATGCGTTTTTGATGGCAAAATATTCAGAAAAATATGCCTTAATTATGGTATAAATTTCACAGTAAAAGCAGATTTGTTGGCAATTGTATTTGCATTTTGTTATTTCTCTATCTTAAACAATAGATTTTTGTTAATGAAAAATCCTCTATCTCTTCATATAACTCCTATATTTTCTTACTGAATTATGCATGCAGATCACGCACCTGGCCAAATTTCCTAAAACGTGTAGGTCGTTTTTAACATATAGCGAATTATAGTTTTTAACAAAGCATTTTTTTTTCTTTATTACTCTCCTAATATCCGGGAATCCGGAAGGAAATAATTTTCTGTGTTTATAAATATAAAAAGAACATAAGATAACCTCTGATTTGAGTATCTTCAAAGAATATTCAAGGAAATTTAAAGGACATTCTTGGAAAATCAAAAATTCTAACATTTTAGTTTCGGTTTTAAAACTTTAATATTTTCTTACATATCTGATATTTGGGGTTATCAAAATCGAAATCATTATTTATCTAATGCTCTATCTAATTTTGCTGTAGAAAATAATAAATTCAGAAAAAGGCCATACACAAATGGAGTGCAACAGTGCTTACGCAAAATAGAGATTAAATATAAAAATCAATCAAGAAGCCAGATAAACTTGTAAAATCAATAATAAGTTCGCAAACAACATTCGATGCAGTATATTTAAATTTTATTTTTTTTATATAATTACAATGATGAGAAACTTATACGTTTTGCATCCATTAGACCAGGTCGTGTGAAGAACGATCCTGCGGTACGATCATTTAAGATCACTTTTATATCTTCCAGACAGCAGAGTCAAAAATAAAGTAAATTTTGATATAAAACACATTGATCTACCGGAATGAACCAAGCTCCTTATATTCAGGTCCACCTCGAATACAATTCATTAAATGGAAGAATTTACAAGATTTTAAGAGTGTAATTCCGCGTTAAAACCATTTTTCCTACGGTAATTTATCCAACTCCATAAAATCTAAGAAGAAGTTAAAGCTCAATGTTATTTTTTTTATCATTTTCAATCATATCATAATTATTATTATGCTTATACCTTATGCTGTAACTTCAATAAAAAATTTAAAAAATTGTCGGAAGTCATAAATTAATTCATTATATTGGTTGTTTTTATCACTTAACAAAACCCTCTATCTAATAAAATTTTTTTTCCCCATAAATTTTTTTCAAATGCAAAATCTTCTATATTCCACAAAACTCTCAATAATGCAACATTTTAAAAATAAATTATACGTGAGATTCAGAAGTAGATTTAAAAAAATATTGTAAAACATTGAATTTTAAAAACACTTTTAATAAGCCAAATAAACCGTTTTTATGCTCTCCTGTAAAGTTCTGTTTTTTAAGATAGAGGATATTGAATATAAGCACTCGATATGTATTTGTTATTTTAGGTTGGCTGCAAAAATTTCACCGTTTATGGTCAAAAAAGTCGTACGACCTCTGCTGTTGATGCATATAATGGTGTTCTGGACAGTCTGCGGAAGAAAACATTTCCATTCTTTTTAAATTTCTACGTCTTATTCGAGACGAAGAATTTTTTAAAAGTATATATTTTTAAATGATGAGCGAAAGTGGAGGATCCATTGCAAAGAAGAAAAAAAGGAGCAATGTCGAAAAAAATAAGAAAATATAACGTGGCCATATTTCATTCACGCATCGTATATGAAATCTGTGTGGATATGGTGCCAAAATTGGACTTTTTTTAAAGAAGAATCATCTGATGACGAATTATATAATGAGGAACTAGATTTACAAATTTGTAACAGTGACAATGAATGCGTGGTTTGCAAGGACAAAACTCCAAATATTGTTCCATGCAAACATCTTAAGGTATGTGATGGATGTCATATCAAACTACAGACAGATGCTACATCTAGTGGTTTGGAAAGATATAAATGCCCTTATTGTTGCAATACAGTTGAAGACTATATTCAGGTTTATATTTAAAAATATCTGTTTTGGAAATACAAAAATTATGAGAATTAAAAATATATGCACTTATTTCTATATGTACAATTTTGAGTTTTAAAATGGGGATTAATTTCGTTTCAAATTGGGGATTTATTTATTATGAAATAAATCCCCAAAAAATGGGTGGTTATTTCATTCCCGATTGGGGATTTATTTAATTTCGTTGTGGTTTTATTTCATTTTTAAAATTGTGGTATTAATTCATAAGGAAATAAATCCCCATTTTTGGGAAGTTTTTTCATTTTTGTTTTGGGGGGGTTATTTCCGGGGGATTATTTCCTAGAGCCACTTTAAAAGGCGAAAAGAAACTAAAAAAAAAAATGTGGCTTATCAAGTTTTTAAAATAAGCCCTTCAAATTGTTATTTTTTTTTTTTTATTTTTAAAATTTATTCGGAGTAAATTTTAAAATGTAGTGTTAATGCGAATTTTCAATTGACTCTCTTTTGAAAACTATACATTTCATTTTATGATTTTTTTCTAAAATAAAGGGGCCGCCAAATTACTTTTCTTTTTTTGAACTCCTGAACCAATTGGATTTTGTATGGCGTCATACCAAGGTCTTTATGCAAAATTCGTCTCAATGATGTCTCCGAAATGTTCAATTGTTGAGAACGACGGTGAAAATGTTGATGGCGCTTCACGCACACTTTCTGCCACAGCAGCAATATTCTCGAGTGTACGCGCTGTTTTTGGGTTTCACGCTTTGGTTTATCGATGAGGATGCGTGTTTCTTTCAGTTTTTTCACAAGATAACGAACATACGGACCATATTCGTTCAGCGGAAGGATAAAACTAATTATCTGTCAAATCACACATGAGCTAAGTGTTACCATTCACGAAATAAGCACTAGTTGAAAAAATAAAAGTTAGATGGCAGACCCTTTATTTAGAATTAAACTCAATTCCTTCAAGCCCACTTTTATTATAATAAAAATTGAAATAGTACAACAGAATATTTAATTAGAATCTTTTATGTTTAACTTACAAAAAAAGTGTTAGAAATTAAATATATAGTTTTTAACAAAAAGGCTCCTTAACAGTACATTTTAAAATTTCATCCTAATAAATCAGAAAAATAACAAATTGTAGTTTGTTTTGTAGGTAAATATGCTATAAATTTTTCTCAAAAAATTAGTAAAAATAATGTTTTAATAGAAAAACTTAAATTTATAGTAAAATTTACATATTTCACAAAAAGTCATCTTTTTTCAAATCGAAAGTGGCAAAATTTTACAAAACTGCAATTCAAAAATATATTGCATAAAAAATGCATTTCTTTTTGATGCTGAAAAACACTGTATTCCACAATATAAAAAAGTAGAGGTGTGTACAATTATAATGCATTTTAAACTATAATGATACGATATATATTAAAGAAACTACGAATGTTGAAACTTACACACTTTTTGGGTATTTTTTATTTTTCAAACACCAAAAACTGCGAAAACTACCAAATTTTGAAACATAAAAACGACAATATTTAACTGGCATCATAGAGTTTTCTTCTACAAAAAAAATCGGAAGAGCCAAGCTCAGATCTTGGCCGATCTATCGTGGAATAGCCTATATAATTTATATATTTCTTTTTTTTTTGCACAAATTCTGTACGTATTTGTTACAGAATTTGTAACCAGATCATGTTTTTTTGTTAAAGTTTGTTGTTGCAATATCAATTTCCATTTACCAAGTAGGATTAAATATAAAAAAAAACGAAACATATTCATAAATATTGTGGGACTTTAACTTAATTTGGATTATTTTATAATTGATTAAATACCATCTACGCTGAAGGATACAATGATCTGTTTTTTAAGATTCTGTAGTGTAGACAATGACTGGGAGATAGTTTATCTTAAATATAAAATGTTAATGGGGCTTTCATTTAAATCGTCAAAAGTTCCGATTTGTAAGGGGAAGGTGGGGTAATATGGGATATGGGGTAATTTGGGACATTTTATTTTCTCCCTTACTATTTTTTTTTTTTTTTAGTAGTAGTATTCTTTATTTAAATTTAGCAATATACATATTATTACAAAAAGCATAGTTTTTTAAAATAAGAATAAAATAAGTAAGTAATGAGCGACTTTGACTATATGTCGTCAGTCGACTAACTATTTAAAATAATACAAAAGCTAGTTTGAATGATATCAAATACAAATGTTTAAAAATTATATTCAGTTACTAAAAATTTCTATAATTAACACATGCCTTTATGTAGTTTGCCAAAAAATTCCAGTCTATTGTAATACCATTTAATACATCAATAATTTCTTTTTCACTAAGTTCAGACTTTCCTATATACATAATTCTAAACTCTCTTAGAGCCCTACACCGACCTAGAAAATGCTCTATATTTTCAATTTCATTAATATTACAAAGAGATCATAAATTTGAGCCATTTATTTGAAACCTATTGCCATTGAGAGCTATTAAACCACTTCTAGCTTTAAAAATCCACATTATATCTTCTATGTTTGCTTCTCCAATCAAGTATGTATTTTCATTTATTACATCTAATTTTTTATAAATTCTTTCCGTTTGTGAGGTTTTTGCCATATATTCTAGGTAGTATTTATCTTTCAGTGAGCTAAGCAGATTCAAACGATTTTCTCTCCACTGAGTCTTACTAAATGTTTCATCTGTCCACGTTATGTTATATTCCCGACCAATGTTGTTCATCTCTTTCACCCAGTATAATTCGTGCCGTAGGAGTACCTTTGTTAGCTTGTATGGCAGCCGATCTTCTTTATATTCAAAAAGGGTTCTGCTCACATATCTTAAATGTAGATCTAGGGTGTATAAATGACCACTTTCAATGCATGTCTCTAATCTTAGTATATAAGTTGGCGTGAAGTTTGGGAGTCTTAATATTTTTTTGATGAAGTAGAGTTGAAGTTTGTCAACATCATTAAAATGTGAGAAACCCCACACTTGGGCACCATACGTTTGTATAGCTCTACAGACTGCCTGGAATAATTTCCATTTCGATCCGAGAGATATAGTTCTTTATTTAAGAAATTTGCCCACGTTTGGTTAATATTACATTTTGCAGCTTCATTTCTAATTTCCACATGTTTTTTAAAAATCATTTTCGGAGTTAATGTAACTCCTAGGTAACAATACTCCTTAGCAATTTTAATTTCTTCTCCTTTAAAGAACCATCTCTCATTTTTCGATAATTTACCGCGCTTACTAATGCGTTTTCAGAATTTCTAACTTTGGGTCTTGTTCCTTAATAACTTATTATCAGTTTCAGCAATCCATTTTTTAGAAGGCATATTTTTTATTACTTTTATGTAGCAAATAAATAAATCATACAAAAAGTTTCTATTGCTGTTCTTGTTATTTGTAAAATAAAATATTTTCTCTTACATTTTAAATGAGGTTAATATAAATAATTATTGTTACGCTATGTATACTACGAAAGTAGGTGGTTAATGAGAGTTCTGGAAACAAGAGCAGGGAGCAAAAATTTTGTACTAGTTTTGTATGGCAAATCTAGCAAATCCAATACAAATTTCAATCTGGCAACCCTGTCAATCAAAACCGCAAAATTATTCCTTTACTGTTCATGTGGGGGTCTTTTATGTCCCCAGATTTTATTTTTATGGGTAAGGGGGTTGGAGGGGGTTTAAATTAGCGAGATGTATTTAAGGGTTAATGTGTATTTACCCGCAAATTATGTTAAACATAAAATTATTCCTTTAACGGTCGATGAGGTTAAATTTGACCCCATGATTTTTTGTGTTATGAGGCGGTAGTGTGTTCGGTTTTGGTTAAAGTGAAGTCGTGGTGGGGGTTGGGGTGGGGGTTCGGTTTTGGTTAAAGTGAAGTCGTGGTGGGGGTTCGGTTTTGGTTAAAGTGAAGTCGTGGTGGGGGTTCGGTTTTGGTTAAAGTGAAGTCGTGGTGGGGGTTCGGTTTTGGTTAAAGTGAAGTCGTGGTGGGGGTTCGGTTTTGGTTAAAGTGAAGTCGTGGTGGGGGTTCGGTTTTGGTTAAAGTGAAGTCGTGGTGGGGGTTCGGTTTTGGTTAAAGTGAAGTCGTGGTGGGGGTTCGGTTTGGTTAAAGTGAAGTCGTGGTGGGGGTTCGGTTTTGGTTAAAGTGAAGTCGTGGTGGGGGTTCGGTTTTGGTTAAAGTGAAGTCGTGGTGGGGGTTCGGTTTTGGTTAAAGTGAAGTCGTGGTGGGGGTTCGGTTTTGATTAAAGTGAAGTCGTGGTGGGGGTTCGGTTTTGGTTAAAGTGAAGTCGTGGTGGGGGTTCGGTTTTGGTTAAAGTGAAGTCGTGGTGGGGGTTCGGTTTTGGTTAAAGTGAAGTCGTGGTGGGGGTTCGGTTTTGGTTAAAGTGAAGTCGTGGTGGGGGTTCGGTTTTGGTTAAAGTGAAGTCGTGGTGGGGGTTCGGTTTTGGTTAAAGTGAAGTCGTGGTGGGGGTTCGGTTTTGGTTAAAGTGAAGTCGTGGTGGGGGTTCGGTTTTGGTTAAAGTGAAGTCGTGGTGGGGGTTCGGTTTTGGTTAAAGTGAAGTCGTGGTGGGGGTTCGGTTTTGGTTAAAGTGAAGTCGTGGTGGGGGTTCGGTTTTGGTTAAAGTGAAGTCGTGGTGGGGGTTCGGTTTTGGTTAAAGTGAAGTCGTGGTGGGGGTTCGGTTTTGGTTAAAGTGAAGTCGTGGTGGGGGTTCGGTTTTGGTTAAAGTGAAGTCGTGGTGGGGGTTCGGTTTTGGTTAAAGTGAAGTCGTGGTGGGGGTTCGGTTTTGGTTAAAGTGAAGTCGTGGTGGGGGTTCGGTTTTGGTTAAAGTGAAGTCGTGGTGGGGGTTCGGTTTTGGTTAAAGTGAAGTCGTGGTGGGTGTTATTTTTGTTGAAGTGAAGTCGTAACATTTAATGTGTTCGTTAGAGGGTTAATACAATATGAATTAAACCACATTAGGGCCGTTTACGAAAGTCTGTGATTTTTTGCTAGTATTTAATAAATAAAATTCATTTACTGCGGTATATATGAACCTCCCTAATACTATTTGTTATCAGTATAAAATGTTAATCACATTATTTAAAAACAAAACATTTATTTATTTTTAGTGTTAATCATATACCTACATACTTATAAAACATATGTATATTAGCAACAATTCTATATTTTTGTAGATCAAATAATTTACAATTACACATAACACTCGAATCAACCGTAATTTGTTTCAATTTAAAACAATTTTCAAAATGAACACCATGAACTGATGAATCTACTAACTCCAAATCTTCATATAAAGGTATGATTTCTAGGAAATTTTCCATATATCTGATGAGTTCTCCCGGAATATATCCTCTATAATAGTTTAGAAAATTTTCCACTTCAACTCTCATGGTCTGATGATTATACAAAGAATCAACCAAAGTTTCATTTTCAGTTCCTATTCGATTCATTGTACGTAATATTTCTATTCAACTCAAGTATTTATAATAAACTAATACATTGCAATCAAGTGCAGGAGTAATTATAATGTTTTTACTATCTAACAAAAAAATAAAATAATAACAAATATTTTTTATTAATTTTTTTTTACTTAAATTTTTTATTAATTTGTTTTTAAATTTGATGCGTTAGAAGGAAATATTAATAATAGTTAATTTTTTTAATTTTAATAATATTCGATTAAAAAATTCAACAAATAATTTCGGCTTCCGTTTTATCAGCGTCGTCGATAACATTTAATATTCACATTACTTCTTTGGTGTATGTTGAGCTAGAACGATAAAAAATTAATATATTAGATTTAATAATGCAGGAGTAAATATAATGTTTTTACTATCTAACAAAAAAATAAAATAATAACAAATATTTTTTATTCATTTTTTTTTACTTAAATTTTTTATTAATTTGTTTTTAAATTTGATGCGTTAGAAGGAAATATTAATAATAGTTAATTTTTTTTAATTTTAATAATATTCGATTAAAAAATTCAACAAATAATTTCGGCTTCCGTTTTATCAGCGTCGTCGATAACATTTAATATTCACATTACTTCTTTGGTGTATCTTGAGCTAGAACGATAAAAAATTAATATATAAGATTTAATAATAATAAAATAAATAAAAAACTATTTACCAAAAATTACCTGTTGCAGCCGCATGTATATTCAGCTCGTAATATTCATTGCTGCTGCTACCTTTGCTATCTTTGCTACCTTTTCTATCTTTAGTAAGATAGTAGGTATTGCGCTGGAATTCTTCTATACTATCATCGTCTAGAGTTTCGTTGAATATACCAGGTAGGTATATGTGTTTGGTGTTTTCCACCAAACATCGTACTTTTTTCCCATAAGGCGTCTGGACACGCTCCATTTTTGTGATTTCATATTTATATTCAAAAAGCATCTCCTTTATGGGGAGAATGCTGTTTGTTTGGGTTTTTTTAAAAATTGATTTTAGGTGTGCTTCCATTTCTGTTGAGGTATTTAACTTGAATAGTAATTAAAGAAAACTAGATGGGGGTTTTTATACAAAATTATGAGAAGTAATTTTTATAGCTTATCAAAAAGTTGAGATCAAGCACTATATATAATGAATTTTTATAATAATTTAAAAGCATATACTTTATCAACAGTTCTACAGTCGCCAGAAAGGGTTAATTTATATTAACCGCAAAATATTAATTGCATTAGGGGGTTGTTCAAACAGTACTGGGATTTTTAAAAATATTTAAGAAATACAATTTTTCTAATGCTTTATACCTGAACACTCCTAATGCTATAATTTATTTTATAATTTGATTACATATAAATTTTTAAAATAAGTTTTGATTTGCTATGAAATGGGGCAAAGGCGGATGTTGAGGTGGAGGCTGAGGTGGAGGCCTAGGCGGAGGTGAAGGCGTCGGCGGTGGGTTAAATTGTGCTTCATGGTTTCAAGACTCATATGCTATTAAACTAAAATGTTATCAAAAAAATTGTGATCAGGCTCAAGTTTTTACGATCTAACAAAAATAATAACAAATATTTTGATTTTATATTAATTTTTTTTATTTATTTTTTTATTATACATAAAGTTTCTATTTAAAATGTGTTTTCTACTTCATCATCATGATTATCATCATCATCTTCATCATCAGTACTGTCATACAAGTTGTTGTAGAATACATATTGCTTCTTCTTTTTAATGATTAGACTATATAATCCATTCACTTCTTTAACTTTCTTTAAAATGTGTGGAGTTGTATTTAGATAATCCATCTGATTCTTGGTAATAATCAGAAATCGTTTAGGTAAATAAATATAATATTCTTTATTTACAAGACATCTTATACTTTCACCATATTTTGTATCCATTCGATCTATCTTGTTGATTTCATATGCAGTATTTTCTTCCATATCCTTTAAAGGTAAGTATATAATATTTGGATTTTGAAACAATTTTCTTAAGCTTGCTCTCATTATTAAACTTGTTTCTAAATTCCCAAATTTTTCTGTAAACAACTCGTTTTGTTGTTGTATTATTTCGTTAAAACGATTCTACGTTTCCTTAATTCTCTCCATATACAATGACTCCAGTTGTTTCTTTATTTCGTTAAAATAACTTTTCATATAAATTTTGTTTACAGCATCGTTTTCCAATACAGGATTAGCAATATTTTTTATTCTCCGCAAGTTGAAGTTGAAATTACGATCACTATCCAAATGAATCTTGGAATGCGGATTTTGATATCGAACAGAGTTTTCAATATAATGTCCAAACTTATCGATAGGCATTTTCTGAATATGAATTGTTAAATATTTTTAAGACTATTTATATAATAATCTTTGCTTCTCTCAATTCCTCAATAATTGATACAATTTCATTATTATGATTTGAGTGACCAGCTGTTGTGGATGAAATCAATAAACGTAATCTATCAACCAATTCGTTGGGATCATTCCAATAAACATAATTGAGCTTTTTTCTAGTTAACTTCATTAAACCTTTTCCCTTATGAATTTTCTGTTGTTGTTTTAATAGATCTTTAATAATCTTTGTATATTTAATTGAACGATTTCCTTTAATTTGACCATTAATGCTGTTATTTCGTTTATGAACATTAGTCATCTCTAATATTTGTTTATAACTATTTAAATCTGTTTTATTATAACTGATTGGTTTCTTATAAACTAGCAATTCATATAAGCCTGATGTGAAGGGCCATTTTGAATTGCCTACGGTAATATTAGTTGAATTGAAAGTGATGGGTTCATTACCCAGTCTCCATATTTGATTTTTATCCTTATGCGGTCCATAGGTTTTATCATATATATTTAAATTAACTTTTGATAAATCATATTGAATACTTTGATTGGGATGTATTGCAATGGTGTTATCATCATCATCATCATTATCAACATTATTATCATTATTATCAACATCGTCATCATAGTCATCAACATCATTTTCACCATCAAATGATTTAAACGTGTTTGAACTTTTCTCGATTTTCTTGTTATCAAAACTTGGAGAAAACGTATTATAATCAAGCTTACTCTTTTTATATGGTGTACTGAAGTCGACTTTATTATTCTCAAGATCATATTTAAAAGAGTTATCCGAATAATTTTCATGTTTTATGCTGTTATTATTATTAGTTGATTGAACAATTTCTTTTAATGGTTTTGATATTGGTTTAAATGTCTTTTCTAACAACTCATCATTTGCGATTTCTCTAAGCAAAATATCTTTATATTTCTTTTTTAAAATATTTCGAGTTTTAATAAGATTATTAACTAGATTTGTATTCATATTGATAGATTTAAATAGAAACAGAACAATCAGATCAGTTTGGTAGTGAACGATTTAATAGATAGCAGCAGATTATAGTTGAGAAGTTATAAGTTTAATAATTGATCTTGTACTGATTTTAAAATATCTATAGTATTTCTTTTATAGGTTTATAAATACATCGAAACCTTTTCTATATCGACCATTATTCATAGGATCATCTTTATTAATAACTAGAAAACCATATTTTTCTTTCCAACACCCGGCACATAACGTATGAAATGTTTTTAAAGTCATATCAGAACCAACATGATTATTGTAAATATGTTTGATATTCATTGCATCCTGTTTAAACATTACAATCATATAGTTATTCTTTACTATCCGAGAAATTAATATCACATATTGAACATTTTATCGATGATCCCTGATACTTAAGTCTGATATGACGTTTCAAGGAGAAATTTTGATTGTACTCCTATCGACATATATCACAATTGAATTTTATGGGTGATGATGAGAGTTCTGGAAAAAATGTGATATGTATAAAAATTTTATACTAATTTTGTATGAGAATCTAGCAAATACGTCATAACCTCAACCCTGTTTTGCTGTTGTGTGATAACAGTTCTGTTGTTCAGTTGTTAAAATTTGTTGTGGTTTTACTGATATGTGAATGGGGCGAAGGCGGAGGTTGAGGTGGAGGCTGAGGTGGAGGCCTAGGCGGAGGTGAAGCACAATTTAACCCACCGCCGACGCCTTCACCTCCGCCTAGGCCTCCACCTCAGCCTCCACCTCAACATCCGCCTTTGCCCCATTTCATAGCAAATCAAAACTTATTTTTAAAAATTTATATGTAATCAAATTATAAAATAAATTATAGCATTAGGAGTGTTCAGGTATAAAGCATTAGAAAAATTGTATTTCTTAAATATTTTTAAAAATCCCAGTACTGTTTGAACAACCCCCTAATGCAATTAATATTTTGCGGTTAATATAAATTAACCCTTTCTGGCGACTGTAGAACTGTTGATAAAGTATATGCTTTTAAATTATTATAAAAATTCATTATATATAGTGCTTGATCTCAACTTTTTGATAAGCTATAAAAATTACTTCTCATAATTTTGTATAAAAACCCCCATCTAGTTTTCTTTAATTACTATTCAAGTTAAATACCTCAACAGAAATGGAAGCACACCTAAAATCAATTTTTAAAAAAACCCAAACAAACAGCATTCTCCCCATAAAGGAGATGCTTTTTGAATATAAATATGAAATCACAAAAATGGAGCGTGTCCAGACGCCTTATGGGAAAAAAGTACGATGTTTGGTGGAAAACACCAAACACATATACCTACCTGGTATATTCAACGAAACTCTAGACGATGATAGTATAGAAGAATTCCAGCGCAATACCTACTATCTTACTAAAGATAGAAAAGGTAGCAAAGATAGCAAAGGTAGCAGCAGCAATGAATATTACGAGCTGAATATACATGCGGCTGCAACAGGTAATTTTTGGTAAATAGTTTTTTATTTATTTTATTATTATTAAATCTTATATATTAATTTTTTATCGTTCTAGCTCAAGATACACCAAAGAAGTAATGTGAATATTAAATGTTATCGACGACGCTGATAAAACGGAAGCCGAAATTATTTGTTGAATTTTTTAATCGAATATTATTAAAATTAAAAAAAATTAACTATTATTAATATTTCCTTCTAACGCATCAAATTTAAAAACAAATTAATAAAAAATTTAAGTAAAAAAAATGAATAAAAAATATTTGTTATTATTTTATTTTTTTGTTAGATAGTAAAAACATTATATTTACTCCTGCATTATTAAATCTAATATATTAATTTTTTATCGTTCTAGCTCAACATACACCAAAGAAGTAATGTGAATATTAAATGTTATCGACGACGCTGATAAAACGGAAGCCGAAATTATTTGTTGAATTTTTTAATCGAATATTATTAAAATTAAAAAAATTAACTATTATTAATATTTCCTTCTAACGCATCAAATTTAAAAACAAATTAATAAAAATTTAAGTAAAAAAAAATTAATAAAAAATATTTGTTATTATTTTATTTTTTGTTAGATAGTAAAAACATTATAATTACTCCTGCACTTGATTGCAATGTATTAGTTTATTATAAATACTTGAGTTGAATAGAAATATTACGTACAATGAATCGAATAGGAACTGAAAATGAAACTTTGGTTGATTCTTTGTATAATCATCAGACCATGAGAGTTGAAGTGGAAAATTTTCTAAACTATTATAGAGGATATATTCCGGGAGAACTCATCAGATATATGGAAAATTTCCTAGAAATCATACCTTTATATGAAGATTTGGAGTTAGTAGATTCATCAGTTCATGGTGTTCATTTTGAAAATTGTTTTAAATTGAAACAAATTACGGTTGATTCGAGTGTTATGTGTAATTGTAAATTATTTGATCTACAAAAATATAGAATTGTTGCTAATATACATATGTTTTATAAGTATGTAGGTATATGATTAACACTAAAAATAAATAAATGTTTTGTTTTTAAATAATGTGATTAACATTTTATACTGATAACAAATAGTATTAGGGAGGTTCATATATACCGCAGTAAATGAATTTTATTTATTAAATACTAGCAAAAAATCACAGACTTTCGTAAACGGCCCTAATGTGGTTTAATTCATATTGTATTAACCCTCTAACGAACACATTAAATGTTACGACTTCACTTCAACAAAATAACACCCACCACGACTTCACTTTAACCAAAACCGAACCCCCCACCACGACTTCACTTTAACCCAAAACCGAACCCCCACCACGACTTCACTTTAACCAAAACCGAACCCCCACCACGACTTCACTTTAACCAAAACCGAACCCCCACCACGACTTCACTTTAACCAAAACCGAGACCCCCCACCACGACTTCACTTTAACCAAAACCGAACCCCCACCACGACTTCACTTTAACCAAAACCGAACCCCCACCACGACTTCACTTTAACCAAAACCGAACCCCCACCACGACTTCACTTTAACCAAAACCGAACCCCCACCACGACTTCACTTTAACCAAACCGAACCCCCACCACGACTTCACTTTAACCAAAACCGAACCCCCACCACGACTTCACTTTAACCAAAACCGAACCCCCACCACGACTTCACTTTAACCAAAACCGAACCCCCACCACGACTTCACTTTAACCAAAACCGAACCCCCACCACGACTTCACTTTAACCAAAACCGAACCCCCACCACGACTTCACTTTAACAAACCGAACCCCCACCACGACTTCACTTTAACCAAAACCGAACCCCCACCACGACTTCACTTTAATCAAAACCGAACCCCCACCACGACTTCACTTTAACCAAAACCGAACCCCCACCACGACTTCACTTTAACCAAAACCGAACCCCCACCACGACTTCACTTTAACCAAAACCGAACCCCCACCACGACTTCACTTTAACCAAAACCGAACCCCCACCACGACTTCACTTTAACCAAAACCGAACCCCCACCACGACTTCACTTTAACCAAAACCGAACCCCCACCACGACTTCACTTTAACCAAAACCGAACCCCCACCACGACTTCACTTTAACCAAAACCGAACCCCCACCCCAACCCCCACCACGACTTCACTTTAACCAAAACCGAACACACTACCGCCTCATAACACAAAAAATCATGGGGTCAAATTTAACCTCATCGACCGTTAAAGGAATAATTTTATGTTTAACATAATTTGCGGTAAATACACATTAACCCTTAACCCTAGAATACTAAACCCGGCCTGTGAGGCGACTCGATTTTTTTTTTTTGCTATTTCTTACGAAATGTGTTCCTTTTAATGTTAATTTTTTTTATTTAATATATCAAAAAATAAATGAATTCCTTTTTGGTTTGTTAATAATTAATTGTATTCTTTACCATGAGTTATTTTTTTAATAAAAAAATCTTTTTCAAAAATACTAATTTTGTGTTTTTTAAAAAAGTAGCCTTACAGGCGAGGTTTAGTATTAACGTGTAAAAAAATAGGTTTAGTTTTCTAGGGTTAAATACATCTCGCTAATTTAAACCCCCTCCAACCCCCTTACCCATAAAAATAAAATCTGGGGACATAAAAGACCCCACATGAACAGTAAAGGAATAATTTTGCGGTTTTGATTGACAGGGTTGCCAGATTGAAATTTGTATTGGATTTGCTAGATTTGCCATACAAAACTAGTACAAAATTTTTGCTCCCTGCTCTTGTTTCCAGAACTCTCATTAACCACCTACTTACGAATGGCGTGTTGGTTTTCGCAAATATTTAAACAATACTAAAATTATGGCAGTTTTTGTCATAATTTACCCCATATTGGGTCGTGCAATTTAAGTGATTTTAAGGCTTCGTCGTGTTGTTTGTGTGCCATATATTGTAAATTATTAATTTATTTGGACATAACGCCGCGGAATTACAAAAAAAAAGCAACGATTCCCATTGTGGAGTATGATTTAGTAAAAGCCTGCGATATGGTTTTTAATGTTCAAATTCCATACTTTAAAATCATATTAAATGTTATTCATGGTTTATTCAGGTATGTGAAGTACTAAGAAATCTTAAAGAAAACGCTATATATTTGGTAAGAGTTAAATTCGCGAATATTGAGAAAAGTGGAGCTAATATTAAAATTTGGTGTTCACATTTGTTATCTACGTCCCAAAATCTATCACAATGGATAAGACGCATTTCCGATGCATTTTTAGTGTTTAACAGTGTAATTTGTGCAATTTTTATTTTGGATTTCTTAATGTTTGTTGATTGCAAAGACGCTTGGACATTAAAAAGTTTTACCATCTGAATTATTTGGGAAAAAATGATTTTTAAAGACTAGGTTAAACGGTGAAATTGGAAATCGGAATCGCTATGATAATTTAATAACTTATATTTTAAATATACTAAATAAAATAAAAATTGGACAATGTTTCTGACACCCATTTGAGAACCCTCAACTTGAAATTTCGCACCTTAAAAAAAACGTATCTTACATTCCTTAATCCTCTACAACATATCCATTTATGAAAATCTTAAAAAAGCAATTAAAATCACAAAAATCTACAGGAATATTTGTCTGGTGGAATTAACTTTTTTCTATCAACGTTATTCGGTATCAATCTAATAAGTAGGATTTTAAAGATAAAATCAAGTCTCGACTTCAATTTTGTTGGATTCCGATGAAAACAAAATAATTAAGTAGTGTTCCGATGAGATCTTTAGCCAGATCGAAATACTAGTATCAACCTAGCTAATATGTTTGATTTGCTTTATTTTTGTAAATATACGGAGGTTGGAAGCTCGTTATAAATTAAAAATAACATAAAAATAATCTCGATGTATATAAAAACAAAAAACTAACAAAACTGTAAAAAATATTACTTGAGCCAGAGTGAAAACTAAAAATTTTTTTATATAAATAGAACATTTTTGGTCTTCAAAAATTAGTAACGGCATGATGCTTGTTAGGAAAATACCCCAACCACGTGCTTGATTACTAAGAAGACAAGAATGGAGCAAAATTAATGATTAACCCATTCCTGCCTATTGGGTATTTAAATACCCAAAAAGGAGCCATCTTAAAACAATTTATAGCGAAAGCCAGGTAAGAGTTGCATCAAATTGATTTTTACAGGTAGGTGGAGAAAGGATAAAAATACTTTAGGCAAATGTTGGTGTAAAATTGGGGGTTGCTAATTATCTGTTCAATTGTCTGCAAACTTACATATTCTGAAAAATTGAAAGAAAGAATTGAAATTAACTCTCAAAAATTGGAGAAGCGATACATCGGAAAACTTTATTGTTGGCTAATAGTGTTAGGTATTCTTTAAAGTGCAAAAATTTGTAGCTGGGTAGGACCACTCACTTGGGCTACAGGTATGATTTCATGACATGACCATTAAAATACATATTTTACAGTTTTATGAAGTACTCTTGCTTGAAATATCGACTATTTTCAAGTAAAAATGAAGAGTTTTTCATGAAAGAGCATAACAAAATAAGTTAATTAAAAAACCACAGACGAATTATTTTATATCAGTGGTTAATTCATAAGTCCAAAGTATGGGAGATCGAAAAGAAAATTATATCAAATAACTTCCAAAACCTTAAGTAAAGAATGTGTAAAATTTCATCGATATTGGACAATGGAATCGGGGGTCAGGCATTAATGGGTTAATAGGTTTTTTGTTCAAGTTCTGCCTATTATGGAGGCTCTAAATTTTCTAAAACTTCGGGTTCTGATGAGATCTTTAGCCAGATCGAAATACTAGTATCAACCTAGCTAATAAATTTAATTTACTTTATTTTTGTAAATATACGGAGGTTGAAAGCTCGTTATAAATTAAAAATAGCATAAAAATAATCTCGATGTGTATAAAAATAAACCCATCTTGTACCAAGCTACATAAATGATTTTATTTCTTAATGAAATTTTCATGGCAAGTTGGAAATAGGCCAAAAATGATTCTTGGATTTTTTTTTTTTTTTTTTACCTGGTATTACCTGAGAAAACAACTGGTCGAGATCTCGACCGCTGGGATAATTAGAGCAATAAATTTTCTCTCTGATATGAAATGTTACGATGAAATATAATAAACTAAATGGTAAGTAATGCTACATATAAATAAAAAGATCGATGAAATCAGTTATTATTTTTATTTATTGAATATTTAAGGTAAAAAAAAATTATTTTAAATCTTTGTGGTATTTCTTGAAGCAATTACCCACATATAAATTTACATTAAATTTGGAGCAAATATAGGCAGTATGCTTATTGCATATTTTGCATCGGCGATAGCAATGCTTTACACTCACAGACATGTGCTTACCTCTAATTTTGGGCAATGTTGGTGGGCGGTCTCTGAAGTCGTCGTCACTTCCATTTTCTTCATCAGACGAAGTTGATTCGGTGTTTGTTTCCGGTTCAGCGGATAACAACAGAGATTTTGTTATGAAGTTTTTAAAATAAATTTGACTCATGGGCATCTCCTTTTTTTTGTTCAGCAATCATGCAATGCAATTTCCAAGCATTGACAGTGGCGCTGTCCAAGCAGGTAACCCAAAGTGGCCACCACCACTTTTTGCCTCTGATTCCAATTCAATCATTTGCGATAGCATTATCATGCACGTCAACTCCACCCATATATCTATTGTAATTAGCAACAAGGTTGGCTTGGGGTACAGCGATCCGTTTTTTTTTTTTCTATCGTATCGCATTACGTTTCTTTTCGGCTCCATTTGGTCATAGTTCGTAGCCAAAGTGACCTTTGCATTGTCTCTCCATCGAACCAATGAAATCTTATGTTCTTGGTCGAAGGCGTAATCAGTATCATGTGGAGATAATTTTGTTTTTGCGGATTGTGCCAGTTGCACAAAAACCTTTATCTTTTAGAAGACAAAGCAAGTGGTATCCGGTGAAAAAGTTATCGAAATGAACAGTATGTTGTCTAGGATACTCACAAGCCGACATTAGCTAGCGCTAGCGCCTAGGCCAAGTTGTTTATCATATGTATCCGATGCTGCAGCATATGGTAGGAATTGAAACAGATACCCTTTTGAGGAACACAAACACCAATATTTGTATCCGAAGCTAATTGGTTTTCCCATTATAAACATCTTGCAGCTATGACGACTAAAGTATGGAACCATTTGCTCATCAATCGAAAGATTTGGTTGAAAAACACCAAACTGCATAAATCGAGTATTCAGAAGAGCAATCAGTGGTCTTACCTTATCAAAATTATCATTTTTATCGATTTCATCATTGTTTGTAATGTGGAAGTTTGATTTAAATTTTTAGAAATTATTGCGTGACATTGCTTGTTTAATGATAGTAACTCCATACGTTGGTTCATTGCTCCAATAATGTTGCACTCTAGGAAGGCTATGATAACCGGAAACGCGAACACCAGTTATTAGGAACTTTTTTTATAACGAACCATTTTTTTTTTTTGTCCCAACGCATTTACTACAATATGTATTTACCCCGTTTATAGCGAGTCCTACGAGTTCGTTATAATCGTGTTCCACTGTATTTCACATTAGAAACCCAATAATTGACTCCAAAAAATATAAATAACTTTTATTGACAATTGTACACGTTTTTTTTAATTATTTCTTAAAAAAAAAATATTACTTTTAGATAAGTATTAAAAATAAATTGAGTGCACTAATTATCCCAGCGGTCGAGATCTCGACCAGCCATGTTCAAGGCTGTCTGGTGATAAGCTACAATAATAGTACAAAATAGTTTGTATACATTAAATTTTATTTGAACTGTTTGCTATTTAAATCATTAACCCTTTTTTTTTTTTTTTTTTTTTTTTTTGTAACTGATAACAATTAGTTCAAAAATATGCTATTTTTAGTATATTTTTGTGTCCCCCCAGGGGGAACTATAAAAGGGGCGGGGGGTAGGTAAAAAAATTCACGTCGGAAAGCAAATACATGAAACTTAATTATAAGTTAAAAAAAATAATAAATTCCATTACCAAATATTTTTAATTATTTAATGAAAAAGAGCAAAAGTTTGTGGTCGAGATCTCGACCAATGGTACAAAATGGGTTAAGTAGTTTGGTGCCATACATGTTTTGTTTCAAAACACGTTCAAAACATATTCAGTGGAAACGTAGCCTAACTTTATAAATTTTTATAAAATTGAATATTGAATATGTATAAATCATAGTTTTGAGTAAAATTTAATAAAAATTAGGAATTAAAGTTTATATTTCTTTATTTTTATATAAAATAAATATGATAAAAATTATTTTAATACATCGTCAATATGAAAATATTGTTTAAACATTAAACATTTCTTTAAATTACGGAATGATAAAACAAAATTGTTTAAAACTAAAAACTAAATTTCTTTATGTTTATACGTATAATATGGATTGGTAAAAGTGGTCTTTGGGAAAAACGCATTCATAAAAAAAACAAAAAAAAAAAAAAAAAAAATACCTGGAAAGCCAAGATTAATTCTAGAATTTCAATAATACAAAGCAATTGAGCTTTACAATGCTCATTACATGCACTCAGGGAACTTCTGTTTTAAAAATATGTAGTTGTTTGGGTTGTAATGCAGTTTCTTTATTTTTAATGTAAGGTCGACATTCATGCACTTCATGCCGGACGTTTTTGTTTACAAATTACTAATTTAGTATTGCTCATCACTTCCTAAAAGTTAAAAATTTTGGTAAAAAAAAAAACGTTTAAAACCCTAATGCCTCGATCAGTTAAGTTTACAACCTTATTTAGTACAAAAACAATCGACTATGCGGTTAATAATGATATTATTGTATTTTGGTAAGATATTGTTTTTTATGATGTTAAAAATTTCGTCACATCACTGATCCAATTCAATAGGGTGTTAGCTTAGTCGGCCATAATATAATTTTAACTCCGTGAAAATGCGAAAAATTTCAAGAAATTCTTTATATTTATTGCAGAATTTATAATTTTTGTTGTTTTTTTTTTAATTTATATTGCCAACAAATACTGCAGCTAAAAAGAAGAAAAAACAAAGTTAAGAGTTTGTGGTAAAAGTGGCGACAAAATGTCATTGTGGTTGACATTTATTAGATGTTTAAAGTTCAGATACCATACTGAGTTAACGTCTACAAGTAGTATAAATATAAAGAAAACAACATTGTAATGCCACGATATAAATAAATATGAATAGCTTTGGCTTTTTTGAACCATACCCAGCAAACATTTTAAATATGTTATATTTGGTATATACAAAATTGGCCAACATTTTTCTGCAAAATTGTGAATCCACTTACAATAAGGTTGATCATTATTTATATTTCTTTTAATTTCGAAATTGTACAAGACCCAATAGTTTGCATTTGCTTCGAAATGCATATCCTGAATATTTGAGCTCTTTTAAATATTTCCCAGCTAGCGCAAGCGAATTGAAGTTTTCAAAATTTTCGAGTATAAATTTTGCTTTATGTCTCATTTATTAATAAATAATTATGCCAGTTATCAGCTGATATTTGCAACGTATGTTATTAACATTATAAAAAAATTAAAATCAGGAAAGCTTAATTCATAAAACTTCACAAAAAAAAATTACGAATTTTTCGTTTCAAATAGCCTCAAAATCTTAAAAAAAAAAAAACCAAATTTGAAAAAAGCACATGTGATTTGCTAAATTACAACCTTTAAAATTAGATACAACGGTGTTAAAATTTTGAATTTTTGAGTGAGTTGTGATGAAAAACGTTTACCCATGTTTAAAAAACAACCCTGTTAAAAATCGACATATATGGATTCATACATAAACACACATAATATTCACGTGATTAAAATGTGTTCATAAATTTAAGTTGAAAGAGCGCCTTTCTAGCCGTGTTTTTATAGCAAAAGTGGGATTTTATCATACATATCTATACATTTTCATACATGGTCATACTTGTTTATTAACGAAAATTGTGTCAATATTTATACATATGATCACATATGAAAATATACGAATTCTATATGGTGTAATATGGACATCACGAATCACTTCATATATGAGCATGCATGAGTTCATACAAATTCATAAGTTGGTGCATATATGTTGATTTTTAACTGGGAATAGAAAATTGTAAGTATTTAAAAGTTTTTATTAAAGGTAAAGGGTCCGCCGTTTTTTTTTTTCAACTAGTGCTTATTTCGTGAATGGTAACACTTAGCTCATGTCTGATTTGACAGATATTTAGTTTTGTCCTTCCGCTGAACGAATATGTTTGTGTATACGCTTGAACAATACTGGGAAATATTGCGACTATACTTTGAAAATCATGGTAATGCTGCAGAATGTGTGCCAAAATGTTGTGTTTTTGAAGATCGCATTATCAGCCGCAGAGCTGATGTCGTTTGGCCATCTCGGAGCTGCGATTTGACACCGTTGGACTATTATTTGTGGGGTGCCGTCAAAGATAAGTGTTACGCCACTTATCGTGAAGCCATTGGTGAAATACAGCTGCACACAATCGAAAATGTGCTTAAAAATTGGGCCGATCGTGTAGGCTACTGCATGGCCAGCCGAGGCAGCCATTTGAATGAAATTGTTTTCCATTATTAACCGGAAGGATTGTACTTTCAAATAAAAAAAGAAATTTGAGAAAATATTCAGTAGTTTTTTTTTATAGCATTTTCAAAAAAAAGTTATTTGGCGGACCCTTTATAAAGCAAAGCGGTAAGAGTATTTTTTTTTTTTGGTATTTTTAAAATATGGGCAAACATTTTGCATCATAACTAACTGAAAAATTATAAAAATATTCATGTTATATTTTTAGATTTTTTGTATTTTTTTTTATAGAATTTGAAATTGGTTGAAACTAAAAAAATCATAAATTTTTTATATTTTTTTATAATTCGCATTTTTTTATATAAGGCTAACAATATAACCTGGCGATTCTAACTGGTAACGGGCATAAGCATTTATTAATAAATGACACATATAAAGCAAAATTTGCCCTCGAAAATATTGAAAACTTCAATTCGCTGGCGTTAGCTGGGTATTTTTTTTTTAGCGGGCTGAAATTTTTAGCATATACAATACGAAACATATGCAAGCTTTTGCGCCTGGCACCATTTCGAAATAAAAAGAAAAATAAAAAATTAACCAGCATATTGTACACAGATAAAAACAAATTTAAAACACAACAAACTTTTTGTAAAATTAAAATTTTTCCTGAAATTGCTCCAATACTTGATCTTTTAAATAAAAACACCATGTTTGTAGTTTGATTGCTAAACTTATTTCAATACCATCCCAGCAAAACCACTCATTACCAAATATTGGGTAAAGTTATGTATCGCCATAGGTCCCCACGCATATACCACAATACACCTTACTTCACTGATGAATTTTACAGGCATGTAATTACCTAGTAGGGGGTGAAGTAACTGCTTATAAAAATATTTTTATAAAAGAAATGTATTACAAATATATTTTTTAATTAAATAAATAATTTGGTCTCGCTGAGATTTTTAACCTGGGGTATCTGGCTGTTCAGCGAGCACTCTATCAACTGATGTATCGGCACATATAATAACGGGTTGCTTAAAATGTAAATGAATTGTTGTGCTTAGTTTGTTATGTTAAAAACATATACCTTATTCTCATGCTTACAAAAAATAGCAAAGTAATGTGTCTAAATATAGATTTTCCAAAAAATATTTTAAATATTACTTTATGTTTATATTTCATGCATTACGTAATTGATGATCGGTAAGTCATTACTTTATGTTTTTAAATAATGGAAAAGGTAATGATGTATCATTCCAAGGTAACCCATGAGTACCTAAATATTGGTAACTCATTAATTTATGTTTTGAAATGATGATGAAGGTAAGGAGTATTCATTACAAAATAATGCTTTATGGAACCGTTATATGAGAACTAGGTCAAAACACGGACAGATTTTACACAAAAGCAATAGGGTTCGTCCTTGGGGGTAACATAAGTCAGTGCTCCAAATTTCATTAAAATATCTTAATATTTGCGAAATGTATCGTGCGAGCAACAAATAAATGGGATAAATATATAGAAAATCTTAAATTTTTACACTTTTACATAAATGGTAATAACTTTAGCACTTATATATAGATTTGCTTAGAAAATGACTTATTTTCTTTGCTAACGTACTAGGTGTAAGAAAAAAAAATATTTTATATATTTCATTGCAATATAAATAAATACCTTACATGTTAATTCGAAATTCAAAAATTAAAAATTTTTGTAGTAAAAAAAGGGATTTTTCCGTGAAATTTAGACCCATAAGTCCAAAAATACCGAACTGATTTAAAAACAGCAGTATTTCAAAGATATAATACAATTTGACCGACCAATGTATCTTGATCGTAAATAAAGATGTAGTCAAATAGTCAAATTACTCAAAAATTAAAAAATATAAAATATTTCAAAAACTACTCCATACAATTTTTTTAATATGATTTTTGGTTTACATAAAACAAAAATGGTCGAATGCTTGTCTAATTTTTCCTGTAAGCTGGTGTAATGAATTATGTTTTTTTTTTTTTTTAACAGATACATAGTTAGTACATCCTTAACTGCAATTGTATTCCTCTGTTAAAATAACAAATTTTTTATTACCAATGGAAATTTGCTGAATAATTTTTGAAAAAATAGATGTTATTCAGATATTTTGACTGACTTATCAGTTTGAGTGTATATGTAAATATTTATTTTTAATGCATCATTATGATGACTTAAATTGATTTTTACAATTGTATAAAATAAAACAAAAAAAAAAAATATACATTTTCATTTATATGTATTTATAAATATTTAGAATGTGTTAAATCCTTGTTACACTTTAGTGTATACTTTTCATGGACTTTTACACAGAATTTTAAGAGAATGTATTTTATTATTAAAATAAAATAATACATGATTTTTAGGATGCTTGCTAAGTGTTGGCAAGTTTGGGAAATTTGTATATTTTACACAAATCAAAAATAAATTTGATATACCAATTTTGTTAATTTAACGATTTAACGATATGGGTCAAAACGTTTGAGTAAATGTTAGAAACTAATGCATGAAAATAAGAAGATTGAGGCATAAAAAATTCCTTTCACTAATATATAACTATGACCCAAAAATTAAATTTGATCTGCTTTTACTTAACAAGATATGACGTATTAGATTGAGACGATGTCCTCCAGAGGTATCCTATCGAAGTTCTATTGTCGTTGGGCAAAAATAAGGAATAAATATATTTATAAGCTTTTGCAAAATTGTGTTCATCTTAATATACCAATTTATTTTCTGAATTTTGTGAAATTTTAATTTAAACACTTTCTCACTTCCCTTGGGTGCACTGCAATATAAAAATTTCTTAACAACATATTAAGTAAATTTGGTTTTGTATCGAAGAAACATAAGGGGTTTAATCTCTTTGAATTTTTTTACTTTGTGTTTCTTTTCTTATTTCACATTTCAATAGTTTGACCATTTTTCTTTATACGCCATGGTAGCTTTCTTAGCTACAGAGTTGTGGCATTATCTAGTTTGGGAGTGAATATAGTGGTCATCGCATTACGAAAGTGGCAGGAAGGGTATTTCCTTTTCTATTAAGGTACATTTACAATGTGGCTTTTATGGATTTTACTGTCTCAACAAGAGCTTTTCAACATAAGATCAGTTCCAGTAAAAAGGAAGTTGTGCTTTTATGCAAGGGGCACATCGATCTCTATTGGGAACCTGATACCCTGGACGGTGTGGAAATTCACCTTTCCGACAGAGCGAAGTATTTTGATATTATTTTGGACAGGAAGATGGCTCATTCAAAACAAAAGCATTGAAGACTATCCAATTTTCTACCTCGATCCCATTCAATTATAACCAAAGTTGTTGTGAATTATAACAATTATAACCAAAGTTGTTGTGTTTTGGATTGCTAGTGTTGCATTATAAAATACTTTATAATATTTTACTTGTTTATGAATTAATAGTAGTCTTTGACTTTTGGTTCTGCAGGGAAAAATAGAAAATTTTGAAAAATATTATAATCGAAATGAGTCATTCTATATGAAAACACCGAAAAAAAATGAAAAATTGTTGCTGGACCATTTTGGATTTTGTTAAAATTTTGTGGAAATGTTCCTAAGGGTTCGCAGAACCAAAATCCAAGATTATTTAATTTTTGCACACGGCACTACAGGTTCACGCAAAATAAAAAAAACTAAAAAGTCTTGTTTTTGTGCGTAGTGGTTTGAGCTGTTTTTCTGCTAGAGATATCTACATGATGAAAGCATCGTTTTAAAGCTGAAGGATTATAGTTTCTATCAAAAATATAAAATTTGAATTAATTCATACACCCGAAAAAAAACGTGGTATTGAAAATAAGCATATTTCATTGGTTTTTCGTGAACTCTAGTGTCGGCGCTAATGAATATAAAAGCATAATAATTCTCAGATACAAATTAGATATGTCGGAGAAAAATACAAAATTAAAATTGGCTCAATCTGGCAACTAGTTATGAAAAAATCGTTACTTGAAATTTTGAAATTTTGAAAATTTGCATATTTCAGGCTACAATTTGGTCATGTTTGTTGGCAGATACAAACTTGAAAACAGAGTACTTACTCCCTACTTTTATGTTTATAACACTTCAAGACCCGTTTAGTTATTTTCACTCCTCTCAGATTTACAGGGTTTTAAAGAAAAGCTTTTTTGATTTTTTGTATGTATTTTTATACTTTCCTCAATTGTTATATACAGAGAAATTAAAATAAAAAGAAGTATTATTATGAGGTAACAAAGAATAATTATGGACTAAAAAATATATTTAATAAATTCAGTAGATTTTTTATGTTAAAAAATTTTAGAGTGGTGGCAGAAAATAGGCACATGAAGAGAACATACTTCATGTAAAGTAGATAATTTCTGTATTTTAGATTTTCTTTAAACACCTGTGAGTTCAAAAGGAGTGGAAATAACAAAACGGGCCTTGAAGTGTTATAAAGTTGAAGGTATAGTTAATTCTAATTGTAAAAAAATTACATAGCTCCACTAAGTCGGCGGCGATATTTGTTTATTTGCTTGTGAAGAATCAATCATTGTATTTTAGCCGGAGCAGCTGGCACCCATACTGTGTGCGTTTGCTGTATTCACCAAAATAATTGAGGTCAATACACCCGAAAATGTAGAAAAAATCCACGTGCGTTCAAGTGCGTGAGATTGCTGATGCCATAGGCATTTCATATGGCAGTGTGGTTTCGATTTTAAAGGATCAGTTGGATTTAAGAAAGCTGTTTGCAAGATTGGTGCCGCGTTTGCTCTTAATTGACCATAAACGTAGTCGTGTTAGAACTTCGAAGGATAGTTTGGATAGTTTAACCGCAATTCGAATAAGTTTTTGAGTCGTTTTGTAACTGTGGATGGAACATGGATCCATTACAACACTCCGGAGACCAAGCAGCAGTCTAAACATTTTTTTTCTCCAGGTGAACCGGCTCCGAAGAAGGCCAAGTTAAGTTTGTCGGCCAATAATGTTTTGGCAACAGTTTTTTGGTTCTTTTCATAAAGATAATGCACGGTTTGCACACATGTGCAGTCTCAATGGCACAATTCCATGAATTGGGCTACGAATGGGTACCTCATCTGCCATATTCCTCGGATTTAGCCCCCAGTGACTATTTCCTATTTCCAAACTTAAAGAAATGGCTCGGTGGAAAGAGATTTAGCTCCAACGATGAAATTATTGATCAAACAAATGCCAATTTTATGGACCTCGAAAAATTCTATTTTTTGGATGGGATACAAAAATTGGAGAAACGTTGGACTAAGTGCATTGAGCTAAAAGGAGATTATGTTGAAAAATAAATGCTTTTTTTGCAAAAACAAAAAAACTGTGTTTCATTCAAAAAGTCACGCACTTATTGATCCGCCCTCGTTTTTGACATTGATATATTTAAGTCCCATATTTTGTAAACATTACCAATCTGATGAAAAAAGTTTTATTTACTCAGTTACAACTTGATATCATTATATGTGTATGCAATATATTACGATATATGTTCATTTATTTTACTTAGTTTATGTAAATTTTTCGATATGACGTAATATATCATCATATATTATTGTATCGTGTGTTTTATATTACCACATCCTGTATATCTGATCATATTAAGTAGATTCAGATCTATATATGAAAATATATTCCACCATATAAGATCATAAAAGGTTTCTATATACTCATATACAACTTGATATCATTATATGTGTGGCAATATATTAAGATATATGTCAATTACTTGTACTTAGTTTATATAAATTTTTGAATATGGCGTAATATATCATCATATAATATTTAATTGTATGATATACATTAGCATATCTGATCAAATGAATTAGATATAGGTCTATATATGACCATATATTTTACCATATTAAAACAGCGATTCCATTAAGGATATATGTGTTCTTGTATAACTGGTCTTTTTTTGCTATTTTACCGATTTGATTTTGAAATATCTGGAACTAAGGTTCAAATAACGCTAACATATCGAAACACCGATGTATAACGGTATTTTGTAGATTAAACAAAATTTAATTTGTAAAATTTTGAAATAAACCCTTTAATGTGTTGGCCTACCATGATTACCATGAAAAAAGTTACTCAGTATCTGTTTAATTTTATATGCCAAAATGTTTTAAGAGAAACAGTTTTTTAGAGATTTTTTAATGTATATTTTTTACTATATACACACAAAATTTTGTGTTAGTTATACAAAACTTATGCAAATAATACATTAAACAACACAAATTTAATTTAAAATTTAATTAAAATTGCTTAAAAGCATGAACATTAATTAATTAAAAATACCACTGTTAACACATTTTTTTCGAAACTCTCTAAAACCAGTTCGGGGTTTTCGAAGAGAGCGTTGGAAACGGTGTGTTTAAACTTAACCATTATAACATGCGTAATGGATTCTAAATTTTCAAATTTCAAAATAAAATAGTTAACAAAATAGTTGTTTTGAACAATCTGAAATTGTTAAAGCAATAAAGGTATATTTATACTTCATAACAACAAAATATAGTAATGATCCATAATACCGACCGTATAGTTATTATTTTTAATTATTTTGTATAACAAGGACGTGTGAAGTTTGCTGTTTATTTTTGCACTTGAAAAAAGTCTTCTACTTAAAAATTTTGGGAAAAAATTTTGATTTCCTTCCTCGGCAAATGTTTTATTTTGTTTTAAATTTAAGTATTATAAGTTTCAACTTCGAGTTCATAAAAAGCATAAATTTTTAGATTTAACATTATTTTGTAAAATTAATATTTATATGTAGTATTTAATTGAATTGAAATAAGAAGTACTGACTTCTAAAAGATTTAATTTTTTTTTAATTTTTTTTTATAAATAATTGATTAGATAAAATTTTATCAAATTATATATAATTTGATCGAATTTTGTATACCTATTTTTCGCATCAAATTATATACGATTAGATTTGATCAAATTATATGAAATTAGATCAGCATAGTATGTCATTTTTCGGATCAGATGAGATGTGATATTTAGTTATATGTGATACTATATATAATCATATATGATTATATGGGGGCTTTTTTTCGTCGGCAATGCAAATTACATATTTTTTTGTTAAATAAAGTACTTAACAGTGATTTTTTTCTGAAAAATATGATAGAAAATGTAATTTTCCACTAAACGAATTATATGATTGCTGTTAAAGTATATGGTGATTGTTTTTGATATTGCAGTATGGGGCATCCATAGAATTCCCCAAGGTTGATAATGATATTTATTGTTTATGAATAGTAGTTTCGAGCACCAGAGACTAATTTGAAGGCATATTTCAAAATTCAATATGACTATAATATTACGTAAAGCAATATATCATATTTTCAGCCAGATACCTCACTAATTTTATCTGAAACATAAAAATAAATCTTATAGACGAAGAGTTAACATGATCTGATATCAAATAAATAAAAATCAGTTTTAAAAATTGGTTTTAAAAATTTGTTCAAATATTTGATTTTTGAAAAAAGCACATTTTTATAGTAAAAAGTCTGTGAAATGAGATGTTGAGTTTTCTTTTAAGATTATAATACAGTGCGCTATACTTTTGACACACTTCTTTTATAAGTATGTCGCCTAATTGCATTTTTTTCTTCTAAGTTAAGGAAATAAGTACACTTAGAATACTATGCAGGTAAAGATCAATGCAAATGTAGTTAAAAACAAAAGAAATTTCACTTAAAGAAAGGACAACTTACATTTCAGTAACTTCAACTAACATTGTCATTTGTTTTTTAATGTTCGAAAAATGACTAACAATTGTAACAAAAATGAACCACATGGTAGTAAAAACTAAACAAACATTTATTTTTTTTATTTTTTTAAACAACTGAAAAAATTAATGTAAAATCATAAAACAGTCATTTGATGTGGTTTGTTTTTTTAAATGAACTACAAAATTTAATTTGTTCTACAAATGACTGACATTTACATTAAAAATAAATAACCTGTATTACAATCCAACCAACAACATATTTTTGCTTTATTAAAAAGCAGAAGTTCCCCGAGTGTATGTATTTACATTTTTAAATTCCTAATAAAATTGTGTTTTTAAATGTCAAATATTACATCTTTGTAACATGTCGTTAATGATATATTCGAATAACAAAATACAGATAATTTAGTGCGCTATAATTTTGAGCAGTGCTTTATACAAAAAAAAATAGTGAATTATGTGAATATAAAAATTAGTTACTTTATTTATGTTTCTACATTTTTAAATTCTTAATAAAATTGTGTTTTTAAATATGAAATATTACATTTTTGTAATAAGTCGTTAATGATATATTCGAATGCAACATACAGATAATTAAGTGCGCTATAACTTTGAGCACTGCTTTATACGAAAAAAATAAGTGAATTATGTGAATATAAAAATCCGATAATTTATTTATTTTTTTGACAGATTTGGATTCAGTGTACATAAGCTTATTAAAAAAAGATGTGGTTTTTTAGGCTGTCGAGTAGTGTTATTTTTCTGAATATTATATTTGATAATTTTTTATTAATAAATGCCCAATATTTTTTATTAATAAATGCCCAATATTAATTTAACCCTTATGTGTGTGGGCAGGTACCTGTGTACCTATTGCATTTTCAAATCGAAATTGTTTCTATAAGATTTTAGTCTTCTAACGTTTTGTTATTATTATATTTTCTTAGGTGTTTATATACACTATCAGTTTGGGGGGCTTCTAATATCAATTTGCTTATTGCACCCTTAATATGGTGATAAGATACCTGGTTACCTATATACGTTTTATATGGGAGCACATGAAAAAAATTAGTTAGTTGTTTTATTAACGTGATATACAATCTATATTATTTGACTTGGTTTTTAGAAATGACATAAAAGAAAACTTTATTTGATAAAAAATAAAGTTTTCTTTATTCAAGGTTTATATTTGAAAAAAAAAAATATTATTTTACATAAAAAAAAACTCCTTCAATGTTTAACTAAAAAAAAAAAAAAATAAAAATTTACATTTCTCATACAATTTTTATGTAGGTATCCAGGTACCTATCCACCCTATAGAAGGTGTTTTTTTTCCACACACATAAGGGTTAAAATTAATAAAATAAATTTTGGCGTCAAATTTGTCTTTGTCACCACTATAATTAGTAAACAAAACCCGAACACAAAGACAAATTTGACAATAAAATTAATATTCCTTCGAGAATGACCAACATGGATTTTGATCAAAATATTGGGAATTTATAATTTTATTTTGATAAAGTTTAAGCTTTTTCCAAAGTAAAACAACTTTTTTTTTTTTATTTATATTATATTATTATGATAATCTTTTAAGAACAAATACTTTTATTTTCTGCATTAATGCCACAATTTCAAGAATACAAAAAAAAAAGTTCCTTTTCAAGTACTTTCTTTGATTATTGTGTATCCTATTCTTGAATGCATGTATAAATGTACTATTCGTTCGACCCTTGAAAGCTTAAGTATAGAAAAATAAAAACAATTTAATACTCTGTTGACTGAATGAATATTTTAATGATATACTTTTGTTTAATATGAAATGAAAGAGAATAAAAAAAAAATCTGAAGCAGAACAAAAAGGGTTCAAAATGGATTGCTTAAGATAAACATATTCGGTGCTTATGTTTTCATACATGACATATGAACTCAAAACTTGCGAAAAAAAACATACAAACATACATCAACTAAGTATGGTGTCATTTAAGGATTTTATTTGCAATCTTTTTATATTTTAAAGTAAAATAAAAATAAAAAGTGATAAAAAATCGGTGTGTTTAGCAAGAAAAATATCAGATTTTATTTTTTTCCTGTTAAAAAACAAGAACTCTTGTTAATTGCATTTCAAGATTAAAACTTCAGTGTCAGGGTTTTGGTGCCATAAGCATATTCTGTTGTTGTTGGCTTTGTATGTATATTTCTGAACAACAATGTAATGTATACAACATGCGACATCATGTTGTGATTACATATCCGTAGGTCATAAACAAAAGAGCCTGCTATTGCTAAAACAAAAACCAACAATTTACAAAAATATAGATATGGGTTAGATTACCATCGTAATATGGATGTGTTGTTTTGTAAAGAAAAAAAAAAACGAATAATAAAAATGAATGAACTTCAGTTATAAAAACGCATTTTCATAACAGGGTGACACTTATTAGGTTCCACAAGATTTTTCTCTAAGTTAACAAAATTTAAATAAAGTAGCTTTCGCGTTAATAAGTTATTGCTGAAACTTCTCTTAGAGTTGTTTAAGAAAATTTTGAAAATTTCTACTTAAAATTCGATATATTTGCCACACTAATATATGAAATATTAATGCTGCAATATTGTCGCAAGAAAGTACTTGATGGATATCATAAAAATTGCTCAGATTGATTATTTCAGTTTTATGTCTATGCATGGAGCTGATTTTAAATTGAAAATATTTTTTAATTATGTCTGTGATTCAAAATAACTTAGGCTCACAGAATAGGAATGGTATCTTTATATTTTGGACTAATATAAATTACACAGTACAGAAAAGAAGTATCATATAAGTGGTTATATAAGTACATAAATATAAAAATATGTGGTTACCTATATGCTTACCAGTATGGACAAAAATATTGAGTCCAAAAATACCGGGTTTGTAAAAGTAATGTGCATATAAATGAATTTCCATAAAAACAAATTAACAAAAAAAAAAAAATGATAACAAATAATTAATTAAATGAATAATGTGTTCGCACTGAGATTATAACCTGGGGTCTGTGGTTGTTAGGCGAGCACTTTAATATATAATAATGGGCTGCTTAAAATGTAAATGAATTGTTGTGCTTCGAGTTTTCGTTTGTGATGTTTAAAATATATAACTTACACTCATGCTTACAAAAAATCACAAAGTACTGTGTCTACAAATAGATTTTCAAAAAGTATTTTAAACATTACTTTTCGCTTATATTTCATGCATTATGCAATTATTAATCAATAGGTCATTATTTTACGCTTTGAAATAATGTAAAAGGCAATGAAGTATCATTACAAGGTAACTCATAAGTGTCCAATTATATGTAACGTATTACTTTATGTTTGAGGTAATTATAATGTTGAAGGTAATTAGTATACATTACAATGTAATGCATTACGTAACTAACTAGTGGTAACTCATTACTCTATGTTTCGAAATAATGCTGCATATAAGGAGTATTCATTACAAAGTAATGCATTATGTAACCCATTATTGGTACCTCATTACTTTTTGTTGGAAAATAATGATACACGTAAGGAGTATGCATTACAATGCATTGTTTTATCGCACCCATTACCAAAGTTTTGTTATGTACTTGTTAGATAAAAACATAAATGAGTTGCTTGCACAAAATGTCGTTACATTCCAGCTTACAAAAAATCAAAAATAAGTAGTTATATATATGCTTACGAGAAGTGAAAATAGTTAGTCTAAAAATATATTTTAATTTAATTTTATGCAGCCCCGGTTAAAAATGTTCATATATGCAAAAGTATGTTCATATAAGGATATATATAATTGCGCATATGAACAAATATATGTTTTATGTATGGGCATATATGGAAGTGTATGTGAGTTCATATATGCAAACGGTACACATATATGGTCATATACACATGTACACTTTATGGACATATATTGAAGTACATGCTATTTCACATACGAAAAAGATAGCCATATATGGGCAAATATGGGAGTATATGGAGTCCCATATATGCAAAAATTACTCATATATGAACACATAATTAAGTATATGGACGAATATATTAACTTTGTAATTTTAATATTAAAAATATGTTAAAATTATGTACACATTTTTTATTTGCATGCCATATTTGTTTAAAGTTGAAGAAATGTCAGGAAGTGATTGTAAACAACTTGAATTCTCAATATATTTCACATTTAAAGCAGGTAACAATTATATGATATTCACTGTATTTATTTTGTAGCATATACAATACCTTAATTTCATTTAAATTGAAATGCATCCGTAGAGAATCATCACTATTTGCGGTACTCTTCTTGTCAGTAAAATAAGTAAATTTGATTGCATTACTTTTGTCTTCATTACGATAAATATTTACGCATTTAACTCTCATTTTAAAATTTCATTACGTTCAGAACTAGTTCCTACCAATTTTAAAAATTTTTAGTTTTTAACAATATAAGTTTTTTTCAACGGGATCTTACTGATACAAATATGAAATAATCAAAACGTTTACTAATTTGTATGAATTGTTTGACCGTCATTTACATTTTCATTTAAAATTTCTAAGTTACAAAATCATAATTAAATTTTACTATTAACTAGAAAATTAAAAGTTTTTTTTTTTTAAATATAAGAGAAAAAATGAATATTTTTAAGTAGTTTGTATATTATCTGTAAGTTCCTGTTTAAAAAACTTATAACATTAATATTGTTCAAAATTAATTTTTTTTAAGTTTCATGGTCTTTTTTGTCCCCCGGAAAATAAGGATTAAATATTTTTTTGAATAAAATTAAATGTAATTATACTCTTATCAAATGTAAGTGATATTTTTCCGAAAATTATTAAATGTGTTATTTTGCAAATTTCTTAGTGAGTATTTTGTTTTATTTGCCAAAAGTGTAAAAATCAACCCTATATGGATCAAGTTACGTAAAATAATAATTTTTATCAAGTTGAGATTTTTTTGTTATCAATTTAAAAGCTTTAATATCTTGTAATCATAATTAAAATTAAGTTTCATATGTCCCCAGAACACTAAGCGTTAAATAGTTTTTAAATAACAATAAAGATTTTTTAGTCTTAATAAATTTAAGCCACATTTTTCCGAAAATTATGCAAACTTTGATGAACACATTTAAATTTTGTTCAATTTTTGACAAAATAAGCTATTCTCATAAAATATTCTTGAAAGCAGTCGCTCCAAATACAAACTCGAATTATAATTTTTCCAGTTTATTTTATTTTTTCTTTAATTACAACTATTATATTACAAAAACAATAATCGACATCTGTAAATTAGGCATTTTAAAATATCTTTAAAATTAAACGAGTATGCATTTTTATCAAATTCTTGGGTCGTTTGGATTCCTGACTGAAGTGTTAATAATGATATCAGATGAAGTAATAGACAATTGAAATAAAAAGTAAATTTTTTCGAATTTTGGGAAGTTTTCATAATAATAATACACTTTTTTCCAAATGTTTCATTTTCGGCCCAAACCCGGTAATAATAAAAGTAGCCAGTTGTGGGTGCACCCATTAATTTTAGGCTCATTGCCAATAGAATTCATCAGTGAAGTAAGGTGTATTGTAATGCCCTATAGCGATACATTACTCTACCCATTATTTGATACTGTGTAGTTTTGCTGGGTAGTAAACATATTTGTTGGTTTTTAGTAAGGTGTTCAGTAATAATATGTGATTATTTTGCGCGACATCCCTTTATAAAAGTAACGAGATTTGTAATGACATTATTTTGCGCGACATCCCTTTATAAAAGTAACGAGATTTGTAATGACAATTGTAAGTACCTGCCATCCCACTGGGGTCCCAGTGCAGAAACGGTAATGACATGTCATTACGTTTCTCACTACCTGTATTGACACAAGCTTACTCTCTGCATTCATTTACAAATAATAAGGACGTACTACTAAATAGTTAATTATTTTATTATTTATTTTATAATAATAAAATAATTATTATTATAAAATAAAGAGGCCGAATGGTACCTACACTGAATCTCCCATTGAAACCTGTGAACTCCTACTTGATACGCACTTCCCAGGATGCGTTGACAACTGCGGGTCTGTCGTGATTCAACGAATTCCAGACCTAACAGGCAGAAATGTACGCCTATCAAGTGCTGTCTTTCAGGAGAACAGGATAAAATGGGCGATAGGTGAATTCTCCTCATTCAAAACTCCGGGTCCGGATGGGATCTATCCTTGTCTGTTGCAGAAAGGGATGGATTTAATTGTCCCACAACTGGTTAGGATATTTAGATCTAGTCTGTTATTCGGTCATGTACCGACGCCGTGGAGGCAGGTTAGAGTGGTCTTTATATCGAAGGCGTGGAAGAAGTCTGAACAACTGCCCAAATCCTTTAGACCAATTAGCCTGAGTTCGTTTCTCCTTAAAACAATGGAGAAAGTCTTGGACCAGTACATTAGGGATACTTACCTAAGGCGAAAGCCGATACACAAATTACAGTTTGCGTATCAACGAGGTAAATCTACCGAGACTGCTGTCCATCATGTTGTCACTACAATAGAACGGGCACTAGAGGCAAAGATTATTGCCCTTTGTGCCTTTATTGATATACAGGGCGCCTTTGACAACACGTCCTACGAGGCAATTAGGGTGTCCATGGTTAGAAAGGATATCTCTCCAATTATCATCAATTGGACTTTGGAGATGCTACGCTCTAGAATAATCACGTTCGGCATAGGGACTACTAGTAGGACCATAAATGCGACTAGGGGCTGTCCACAGGGGGGTGTTTTGTCGCCGTTACTCTGGACACTGGTCATTGATGAACTACTCGAAGGTTTGAACGACCTGGGTTTCAGGACTTATGGATACGCGGATGATCTTGTCATTTCTGTAGTGGGATTTGATGATAGGACCATATCCAAACGTATGCAGCAGGCTCTGAACTATACTCTTTCTTGGTGCCGGGAAAAGGGCTTGTCTGTCAACCCGTCGAAGACAATCTTGGTACCATTTACGAATAGGAGGAAACTTAACCTGACAATGCCTGTCCTTGATGGGGCCACGGTGGGCTTTTCCAGTAGTGTTAAGTACCTCGGCGTGACTCTTGACAGATCCCTTACCTGGAATGAACATCTTGACTATGTCTCCAAGAAGGCCACAAGGGCATATTATGCCTGCCAAAGGCTTTTTGGTAAGACATGGGGTCTAAGGCCGCAGATGTCTACGGAACCTGCCCGACGGATGCCATGGGGGTTATGCTGGGGATACCACCATTGCATATTTCTGTAATGGAGGCTGCCTGCATAGGATCCTCCAGACTTAGAGAATTCGGTGACATGAGGGGAGGTGATCTAAGGGGTCACATGATGATCGCTAGAATCCTAAGTGATGACCCGATTACAAAGGTTACGGATAGGAGGTCACCGGAGTACATCTTTGATAGGAACTTTAAAGTGATGCTGGTCGACAGGGCCATGTGGACCAACAGATCCTGGGAGCCAGAGCGGGGTTCTCAGATATGGTTTACAGATGGCTCAAAGCATGCGAATGGTGACACTGGTGCGGGTGTCTATGGACCAGGTTTAAAACGGGCCTTACCCATGGGTAGATACCCCTCCATTTTTCAGGCAGAGATTTTTGCTATCTGTGTCTGCGAGGAGGAGTGTCTACGAAGGGGCACTATTAGATCTCGCATCTACATTCTTTCTGACAGTCAGGCGGCATTAAGGGCTTTAATGTCCTACGAGGTGTCATCTGGTCTGGTCATGGAATGCATTCTGGCTCTTAACCGACTTGGCAGGCGCAACTCGCTTACCTTAGGGTGGGTTCCTGGTCACGAGGGGTATGAGGGCAACGAGAGGGCAGATTGTCTTGCTAATTGCGGGGCCCGAAGGCCCTTTATTGGCCCTGAACCATTCTGTAGTATACCTTTGGGTATGTTAGGGAGAAGCTCGGGTCGTGGAGGGAATCAGAATTCTCTCTCTATTGGGAAAACTCTCTTGGCCAACGACAGGCTAAGAGATTAATTTCTTTTTCCAGTGCACTATCGAGGAGACTCTTGTCCCTCGGGAGGGGTGACTTGAGAACCCTGGTGTCTTACCTGACTGGACACTGCAATCTCGGATACCACCTGCGCAAAAGGGGTCTTTCGGACACGGATGAGTGTAGGTTTTGCGAACTGGTAGCTGAGACATCAGAGCATGTTCTTTGCGAATGTCCGAGGCTATGTGAAAGGCGTGCCAAGTTTCTTGGCAATCGCTTTGTCTCCCCTTCGGACATTATGAAGATTTTGCCTAATAGGATTATTGGCTTTATAGGTAGCTTGAATCTTTAGGGTAACTTTAGGCAGCACAAAAGACCTAAGTTGGTCGCGGTGCATAGTGCCATATAATCTAATCTAATCTATTTATTTTATTTATTTATTTGAAAAATAAACAGTACAACAAGACTTGATCTTATTTAATAGTACTGGGTAGATAAAGGCACATTAGATTTTTACATTAACTTTTCCATAATTTGAATACAAAAAATATTGCGTTACCCATAAGTACTTATGTTATCATTATTTTAAATAAAAGTTAATGACTTTTTGAAAATTTATTTTTAGGCTCATTATTTTTTCACTTCTAGTAAATGCATATATAACTACTTATTTTAGATTTTTTGTAAGCTGGAAAGTAATGACATTTTGTGCAAGCAAGTAATTTATGTTTTTATCTTACAAGTATAACATGAAGCGATACATCAGAAGATAGAGCAGTTGACTAACAACCTGGAAGTCTCCGTTCGAATCGCGTGTGCGCACATTTCATTAAAAAAAAATTAAAAAAAAATATATTTATTTTATTAAATCTAGTTTTTTTTTAAATTTATTTTTAGACTCATCTGTTTTTCTGGTAAGCATATTTTTTAATTTTTTATAATGTGTTAAGTAAAAAATTTGACTTATTTCGATATTTCTAAAAAAAATTGCATATAGTTCAAAATATTTTTTGTTTTGTTCGCAAAATTTTTAATGTTTATAATTTTGTTCACATTTTAAGTGAAAATGTGCAACTTTCTACTATTTGCGTCATAACAAACCGCACAAAATTACAGTGTTTGTTTTCTAAAACGGGTTTAAATCCGGAATAAAATATGATTTCGAAATCAATAAAAAATTTTGAAATTCTGTAAATATTTTTCTATATATAAATACTACGAGCTTCTTCCAAAACTATTTCTATTTAATTGCATCTTTTTAAAGAACTAACACTTATTCAGGTCAACTGTTTATTAAGCGTTCATAGTCGCTAAAACTTTAAAAAAAGTTTAAAAAAAAGTGAGTCAGTGCTTGAAATATGAGACATGTATATGAGATATGTTTATATTAAATATGAGACATATACATGAACATAGGCCTTGATAAAACAAAAGCTGGTTGATTGCTTTCGAAAAGTTTTGAATGTATAAATAAAAATGCAAAAGCGCAAAGCTTTAAACAAAATTTTCTCGAAATCTGTACCACTGATCAAAAAATTAAGTACACCATTGAAATCAGCATGTCCGAAATATATATAATTGATGGTCAGATCTTTATTAGTTTTTACAAGATAACATTTTGCCCTCCTTTGTAATTATAATCGTAAATTTTAGCGGGAAATCAGTATTAGAAATTGTTAAAAGGTACTACAAAAAATTGTTTCAAGGTACATATATTTGTCCGTTACTTTCAAACAAAGATACGCTAAAAATAACGAAATTGAAAAATTACATTGTATTTACTAGAACTGTAGTAAAATGTTTCCAAAGAATTTTATTTCACCTAAAATTTTTAAAAAATATTTAATTTTTGCGTTTCATGGTACAAAAACGATTTTCTTAACAATTACAGATTTATGACAATTTAAGCTAACATGGGCATTAGGAGAAATACAATTCTATTGTCGTGTCAGAACTTATATTGTTGCACTCGAAAGATTGTTATCATACGGGAAAATTAGTTAGCAACAACCGAAGCATGTGCTTGGCATACGGTAGCTACGACCGAATCAGCTTTTTGTTTGCTAAATTGTTTTTTTTTTTTTTTTTTATACAACGATAATTCTAATAAATTCAGAAACCTCCATAATAAATAACTCGGAAATTCAGAAATGTACAGACTTTCAACTAAATACAAAATAGTCATTAGAATACCTTTGTTTTATGTAATTACACAAATATTTTTATTTCATATTTGCTTATCATATGTTTTTCTTTAATATAGCAATGCAAAATTATCACTAGAATCCACTGTAACGATATTATGGTTTTGGTTTGCAGGTCAAATAAAATCACAGAATGTATAAAAGGACAACAAGCAAACAATGTCCTACTGCATAATATGTAGTGAACTACAACAATCTTATATACAAATATGTCAACCACTTATTTTGAAAGTAGTATGAGTACGTTTTCAAAAAAAAGTGAGAAAACGATGGGGTTCCATAGTATTCAATGGCATAAATATTATTTGTGAAAATTTAAAAAAATAGCTGCATTTTAATGGATTTCTTGTGTTGTCAGTTATTTGTATTGTACGTACATATATTCTTTATACAAAAGTATTATCCGTGTCTTATAAAAGATGAGAGACTTTTTCGAATTTTCGAATTTTTCGAGAAATTCGCAATTTCGTTACATTTCTAAAAAACAAAACAATTTTTCAAGAAAGTTTGATAATTTGATGATTGTCTTCTGTGTATATGAACTAATCATATGAAATCTCCGGTAATTTCCAATTTCATAGCCAAATAACAACAAATTGATGGTCAGATCTTTATTAGTTTTTCCAAGATAACATTTTGCCCTCCTGTGTAATTATAATCGTAAATTTTAGCGGGAAATCAGTATTAGAAATAGTATGTTTGTGTAAAAAAATAATATGTTTATGACAAAAGTTCACACAGAGAAATAAAGTTCCAACCGAATTGAAAAATTTATTTTATTGGTAACAACTTCAGTTAGTACAACGGTATTTACATTCGATTTCTGAATATTTTGGGTATTGCGACTAAAATTTAGTTGAATTAACCGACCGAAATTCGTAATAAACGAATTTCAGTTGGCAATGTGCTAATTTTTTTTTTCGTGTGTAGACTTTTTAATTTATGTATTTTTTTTTTTAATTACACTTAGGAAATTATGTTGGTAAAGACGACAGCAATTGTAGTCAAAAACAAATGAAATTTCATTTAAAAAAAGGTCGACTTACATTTCATTAAATTCAACTAACATTGTCATTTGTTTTTTAATGTTCAAACAATGACTAACAATTGTAGTAAAAATGAACCACATGGTAGTAAAAAATAAACCAAAATTTTTTTTTATTTTTTTAAATAACAAAAAACAACTGTAAAAAATGAATGTAAAATCATAAAACAGTCATTTGATGTGAGTTGTTTTTTTAAATGAACTACAATGTTAGTTAAAAATTTTATTTGTTCTACAAATGACTTACATTTACATTAAAAATAATGAAACTGTTTTACAACCCAAACAACTACATATTTTTAAAGCAGAAGTTCCCTGAGTGTATAAATAAATTAACTGTCCCCTGATGACATGTTTATAAATGTTATTTAAAACTTTAATGCAATATCCATTATATCTTATTTTAAAAATAAGTGTACTCATAACATTCTCAAAGTAAAAAGTTCATATATCGATTGTATAAAGATATACATCGACATCTGTGTTGCTTTTGCATAATCGGTTAAGTCAACTAAAGAGCAGATCGAGTTTTCTTTTTTGATATTTTTTTTTTTTAAAGAGAAGCAACACTCATGAAATTCTTCTTATTAATTAATGTGTTGCTTCTCTAAGAAAGGGAATAATAGAGAGGTGAAAGGTGGGGAAAGATGAAGGGCTATAAACAACACTGTAATTGCGCGAGATGATTAGTTTTTTAAAACAGTTGTTGCTCGCCACCTAATGGAGAGTTGGCGAATTTATTGAAGCTTTTTAATTCATATCCCTGATACATTATTTTACTTCGGTGGGGTTAAGTGCTATGGGAACACCGTAGGCGGGGTAGAAAGGGATAGATTTAACTGATATTCTCCGGAAATAATAAATCAACGAAATTTGGCATGGCCAAAGAATTATAAAGAATTAAAATATATATCTGCATTTAGTATTATCTTACCACACCCTCTGGTGGAGATATTTGTGACCAGTGCACAGAGGTAAGATGTGGCCAAAACTAAAAAACTTCGGGTTCTGATGAGATCTTTAGCCAGATCGAAATACTAGTATCAACCTAGCTAATATGTTTGATTTGCTTTATTTTTGTAAATATACGGAGGTTGAAAGCTCGTTATAAATTGAAAATAAAAACAGGGAAATTTTTTTTTTTTAGATCCTTGTGTAGAAACAGTAATGACAGCAGCTTACATTCGGCATTACTTTAACACAAATAACAATCACTTACTAATAACAAGTTACTTATGCTATGAGGGCGGATCAATAAGTCCGTGACTTTTTGAATGAAACTCAGTTTTTTTTTTTGCAAAAAAAAAATATTATTTTTCAACATAATCTCCTTTTAGCACAATACACTTAGTCCAAAGTTTCTCCAATTTTTGTATCCCTTCCAAAAATATGATTTTTCGAGGTCCATAAAATAGGCATTTCTTGGCCATATGGGTCGTTTTTTTTTTAAATGCGCGTTAAATCGGTCCAATAACTTGGCATAATAAATGCCGTTTATTGTTTTTCCCTGTTGAAGGTAATCGATATGGATTATCCCGTGTGAATTCCAAAAAACTGTTGCCATCACTTTATTGGCCACGATTACGTCTATGGTCAATTAAGAGCAAACGCGGTACCCATCTTGCAGACAGCTTTCTTAAACCCAACTGATCATTTAAAATCGAAACCACGCTGGTAGTGTAACGCCTATTGCATCAACAATCTCACGCACTTTTACTCTTCGATCGGCCAACATCCTGATTTTTTTCAACATTTTCGGGTGTATTGACCTCAATTGGCCGTCCAGATCATTCAGAGTCATTTGTACTTGTGCGACCACAACGAAAGTCAGTAAACCACTTTTTTACCATTAAAATCGATTGTGCAGAGTCCCCATAGCTTTCATCAAGATTTTCCTTGGTTTGATTGACGTTTTTTTTCAAAAAATAATGTTCACTTTTTTACATTTTTAAAAAAATCCACGAGGTTGTATGTTTTGAACAGCTGTTAAACGCAAAGTAAATGACGGAACTCGCTTAAAATTTGACAGTAGTCTCTTAACATACGGTACTTGATAGCAGCAGTGTTGCATTTCATATAACTGAGATGGAAGTTCGAAAAGTCACGGACTTATTGATCCGCCCTTGTATTACTATAATACAAAAATTATGCGATACCCATAAGTCCTTATTTTTATCATTATTTTAAATATAAAGTAAAATTTTTTCAAGTCTATTTCTGGGCTCGGTGTTTTTTAACTCTAGTAAGCATAACTGTGGAAAAAATGTTAGACATGATCATACATGTCCATATATAATTACATCTGAACTTTGAGTCTATCCAATTTTTTTTGAGTCCTTATATATTTACATATAACTCCAAGTATAAATATATATATATATAACCCAATATATATTTATATATAAACATATCTCAAATGATATATAATTATATCTGAATGTATATATAAAAATATCCGAACTCTGTTTTAAATTTTCAACACGTGCCTTACTGGCGTAAAGCGAAACCAATTTTTTTTTTTGATTTTTGTACCAGGTATTAACGCCCCTTCATGGAATACAAATTTGAAAACTACCGTTTTTAAATATTGTTATTATTCATAGTTGTAGGTATGTTCCGTGGAGCTGCCCTTAGCAGATAAAGAGTACGGACTTCACAAAAGTTGAAAGACATGAGCGTGAATTTTATTAAAAAAAAAACAGTTTTTTTACATAGTAAATTCGATGTTTAGTTTTAAACAGGTCAGTTTTCTGCGTAAACTGAGCTTTTTATTATTTCACAACATAAAATCGGAGAAGCATATACAAAATTTGAAATGCAAAAAATATATGGACTTTTTGAAAATTGTGCAAAAATTGCAATGGCAATTTTTTTTTTTTTTATATAGCAAACAATGATACTGACAGATTTTAAAAACCTAGAAGTAATAGTGGCATTACGATTTTTTTTTTCAAAAATGACTGTGTGCTAAGAAATTTTCTATTTTAGCTGTTCACATTTTACTCCGTCACATCAGTTGTGAGAAGTTCTTCAAAATTAACATTATTTGTACGATTGGTCAATGCTTTAACACAAAACCAGGGGAGCATTTATAAATGTTGTTAAATAACTATTTTATAAACGCAATGAAATAACTTGTACAAAATAAATTGTCTCTATAAAATGATATTAATGACCCATAAGCTAAAAAAAAATTTTTAAACCCAATTTTAAATGTTTTTGAGAATAGCCCGTATACATGGTATTGAAACAAATTTTGTATACTTTTATATAAATAGTCAAATCTTTGATATTAGTCCATTGATTGTCTTCGGAAATAGTTTTAGTTCTTCTTATTTTTGATGAGTCCAATGTCATATTTCTTAAAAAATTGCCATTTTTAATTTTTAATCGAAAAAAGATATTTTTTCCTTGTAATTTCGTCCCATAAGTCCAACACTACTCAACCGATATAAAAACATTACTCAAGTGATATATTGCGCATTAGATGATATTTGTTTCGCAATTTGATTGACCAATTATCTTGATTCTGAATCGTGAATTTTTTTTTAAAAATTTAAATAAAAATAAAAACAAAATATTAAAAACTAAAAATTTTATTTTTTGGAATTTTCCGTTTTATGCCCGTAATTTCAAGCAATAGATACCTACCGGTGCTTAGATACCTACCCGATTTTGTTCGTGTACACGGTAGGTATCTAAGCACCAGTAGGTATATATTGCTTGAAATTACGGCCATTAGTAGGCCAACATAAAAATTAGGCTTGTAGGGCACATTTTTCTGTATACTAATGTAGTCGGTTTTAATAAATCGGTAATCCAAGTATGTTCGTCATATGGAAACGTACAGTTGAGTATTTGGAAAAAATATAGGCAATAAATACCCAGCAAAAAATTTCCAAAAAGGTAAGGGGGTTTGTAATCAAGCATTTTGGGCAGAACGCATTCCTTACTAGATTACCTAGTCGATTCTTTTAACATGGCGTGAGAGTAAAATAATCAATTCTTTAGAATTGATTATTTTTTTTATCGAAGAAATATTTACTTTATATTTTTAAGAACGACATACATTTTTTAATAAAGAAATAGAGTCATGGTGAAACCACGAAGTACTTACACAAAAAAAAAACAATAGTTCCATAGAAAAAATTAGAAGTACTTACATTTAAAAAAAGAAGTAGTTCCATATTAAAAATAATAACTTTTTATTTTAAACCATTTGAAACTAGTTAAAATTAAAAAAAAGAAGTACTTCTAATATTGTCACGAACAAATAACGGCATATATTCTTTTCGTGTTTCAACACTTGAACACGTGAATAAAGAGACCTTAAAAAGCGTAATTCTTTTTCGAATTCTGGTTAAATTGAAATATGAATAAATTATATAAGTTATTAATTGAATTTATATTTTATGTAATTTTAATAAAACTTAATATAGTGTTTTGCATAACACACCGTTCTAAAGATATCAAAAATTAATTTAATAAATCAAATGTATGTTTTAGAGAAACTCCAAGATCTTAAATCTTAATTAAAGTTAAGGAATTCATTCTTTAAAGGTCCACAAATATCACAGAAGTTAACATAATAACTTTTCTAGAACAATTAAAAAAAAAAAAATAAACAATTCAACTAAAACATTAAAAAACTACTCGTACTAAATTTTAAATTCTAAAACGTCCGTATTCAAATCGAAAATATGAAAAAATTTTCATTTAATCAGGAAATATTAATTTAACTTCAGAAAACATCATTTGAGAAATATTTAATTTAAATCAAAGTAATATTTAATTTAAAATCCGAAAACTATCAATTGGAATTTAAAAATTAGAGTTGAAATCCAAAAATATTATTTAAAATTCAATAACACATAATTTTATCAGCCAAAAAACAAAGAAATTATTCTCCTGAGTCACCCAAATATAACGATCAACCCTCATCCGGAAAAATGAAAATCCTAATTTTGGAAAAATATAAAATATAAATTTTCCCAAAAAAGAACAATTAAAAATTGAAATTTAAAACAAAAGTATGACACACGCCCAATCACCCACGAACATTTTTTTTACACTCACGATAACGTCAGTAACTTCAATTTTAACTCACAATTTTCTGCTCATGTGCGCATTCCTAATTTATAACTAACCACAGTTTAACAAAATTTTGGCAACACGCAATTTCTGTTTTTAGTACAAGTATTATTTTTCTGCAAATAAAAATTTGTTTAAAAAAATATATAAGATAAATTTTTATAATTGTATAACTTCTTTTTTCAAAATGAGGAACTACTTCCAATAACGTACTTTTATTAAGAAAAAGTATATGATTACTTCTTGAGTACAAAAAGTTATACATATAAGTTAATAACATTGTTATTTTCGTTTAAGTAAATAATTACTTTGTTATTGAGTTCATGCTTTCTGGTTTAAATTTAAAGAATTGATTACAATACTACTTGCTTTTTTGACTCTATCGTTGGAATGAGTTTGGTATTGCAGTTACTAAATTTGGCAATGAGATATGTAAGCAAGTGTGGGCATCACCTTCTTTTTGGAATGTGTAATTTTTTCCTGGGTACAGAACTTCCAAACTACTGATTCGGTCGGTACGAAGCAAAATTTTAAAAGAGTTGTTCGTCTTTTGTAATATTGTGATTGATTAACCCTGCTTCACTACTGGTTATCAAAATTCTGGAGCGTATAACTTCTGTTAATGTGGACCGATTTTTAAAATTTTTAGCCATTCATTGTTAGATAAAGAAAAAACATTCTCACAGCAGACACAGGGCCATAACATGAAATTTTTTTGTTTGGCCGAAAGTCTTTTCCGTAGTCGCAGCTGCCTAGAAATGTGTACCAAGAAGTGAAAAAAAATGGACTCAAATATTTTTAATTTGAAAAGGCATATTTAATATGGCGAAAAAAAATTGAATTTTCATTTCATAAAAAAAAACTTTTTGTATTGGCATGGGTTTGCTGTAACTGATTTTGATTCCACAATTAGATTTTAGAAATTCAAAATGGCGGACGAAATAAAACTGCCGGTGTAAGTCACAACTTGTACTTTTAGCAATCCTGTGAGAACTCGAAATTTAAGTTATACAATTTATATGTATACACATTGCTTTATGTATGAAAACTAGGGTTTGGGATTTCCCGGACTTTTTATTTCCCGGGAAACGGGAATGAAAAAATGTGTTTCCCGGGAATCTCGGGAAATTTTTTTAAGGTACATTTCAAGGTACATTTTTGGTAAAAATTTTATGGTTTATTAAACAAAAACAAATTAAAAATACACAAATTCAGTCTGTTGAGCATTAAAACTAAAAAAAAAATAATATAAAATTAAATTTCATAAATTTAAGATCACTTAGTATTAAAGATATATACAGTGATGTAAAAACATTAGGTTTTCAAAAAACGAGCTTTTAAAATTATCAATGCATTTAACAAATCATTTGACATTCTGTTTCGAATCTTTGTTACAAGATTTCCAGCAACTGGGAAAACACGTTCGCTTTACACTGATGTTGGCTTTATTGTTAGTAGAGCATTATACAGTTTATCCAAATTTTAGGTACGGTGGTTAGAAGTTTCAAAAAGAGCCAACTCCTTTTTGAAAATATTTTTATTTTTTCCTGCTGATATTTGGGTATAGCTTTCGCATTGTTAATTGCATTATTTAATTTATTTTTAAAAGCTTTATCAGCTTGTACTTCGGAAACGTCGTCATCACTACTAGATGATACTTCATTATCACTTTGCCCAAACAGGCGTTTATACATTTGTTCGGCGAATATTTTTAAACAGTTTTTAATATATTCACAGTCTTTTAAATAATTAATTAATGATAACATATTATTGTCACGACGATCATTAATTTTGGTTTTAATTGTGTCGTATAGCGTATTCATTATGACATCTGCAATTAAAAGATTAGAGTCACGTCGACTTAGGGATTTAAATTGGATTTAAAACTTCAACCAAAACTTCTAAAAGAGGAATGTGTTCTTTAATCCATGAGTCTGTGGAACTAAAATCTATTAAAGTTTCTTTGATGAAATTTTTTGTTTTAAAAAAAGATTCTATCATTCCAACCATGCTATTCCATCTAGTTCTGACGTCGAGAATTAATTGAACTTCTTTATGATATGGTGGCCACAATATAAAATAAATCTGCCGTTTTTATGAAACAATTTTTGTTTTATTTTAAGAGTTTTTAACAAAACATTTTTTATGACTAAAAATAAAAAAATATGTTGTATAAACACACAACTTAAAGAAAAAAATATTTTTTTTTAAATTCCCGTTTTTCCCGGGAATTCCCGCCAAAACTTTTCCCGGGAAATCCCGGGAATTCCCGGGCGGAAAACATAACAAAAATCTTCCTGGATGTTTTTTGTTATATACCTTACAAGAGTTGAACTTTTAACTGTAATCTTCCTCGCCTCGACTATATCTTGACATGCCGCGACACCTACTTCATTCTGCGTATATCTTTCAATATGGTTGTCATCATTTTAAATGTAATTTCAATAGTTTTTGGGCCATGCACCAGAGGTCGAAATGACAAACTTTTCACAAAAAAAATTATTTTGAGATTGTGCTAAAAAAAATTGCACGCTGAATTTAAAATTTTTTTTTTTTTTGATTTTTCATAATGAAAAAAAGTGTTCTTAATATTTGGTATTAATATCTTAGCATACGGCTTATAACTAAAGTCAGGACAAAAAAATAATTTCTAAAAAATTAAAAAATTGAAAATATTAATTTTTAATCTCAAATAGAGCCATATTTGAATTAATTTATTTGAATTAAGTTGTTTTTTTTAATTACATCTATTTAGAACTATTATGTTTGCAAAAATCGTTCAAGTATCAAGTTAAGAACAATTTTAAAGCTTTACCCTTGGTGGCCTACCACCAAAGTTTCCGAATTTTGAATTTTGTTTAATATTATCAAAATTATCATAACAAAAATATATATTGAGATACATAATTTTTATGAAATTTTGGCATATTGTACACGATTTTTTTGAATCGCTCTAATGGCTTACGAGATATGCCTTTGTTCATTTTTTTACTTTTACAGATGTTTTTTTTAGTATGTCCGGCTTTATAAAGGTAAGTTTATAAGGTAAGTTTATATGCAACTAGGACCAAAAATTACGCGGTACCAAATTTAGACAATTCAGAGAATACTAACCTGTAGCGGTCTGCGTTCAACTACGTAATTTTCGAAAAAATTTCAATTATGAAGTGTTTGGTCGCAGCTCGCAACATGTTAGCATTATCCGATTTGGCTGAAATTTGCAGCACATAATCTTTAGACCTAACTCCTAGTCGAAGTTCGGAGTTATTTAAAAAAAAAAATTATAGAAATGGAAAAATCAATATTTTGCGATATTTAAAATAAAATAAAAACCTGTTCAGCGTGCCAATATTAATTAAAAATGGTGTGAGACACAACATATTTTTACTATGAGAATTTAAAAAATTGTTCAAAATTCGGAAACTCTAGTCGCAAGTCACCACGGGTTGGGCTTTTCTTCACATAATTTTTTTATTTTTTTATTATTCAATAATTTTTAATTAATGTGACTGTATTCCCAGTGTATTTGATATTGCAAATTCCCATTAAATTTTTACCAACTCAAAATTTAGTTTAACAAAATCAAAACTTTAAGACTTTGTACAAACAACAACATCACAAAACTGAAAACAATTTTTAAAATTCTATTAATATCTTTTATTGGACGCTGTTGCTAGAAAAAGGCACATTTGTACAATTAATAATAGATATTAGTTTTGCAATTTTCCTACACACAGAGAAAAATTTTGCTATTTGCCAACTTAAATTCGGTAACTACTACTCAAATTCTGTTATTACGAATTTCAGATGATTGGAGCAACTTAACATTAGTTTTTACAACTAAGTTCGGTTAATTGAAGTGAATTTTAGTTGCTACACCCATAATATTGATAAATCTAAATATCGTTGTACTAATTGAATGTATAAGTAGTTACCATTAAAATACACTTTTCAAATCGTTGGCATTTTATTTCTCTTTGTGTACATATTCAAAGTGTTTTGTCCGATACTGTGTATTAATAGTGTATTGCACATTCCCTCGTTGTACATGTATATTACTATATTGGAATGGAGCCCAGTGCCTTACATTTTATGTTTTATATTGATGTATACAAAAGTATATAACCATGGCGTATATATTATGTACATGTGGTCTAGAATTCGATACTGGCAAAAAATATACTCAACAAAAAGTGAGTATAACATTATAAATCCAATTTCAAAAAAACTTATTTAAAAATAAACTCTGCAGACAAATTTAAAGGTTAAGACAATACAGGTCTACAAAATTTTAGAGTGATCAAGGCTCTAGGATAGTACTTTTCTGCAGGCTTGATGTCCGCTGAATCCGAATCGGAGTTCAGAATTTCTCCATCACATAACTTAAAATTAATAAAAAAAAAACTGGTTTTGCTATATTTCGGACGTTATTGCATAGCGTTTTATGACTTTTTCACAAAATTTGCTATGTCATCTTAAATTATTCCCTATTGTTTTCAAAACTCAGGCTTAACCTTTCTAATATCTTACTCCATTCCGGAACGTTAGCCAGTTGAAGTTTTTTAATATGGCGTTTTCGCGATAGATACAAAGGACGATTTCTCAAAGAAGAAATAAGTTATCAGAAAAGTTAAACCTGAGTTTTAAAAGCAATAGGGAACAGTCACAGATGACATAACAAATTTTGTGAAAAAATCATAAAGCATAGATTTTTAAACTTTCTGTTAAGATATCTGGAAAACCGAATGTGATGGAGAAATTCTGAGTTTTTATAGTTTGCAAAATTCTGGCTTAGACTTTCCAATATCTTATCATGTTTTCGGGATATCTTACCATAAAATTTAGAAACTAAATTCGGTTATGACTAAAACTGGTTATGACTTTTTCATAAAATTTGTTATGTCATCTGAAATTTTATCCTTGTGTTTTCAAATCTCAGGTTTAACCTTTCTAATAATAAATCCATTATACAACGGATAATTTCTCAAAGAAGAAATAAGATATCAGGAAGATTAAACCTGAGTTTTGAAAACAATAGGTAGCAATTTAAAATTACATAACAAATTTTGTGAAATAGTCATAATACGCAACGTTATAACGTCCCGAATATAGCAAAAAATATATTTTTCTAAACTTTATGTTAAGATATCTCAATAACCGGATGTGATGGCGAACTTCTGAGGTCAGATTCATATTCAGGGGATGTTTTAATCTTAGGGTCTTTACCTCTAAAAAATATTGCAGGCCCATGCAGCCATAACTTTTAAATTTGTCTACTGATTTTTTTTTTAATTACGTTCTGAAATCCGAAATATAGTGTTTCAACCCCTCTACCAGACATGGCCGTTAATCATTACATTTTGTAATTAATTACGCATTCAATTACAAATAGTTGTAATTGATCCAGGGTTGTCTTATAATAAAAAATACAATTTTTGACATTTTTTATAGAACTTTTTTGAAAAATTATTAATTTATAGAAGAAGATTTGCTTAAGGACATAAGAGCAATTTTTTTGTACAGTATGTACTTTTTATGTAAATATTAAAAGATCGAATCAAGAAATTTCTGATGTGTAAATTTCAATTTTTAGAAAATTAATTAATTTTCTATTTTAATATAAAAAATTATCTATATTCTTTCAACAGACAACAACATTTTAAAAATTGATTACCCAGTCTTGCCATATTACAATATTGAAAAACTATCTAAAAACACCAATATTTTAAAAATATTCTCAAAAATCGGTAAAATCGGATAGATTAAATTGTGTATTACGGTTTGATAGATATTTGTTTTAACAACCAATAAAAATTATAATTTTAAAAAAATGTTAACCCATTAAGTACATACAAGGTAGAGGACGCATTACATCTATCTACCAAATTTCGTCAAAAAATTCGCTAGGAATCGATGAGTATAAAATTGGTTAAGTTGTTTAAAAGTGACGTTTATGTTTTGAAATCTATATCCATAATTTTAATGTAAACTCGAAAATTTTGATTGAAAATATCTTAGATGAACATCAAAATTTAAATTATCAAACGTCAACAATTTTAGTTTGACATAAAAATTTTTGATTGTTACATTTAAATTGGGTTTTTAATAACCAGACCATAATATTTAGCCCCTGCATTTAGTTTAACAATTTGTTTTTCTCTGGATTGAATCGTATCAAATTATATCAAAATCAATATAATACGAGGGCGGATCAATAAGTCCGTGACTTTTTGAATGAAACACATTTTTTTTTCGGAAAAAAAAAAATTATTTTTCAACATAATCTCCTTTTAGCTCAATACACTTTTCAACGTGTCTCCAATTTGTGTATCCCTTCCCTTGAAGGTAATAGATGTGGATTATCCCGCGTGCATCCCAAAAAAACTGTTGCCATCACCTTATTGGCCACGATTACGTTTATGGTCAATTGATTGCAAACGCGGCACCCATCTTGCAGATAGCTTTTTTAAACCCAACTTATCATTTAAAATCAAAACCACACTGCCATATGAAATGCCTATGGCATCAACAATCTCACGCACTTTTACTCTTCGATCGGCCAACACCACTTCGTGGATTTTTTCGACATTTCGGGTGTATTGACCTCAATTGGACGCCCAGAACGTTCAGCGTCATTTGCACTTGTGCGACCATAACGAAAGTCAGTAAACCATTTTTTTTACAATTGAAATCGATGGTGCAGAGTCCCCATAGTATATATCAAGATTTTCTTTGGTTTGATTGACGGTTTTTTTTTTTTGAACAGCTATTAAACGCAAAGTACATGACGGAACTTGCTCAAAATTTGACAGTAGTCTACTAACAGGTGGTTCTTGATGCGAGCAGTATTGCATTTCCTATAACTACGAGGGATGTTCGAAAAGTCATGTCAGTCAGTATTGATCCGCCCTCGTATAATCCATATATATACAATACGACCAAAAAGTTTTTTGATACATTTCTTCGTTGCATCATATTAATTTTTTTTTAATCGGGTATACATACATACTTGAAAGTGAGTTTTATGAGTGTCCGGATCAGATTTAATAGCATGTTGAAGTCAGTCGTTGGTATTAAGTTGATAGTGTGACTAACACAGCGATAATGTTTGGGCAGATTAACGTTTTTTTAACAAATTGTCAAAAATAGAAAAATTATATATTTTCAAATTTATTTTCATCATTTTCATCATTTCCCGTATATATAAAGGGTGGTTAAATTGTAAGGGCCGATGTTGAATGTGAACCACACCTAAACGCCAAGTTTTTTTCCGAATTTTATTTGACATTTCTCTATTTCAGACTTACTCAATTTGAACCATGGAGAGATACACAATACAACAACGTGTTAAAGTTATCCAGACTTATTATGAAAATGGGCGTTCAAATCAAAATGCATATCGTGCACTTCGTGATTTTTTTGGTCAATTTGATCGTCCAAATGTGCGTACAATCGCAAAAATCGTGAAAAAATTCGAGCAAACCGGGTCTGTAGAAGATGTGAGAACACCAGTGCATGCTCGTACAGCTCGTACTACAGAAAATATTGCTGCTGTTCGCGATAGTGCGGCTGAAGAGCCGTCCACCTCAACTCGTCGTCGTGCCCAACAATTGCACCTCACACGCTCGTCGTTGATGAACATTATGCATAAAGACTTGCATTTACACGCTTACAAGGTGCAATTGGCTCAAGAACTAAAGCCTCTTGACCATTCCAAACGTCGTGAATGGGCAGAATGGTGGCAAGAAATGGCAACAGTGGGTGATCAATTTTCGAAGAAAATCATCTTCAGTGATGAGGCACATTTTCACCTCAGCGGATTCGTCAATAAACAGAATTGCCGCATTTGGGCGAATGAGAATCCAAGAGTGATTGTCGAAAAACCAATGCACCCACAAAGAGTGACTGTTTGGTGCGGTTTATGGGCTGGCGGCATCATCGGGCCGTATTTTTCCAAAATGAGGCCGGTCAGGCAGTTACTGTGAATGGTGTTCGCTATCGTGAGATGATAACGAACTTTTTATGGCCCGAATTGGAAGATATGAATGTGGACGATATGTGGTTTCAGCAGGACGGTGCCACTTGCCACACAGCTAACGAAACAATGGCTCTTTTGCGCAACAAATTCAATGGCCGTGTTATCTCACGTAATGGCGATGTCAATTGGCCGCCAAGATCATGTGATTTGACACCGTTGGACTTTTTTCTTTGGGGTTATTTGAAAGAAAAGGTGTACGTCGATAAGCCAGCAACAATTTAAGAGCTAAAGGATGAGATAATTCGGCACATTAACGGCATAGAACCTCCATTATGCCTCAGCGTCATCAAAAATTTGGACCATCGGATGGAGGTGTGCAGCCGTGGTCGCGGCGCCCATTTGGCCGATATTTTGTTCCATACATAATTGAGTAATACCAATATATCATAATAAAATAAAATTACAATAATTTCCTAAATAGTTTGTGTTTTATTCAAAATCAACATCGGCCCATGAAATTTAACCACCCTTTACATATATATATATACATATATATATATATATATATTCCGGTTTTTTCGATCTCTACCTAGAAGAGGTAACTTTTCTCTAAACACATCGGTAGTTTTATTTAACTTAGTAAGGGCTTTAAAATATAATTAATTACATAATTGTTCAATTATTTTCCTTTAATTAAAATTAAAATTAAATGTAATTGCAATTCAAAATTTTCAATTACAATTACATGTAATTAGTAATTTACAATTCTTCTATTTACAATTACAATTACATGTCTTTGTAATTAATTTTTCATATATTACAATTAAAATTACAAGTAATTGTAAATATTTTTTTGGTTCATAATTTCAATTGCAATTATTTGTAATTGTAATTGTAATTGAAAAAAAAGTAATTACTAATTACATGTAATTTAATTGTAATTGAAAGGTAATTGAAAGGTAATTGAAAGGTAATTGAAATCGCCCAAGTCTGCCTATACTCACTTTTTGTGGAGTATGTTTTTGTCTATATTTAATCCTAGACCACATGTGTCTGTACTTACATGCTATCCGTGTCCACTTATTTTTTATTTCAATATTTATTTATGATGTTTATTAACGCCTCAGGCGATTTTTGAAAAAAATATACAAATAATATTGTTCTACATATAAAAATTGACACCACAAAAAAAAATTGGCTAAGGTAATCTGATAGTTATAAATAATAATAATAATAAGAAATTAAGAAAAATAAGTCTAAATAAATAATAAAAAAAATATATTTATTTAAACAAAATTTATTAACTATAAATGAAGAGAGAAAGACAAAAATGTTGATAATTTTTAAATGGGAGTTGTGCAAATGCTATAATCTCTAATTAGAGGCTTAGCGTTTTATTTGAGTTTTTGACAAGCAATTTGTATAGAATTATTTAAAAATTTTATACCTTAACACAATATTATTTTCTTGGCAGTAAAAAAACTAAAAACGCATAAATTAGATTTGAACGTTTTTTTTAGTGACAATGGTTTCAATTTTCATATTTATGAAAGGCAGAAGGCTAATCTGGTTAAATGTGATTGAGAAAATATTATTAAATCGTTAGTTATCTATACCCAGTGTAAAATACACTCTTTCACTCAAGCAGAGAAGTTAATAGAAAAATCTGTAAAAAGTTTTCAATTCCATTTTACTATTTTGTTTTTATACTAATTTTTAGTACAATATATATATTTTTTTTTATTATTAATTCTTGTTATTCTTATTTTACAAATTACAAAATGTTTTACTAATTTTTCAAAATCAAGTGCTAAAATTAGCAAAATTTTTTGCAAATTTCAACAAATTTTTTATATAAGAAAATTTTGTTCGGAATAATTAATACAAATACTTCCAAAAACAAAGATGCATAAACCAATAAAATAAAGCCAAGCTACACTCATGGAAAAAAGTTAGCAATATATTGACGAAAATGTTTCATAAATGAAGTCTTCCTTAATATTACAAATGTTTTATAAAAATTGAAGAAAACAATTTTATAGATCATTTCATAAAAATGTTTCATAATAAAGAGTTTCCAACAGGTACTTGACAACTTTGAATTTTTTTGTTACTTTCTTTTTTTAAGTAAACTCAACATTTTCTTCATGGTAAAGTACACAAACGAACAACGTATGCAAATTATTAAAATGTACTACCGTAATTCGGAGTCGGTGACCGCAATTTTAAGAGAAAATTTCATCGCAAAATGATCTTTAGTGACGAAGCTCATTTTTGGCTCAATGGGTTCGTCAATAAGCAAAATATGTGTTATTGGTTTGGTGAAAATCCACATTTGCTTCATGAATCCCCACTTGATCCACAAAAAATAACTGTTTGGTACGGTTTGCATGTCGGCGGCGTCATTGGCCCATATTTTTTCGTCGACAATAACGATCGTCACTTTAATGTGAATGGCTATCGTTATCGCGCCATGACTACCGATTATTTTTGGCCCGAATTGGTAAACATGGACTCGGACGACATGTGGTTTCAACAGGACGTTGCCACAAGCCACACAGCACATGTTACAATTGATTTATTGAATAGTAAGTTTGGTAAGCGTGTTATCTCCTGAAATGGACCAGTCAATTGACGGCCCCGTTCGTGCGATTTAACACCTATAGACTTTTTTCTTTGGGGCTACGTCAAATCATTTGTATATGCCAACAAGACGACGACGTTGGAAGAACCCGGAGCCAACATTGGTACATTTTCGAAAAAGTTATATTAAAAGAAGCATATTTTTAGATTGCACAGTGGGGTGGGCCTAGTACATTTTGCGGCATCAACTAAACTGATAAGTTTTTATACAAGTTATGCACATGGTTGAAAAGAGGATTACTTGTAGATATCAGAAACGTGAAAAAACATATTTGCGTAGTGCAAATATTTTTCGCAAATCGCAAAAAAACCGAGTTCGCATACTCAACGCTAAGTTTTTTAATAAGTTCTGCACATTGTTGAAAAGAGAATCACTTATAGATATCAGAACCGTGGAAAAATGTATTTGCGTAGTGCAAAGTTTTTTCGCAAATCGCAAAAAACCAAATTCGCATACTTAACCGCTATGTTTTTATATAAGTTTTGCACATGGTTGAAAAGAGAATCACTTGTAGATATCAGAAACGTGAAAAAAATATTTGCGTAGTGCAAATATTTTTCTCAAATCACGAAAAACCAAATTTGCATACTCAAGTACTTAGTTTTATTTTTAAGATATTCACATCGTTCAAAAGAGTATCACTTTTAGATATCAGAGACGCGAAAAATATATTTGAGTGTTGCAAATATTTTTAGCTAATCGCAAAAAAAAAATTATCATTATGGCCCGCTTAGTTTTAATGGCTGAAAAGGGGATTACTTATAGAGATGTATGAGCTAACTTCCAAATTCGCTAATTTAAAAAAACCAAATTCCTATCTATTTTTTTTTTTCTAATAAAAAAATTAAGTTAAGAAATAATGTATATTTATTTATTTATTTAATGTCTATAGAACATAGTTCCTTACAGACTAAGAATATCTTAATTTTAATTAAATTAATTTAAAAAAATTAAATAATTATTTAATTATTAAAATAACTACTATAATTTTACAGAATTAAATAGCAAAGAATTTTTAAAATTGGATTTTAATGTATTAAATTCTACAATTTGATTTACATTTAATAAATTGAATTCTCTAATTGTCCTAATTAGAGGACTATTCAAGATATAATTAGAACGATGACAAATTTCAAAAAACAAATCATTGTGACGAAGATGTCTACTGGGTACATTGAACGGAATTTTCTCCAAGAGACTGGAGCAATCAATACTACCAATTATTAAATCAAATAAGAATAGCATTGATTGAATCCTACGCCGAGTTTCTAACGTTTCTAAACCAAGATGCTTGCAACGGACTTCATATGTAGGAACTGGATAAACAAAATTCAAATGCGGTAATGCAAATTTAATAAATTTTTTCTGTATTTTTTCAATACGTTTAATATGAATATCTGCATGAGGGCTCCAAATTATTGCACCATATTCTAATTTAGACCTGACATAAGAAGTATACAACAATTTCAAGGTATAGGGATCTGAAAAATCATTACAATTTCATCTAATAAAAGCAAAAGTAGAGTAAACTTTGGGAATCATTTTTTCCATATGCGGCAAAAATGTCATCTTACAATCAAATACTATTCCTAAGTCTTCAACTTCATTAACAGATTTAACTAAATTAGCACCAATTCTATAAGAAGTTTGTATAGGATTACGGATTCTTGCATATGACATATGAAAACACTTGTTCATATTAAAATTCAATTTATTATGAAAACACCATATATTTAGATTATCAAGATCAATTTGTAAATTTAATGCATCATTCAAACTACCAACTCTTGAAAACACTTTCATATCATCAGCATAGAGTAGAAACTGAGAATATTTAAAACATGTAAATACATCATTTATGAAGATATTGAACAATAAAGGGCCCAATACACTCCCTTGTGGCACACCAGAAGTTTGAATATAAGGTGACGATTCATAGTCATCTATCTTCACAACACATTCCCGATTATGTAAATAGGAAGAAAACCAACTATAAAAAGCCGAATGAATGCCCAAGCTTGACAACTTTTCTAATAAAATCTTATGTGACAATTTATCAAAAGCTTTTGATAAATCCATATAAATTGCATCAACTTGTGAAGAAACTTCAAACTGCGACATACAATAATCAGTAAACACCATTAGATTCGAAATTGTGGATCTTCCACTACGAAATCCATGCTGTTGTGGAATTATAAGAGATTTAGTTGCAAAATATAATCTATTATATATCACATGTTCAAAAAGTTTTGAAACTATTGTTAACTTAGAGATTGACCTGTAATTAGTCACATCCTCCTTACGGCCAGATTTAAATATTGGAGAAATTATAGTATATTTCCAACGATCAATAAAAATACCTTCCATTAAAGATTTATTAAAAATATTCATTAACGGATATGAAATTGAAAAGCAGCATTTCTTTAACAAGAAAGCACACAAACCATCAGCATCAGAACAGTATGAATCCTTTACATCTAAAATAGCCTGTAAAACCTCATCTTTAGATACTGAAACAATTCCCAAATTAATATCAGAAAAAGGGTACAAATTCCTAAATAAAGTTGCATCAAATATTAAATTATCATTATCAGCGGCAAAATTTGACCTGAAACAATTCGCAAAAAAATTTACAATATCATCAGATTTATCAGTTTTAAGATTCCCATAAACCTTTGAAGATGGAATGCCAGTATTCTGTTTCTTAGACCGAATAAATGTCCAAAATGATTTAGGATTAGACTTAATGTCATTTTCAACTTTAAGCTAATATTGCTTATACAAAAATTTATTAAGAAAATTAAATTCTTTTTGACGTTGAAGATACTGTTGTTTTACCTCAGTACAGCCAGTTAAATTATAGCGCTTATGAAGTTTATTTCTTTGATTTTTTAAATTTTGAATTTGAAAACAAATACTCAAAAAGGTATCCAAAAACAAATCATATGATACATCCGTACAGTTACCATTCAAAATATTGTCCCAATTGACATTACTTAAAACAGAATTTAATGCATCAAAATCACAAAACTTAAAATTAAATTGTTTAGCAGACGTTGAATTTTTACTACGTAAGTAATTATAACACTCTAATTCAATAACTAAAGCAGTATGATGTATTGTTTTTGAAGAAAATGGTTGTAAACACTCATAGATATAGTATTTTGCATCAGAATTGACGAATACCAGATCCAATATATTATTTAGATTATTACAAATATTATTGATCTGAATAAGATCCAATTCAAAACATGAGTCAATGACGTTGATTTCAAAATCCTTTTTAACATTAGTTGGTAAAAAAGTACCATTAAAATTAGACCAGACAACATCAGTTAAATTGAAGTCGCCAAGTACAACAAATCGAGTATTTTCAACCACATTATCATTAAGATATAAAATATTATTTACATGTGCAGCATACAATTCAGATGATTTTATTGGCGGAACATATGATGCACAGATATACTGCAAACCATTTACAGAAGGTATAACAACAAAAAGCTGATCAAGTTCTTCATCTACCGCCACTTTCGAACAAACATATGATTTTAGCTCCTTTTTCACTGCTATCAAAACACCGCCTCCTTTTTTTAACCCAGTTTTCTCAAAACTTCTATCCTTTCGATACACACTGTACATTTTTAAATCAAAATATTCAGAATCGAAGAAGTCCTTATTTAGCCAAGACTCAATAATAACAAAGGCATCATAATCATATTGAGATGAAAAATCAAATAAACATTTACTTTTAGAACGCATACCAGAGACATTTTGAAAATATATTTTTAAATTAGAGTTATCATTTAAAATATATTTGTCTATCTTCTTCCCAGATCCAATGGCTTTTTTGGGAAAAAAACAAAAGGTCGAACTCGAATACTTGTAGGCCAAAGGGAGGCTTTCATTAACTCATCATAGAACCTCTCAGTAACTCCTACTTTAAAATTAACATGTGTAAGCAAGTTAATGACAGCATCTTTTTTAATGAGCCTCGTACATACCAAATGTTGTTTATCAACATTTGCATGCTTATTAACAAAATTAATAATTTGATCAGCAGTAACACTTGGTTTGAAACCCGCAATATGAACGAACTTCTTCTTTACAACCACATCAAGTTATTCTGTATCATTAGATCCAACAACAACAGCACGACTCCTACGTTTTCTTTTACGAGGCATCATCCATTCGCTACGTTGATTGTCAGTTTCAAACAAGTTAGAAGCAGCAGTGGGATATGAAGTAATAGAAGAAACATCATCATTATCATTATTAGGCAAAGCAGAAGCAGCAAGAACACCATCAATACTATTTGCATGTGTAAATGTGTTAGATCGAGCAATTGTTTTTTTTGATAATTGCTTTTTTTGTTGACTACTAGCATTTTCAAGGTTATTTTTAAAAAGTTCATTGAACTTCACCTTAATCTCTTTAACATCTTCACTCATTGTTGGCATTGCAGTTACATGTTGTTTAACTTCTCTTACTTCAGTAGAAAGGGAAGAGACAGCAACCACTAAATTAGACGAAACTTTAATGCAATCACCGCAATTATAAACAATATTTTTATTATTATTAAATATTTCAATAATTTTATTATCAACTTTAGCACAAATCAAATGTATCTTTGCTCTGCAAATGTGGCAAGAAACACTATCCGATTTAACAGAATTAAAGCACTTTGCACACAGAGTTTTAAGCGGAGCACTCATTTTTAACGCCTTTACACAATATATATATGTATGCACAGCGCATACTCTAGAGACATTTATTCGTTCCCCCGCATAGTTTAGGGACATTTGCTTACTTTGGGGACTGTCCCCAAAGTTTTCGCGCCTTTTCATACATCTAGCGTATTAGATGAGGACAATTTTTCTATACACCGCATATTCCGGCGACAATTTTGGGCGTGTCCCTAAAGTATGCGCTGTGCATACATATATATATATAGACTATGCGCTGTGCATACATATATATATATATATATATATATATATATATATATATATATATTTGCAGATATTACATTAATTCATGTCGTCGATGTGGGAGTATGAAAATTTTTATATTTTGTAACATATGTGAAATTATTTAAAAAAAAAAATCACAAAAAAATGTTTTATTATTTTCAGCAAAATAAATTTACTAAAGTAAAAAATTTCTAAAAGTTTTTTGAGTTTTTACTAACTGGTTTACTTCCAAAACAATACAAATACAATACAATACGAAATTAAATTGAATTAAATTCTTATTCATTTGTTAGTGTTCCAGCTCTGATTGGGCTGTTTCAAATTAATCACATAAGTTCAAAAGTACTTATTTTGCAAAAACGAAAGTTTAATCAACGAAGAAAATTTTTTAACGATGGCAAAAAATTTAATATAATTTTGCTTTTTATTTTTCCAAGGCATGAACTGCTATGCCTTATTATATTTGATATTTGCAAAAAATGTTAAAAGTTATATCCCTAATGCTTACTTAAAATCAAACTTTATAAAAACGACAGAAAAAAGTAAACACCTCATTTGTATATGGGTCAATTTCAAAAAAAAAACGTACACAACAATTTTTTTTTTTGCTTATTTTTAAAGTTTTTTCAATTCGCCTGTAAGAGTTGCCAATTTATGTAGAAATTGATGAAAAATCCGGTGGTACTTTTAGGCTATCACAAAAAATCAATATTTTTTGATTTTTTTTTAGGTTTTCTATGATTTCTATCTTAAGCGTCACACACCAAATATGTATAAAAAATCGCTAAAAATGCAAAAGTATTTGAAATTCAAACTTACTACGATGTTCTTCTGTTTCTCAAGATTGAGTTTTGCGAAAATGGCATTTTCGATTACAAACACAAAATCACGTTTCACCTGGATTTTTCATTTTTTTTAAAGTGACTAGTTACTTTAAAATTTAAAGATAAAAATATGTAAATTTTTGTTAAAAAAAGACTTAAACTTAAAGGTTCCTTGCAAAGTAATAGGCTTGTAACAATATTTTTAAAAAAAAACTGCAATTATAAGCGTTTTAAAGAAAAAAAACTAAGTGTGACGCTCAAGATATTTTGTGACGATCAAGAGATTTTGTTGCACGTAAACCAGAAATAATGCCAAATTTAAAGTTTAACGAAAAAAAGTTTATTCTTTTACAAAAAGTAAATAAAAAAAAAAAACAAAAATTCTTCAAAAAACAAAAATTTTCATACAAAACTAAACATGTACATTAGGGTGATAACTTTTTGCATTTTTTGCAAATATCAAATCTCCCCAGACAAAATCGTGTAGGGCATGGACAAATATTAAGAACTGCGTTTTTAGTTTTTCGCTATCGTTAAAAAAGGGTACGCACCAAACGCGTTAAAATTTCGAATCAAACAAAGTTAAAAAAAACTTTTTTTGATGCCTCAACGTCTGACCATCACATCTATATAATTAAGGCATGCTGATTTCAATAGTTAAGTCCATTTTCGAGTCAATGGAATAGTTTTCTTCCAAGTTTGCTTACTTACATATGTATAAACCATTTTTTAAAAAAAATTGTTATTAAAAAAAAATTAAAAAATATATATTAAAGGCATTTTAGAAATCGCTGTCGGTGCGTACGGTTTTTTTACCAAATTGAACTGAAATAGTTTTTTTTATCATTAATACAATATTTGCCATTAGAAAACCCCTGGGGAGAATTTTGTTCAAAAAAGTTATCACCCTAATGTACATATTCTTTGATGTCTTTAACAAAAATGGAAAAAAGGAAGTAATTCTTGAAGAAACTTATACATATATGTAAATATTTGACGCAAAACAATAACTTAACTTAATTTAATTTATAAACTTTCATTCGAATTCTTATTCTGAATCTGTATAAACTTCATGAAATAACAAGCGGCTTTGTTTTTTTTCATTCTCATTAATTTTTACCACTTTCGAATTAAGTTTGTGGCAGTTCCGTTTCTCGTTGCTATTCATAAACAGAATTAGTCAGTAACAATAAAAATTAAACCCAAATATACCACGATTATAAAGCGCGTATTCGTCATTACGCGCTTTATCGACCTTTATTTTCTCTCGATATCACCGTGCTCTTTCAGCCGCCGTTAATTTTGTTGTTTTACTCTTGAAAATTAAAAAATAATATCAAAATTAAGCATTTTAAGCTATGAAGCAATATATATCAAAAGTGATGCTCAAGAAATGTTTGCCTTTTTTGGTTTTTTTTCGCAGGTAATTTATTTCTCAAATTCACAAATTATAAAAAAATCAGTTGAAACCATGTAAGCAATGATTGTCAACTTCAATTTTATACATATAATATATTCACTTTTAAAAAAATTAGCGTGACGCTCATGAAATTTTATCGCGCCCTTACCATGGTGTTCACAAAAACTACGCAAATGCACACTTTTTTTAATAGATTTTTTTTCGCTTTTTCACTTTTGTAATAATTAAACTTTGTACTTTCCTTACGTTATTTACTTCATTTAAATGCAAATTGAAAACTAGTAATATTACTTTAATTATAAAAAAGTGACACTCAATGCAAATTGTGGGGACAACCTTTCTTTGCAACGCCAAATTCGCACTAATTAACTTTTGACGACTATAACAAATCAAAACACAAGAAAGAAACGCAATAATTCGAAAACTGTTATTAAATGTTGCATATTTACTTTTTTCTTGATATTATTTTATTTTGGTCACTAAAAATTCTAACGGGGGACACATGCTTTTGTATGGAAGGACTTAGAGGGAGAAACAAAACACCATTCTGAATAAACAAAAAAACAAACATACAAATTTGAGAATTACGTTTTTTTGTTACATATTCCTCGCTGATCACTCTCACATTTTTGTTTTTTTTTTGTTTTTACCTAAAATAGTAGTGTAAAGTGCGGGGACACAAAAAATGCGTTTTTTTGAAATTGACCCATATCGTTTTAAACTAAGGTGTTGATCACAGGTCGCAACAAGTTTGCATTATCCGATTTGACTGAAATTTGCACCACATAATCTTTAGACCAATTTGTATAAGAACCTGCCTAATACCATAGGAAAGTTGAAAGTCAAAGTTATTTAAAACAAAAGTGCGATTTAGAGAATTTAAAAAAAAAATCGTGTTCAGCTTGCCAAAATTAGGTAAAAGTGATGTGCCACACAGAGAAAAATTGTGTAATAATATTTTGTTACTGTTTCATAACTATAATTAAATATAAAGGTCAACAAGAAGAATAGCAAATAAAGATTTTTTTTGTTTTTTTTATGCAATTTTAATAAATTTTGTAATAAAATGTCGATTGGTTGATATCAAAGTGATTAACCGTTCACAAATTTTGCAAGTTGTCAGAAATTTGGTAAATAATCCGATTGCTTATAATAAAAATAAGACAGGCGGCCCGAAAAAAAATCTTTCTGATCGGGATCGGAGTAAAATATTCAAATGTGGCAGCAACTCAATGAATACGGTAAATGCGTACAAAACGGATGTCTGTGCCAAGGTTATTACTGCGCCACAAAACTGGTCGACTTGAATTCGCTATAAGGAATTTATAAACCCACTGGAGAAATGTAATCAATAATCACTGTTGTTGGTAGGACTGTTTAAACACAAATTTCTTTTAAAGGGGGTTTTTTCTAAAGATAAAAAGTTAAATTTTGATGGTCCATATTTTGTTAACAGCTATTGAAGAGACTAACAGAAGGAACACAATATTTCTCAAAAATAAATTTCGGATGCTTAATGGCTTGGGACTGTTTTTGTTTACAACATATGGTTTATTTGGCATTTCTAGCATGAATTCTTCTAAGTAAGTACTTTGCAGTATTAGAAGAGAAAATTGTGCAATTTATTGAAAACATCAAAGAATAAGAATTAATTTACCAACAAGACAATTCCTCAGTACATGTAAGTCGTCAGACGATGGAATTGCTATCATACAAAACTATAAGAGTATTCGAATTGTCCGCATGTTCTTCAGTTCAAAACCCCATGGAGAATATTTAGGGAGTTTACGTAGAAAACCGTCAATATGAAAGTGTTTTTCATCTAAAAGAAGTAGTTATTGAGCGTGGATATCTATGACAGAAGAACTTCGAAAAATGTCCACAAATATGCATTAAAAATCGCAAAAACACAATACAGTATATACGCATTTATACATATACAAAATAGTTAACAATACATCGATGCCTTTTGCTATTAATTTGTTGATTCGTTTAAAAATTTATTCCATATCAGTTTAAGACTATCGTGAAAAACCCTTCATTTGAAATAACTTGATAAAAATTTATATATCTAGGTATAGAACATTTGATAATGATGTTAAATAAATTGGCAGTTGGTGCAAATATCTTTAAAATATTTTTCTTAGTTGATTTAAAATAACGTGATTTTAAACCATTTTTACTGAAATGTTTGCTGGATGGCATACATCGCGTATGAGCAATATTTTAATTTATATGTGAAATAATATAACTCATGCGCTATCTATATCTTCATTCGTTGTCCTAGAGCTTTTATTTAATATCATTTGTTATTGGGTTGTTTAAAATTTTGGGTAATTCCATGTCAAATCAACCGAAGGGGGCACCCTTAATCCTTCGAATTTAAGGCCGGGAGGCCTTATTATTATTTTTTTTTTTTTTTTACGAATTAAAAAATAAAATAATGTTAAAGATGGGTTCCTTCTCTACAGCTGTGCCAAATTCAAAGTGGAAATATAGAAGTATAAATCGTATTGTAATGGTAAACATTTTATACACTCTCAAATAAAAAAAATTTTTTTTAACATTTTGAACTTTAAGGATATTTCACGACAAAACTATTAATTCTAATTTTTAAAAGTTTACTATGTATTTTGTCGTATTTTTTTAAAGCCATTAAATAATAAAGATTTTTGGTAGAAAAACCAAAAAAGGCATGTCAAAACACAAAATCTTTATTTTTAAATTTAAATATCTTTAAAAGTAGAGGACATAAATTTTTTTTTTTTTTTTTTTAAGAGAAGCAACACGCAGGAAATTCTTCCTGTTAATTAATGTGTTGCTTTCTTTGGAAAGGGGATAGCGGAGAGATGAAAGGTTGTGAAAGATGAAGGGCTTCAAACATGGCAACACTTTAATTGCGCGAGTAGATAAATTGTTGCTCGCCACCTGATGTAGAGTTGGCGAATTTATTGAAGCTTTTTGTTTCATAGCCCTGATTCATAATTTTACTTCGGTGGGGTTAAGTGCTATGGCAACACCGAACACACGAACACTACATGTTTTTTTTTTCTTTATCTTAGAAATCTTTGTTTTAGAAATCGGTCCACATTTTAAAAAGTTACATGCCCCAAAATATTTTTTATACACGAGGTAGTTAACTTTGACACCCTTAACGTTAGAGTGCCCCTTAGAGTATTCCATAAGTTTAAATGTTGGAAATGTTAATACGCTATTATCTAATTTTTTATATTTGACTTGAATATAACTCACAATAATATAACCCACTACGACAACGCATACCCTAAGCGACTAGGTCTTAAAAAGCGAAAGATGCGTTTATATGGGGAAAAAATTAATTTTTTGCAGTTTTTGCAAATTTTTTTTTAATATTGTAATAGTTTTTATTCTAAACGATAAATTATTCCACATAATGATAATATTATGTATTCAACAAATTATAAAAATCCAAAATCGGTTAACCCTTTCGCGGACACGTCGGCATAAGCCGACACTAGGAATGGCTTAAATTGGACACGTCGGTATATGCCGACATAGAAAAAAATCGTATATAAACACGTCGGACATATGCGACGTCAACTGCATTGGTTTTAAATGTAATAGCATATTGTGTGCCACTGCAGAAGCAATCAGATTTAAGTTATTGCCCCAATTCAATTTTTTTGAATTTTTATGTTTAACTATAACGGAAATTTTGGTGAGTGGGAGAAAAATATCACGCCGGATAAAATATTGACTCCGAAATGGAAGATGTAGAAGCGGATGAAAATAACAAGGATTTTCATGAAACGGTTAGCGAGATACCAAATTTTAATTTCGATTCTACTTCGTCTGGTATAAAAATCGAAATAAGTGATACATCGTCTCCAATTGATGTCTTCAATCAATTTTTAATAACAACAATGAATACGGACTTTAATTAAGTAACCAGCAGAGAGGTAGGATATTCAAAAGGATGATGAAATTTTTACCCGTTGATCGTCCTGAAATGTTAAAATGTTTAGATTTTTGTCTACTTTAAGGGCAAACTAAAGTTCCAAAGATTCGTCAGTTATTTTCGAAATCGGCACTATAATATCACCCGGTATTCTCTGCGACAATGTCCGGCAGAAGGTTCGAACAAATCTTGAGATGTCTTACTGCTAATCATGTGCGAGTCGAGTCACATATGGCAAAAATATCTAATTTCGTAAAATTGATAAATCAGAGTTTTCAAGCTGCTTTCTGGCCCTCTGACCAAATTGTGCTAGATGAATCGCTGTTACTCCATAAAGGTAGACTCGTTTTCCGTCAATACATTAAATCGAAAAGTGCACGATTTGGAATAAAATTCTTTGAACTATGCGACTCATCCAGCTACGTTTTAAATATTGAAATTTATAAAGGTAAACAACCAGATCCAAGAAAAGGTTCAAAAATCGACGCAATTGTTAATCGACTTGTTACTCAATACTTTGGGAAGGGTCATCACCTATTTTTGGACAACTATTATAATAGTATAAATTTATCTAATGATTTATTGCTGCTCAAAACTCACACTACTGGAACATTAAGAAGTAATCGAAAAGGTAATCCAATTGAAGTGACAGAAAAGAAATTAAAAACAGGTCAGGATATTTGGAAAAGACAAGGAAAGGTGTATGTATCAAAATGGTACAACAAAAGAGATGTCCAATGTATTACCACCGTCTACAGTCCACAGATGGTTATAACAAAGAACCGATTTGGGGTAGAAAAGTCAAAACCACTTGAAATTGTGAGATATAATGAATTTATGGGTGGCGTAGATGGCACTGATCAAATGACTTCTTATTATTCAAGTCCTCGTAAGACGACTCGGTGGTATAAAAAGGTTATTTTCCGAATGCTAGATTTGGCAGTACACAATTAAATTTACGGCAAAATCAAAAATGGAATTTTTAAGTTTTAGAGAAGAATTGATTTATGCTATGATAGATTTGCCGAAATCAAAATTTCCTGCAGAAAAACCTAGTCGCAAACGTAAATTGACTATTCCAGTTCAAATTGATCATTTTTTGGAGAACATACCCCATAAGGGTACAAAAAAACAATATATTCGACGTCGTCAGTGGTCAATGTGCTGGCTGTGAAGTTAAACCTGGACTATGTGTTGGCAATTGTTTTACTGATTGGCACCAACAACAATCGTCAAATCTAAAATAAGTTTTTTAGGTTTTTAGTTTTTAGATTAAAAGTATTTGAAGATAAATAACATGCTTATTTTATAAACATTAATTTTATATATGTACACAAAAACCAAATGAATTGACTGTGAAATCGAATTTTTTTAATTTCTTAAAATAAATGAACATTTATACTATGAAACTGAATATTCTTACATATTATTTGTTGTATTTTCGCCTAACTACACACAAAGAAAAATATACTTTTATTGTCAGATAATGACGACGTGTCCCACTGTAATATCATATTGCATGAAATAGGATATCTCGGCTCTGTCCGACGTCGAGCATATCCGACGTGTCCATATAACAAATCAAAATCCCTAAATAGGACACGTCGGTGTATGTCGATATATTATATTTTTTTTTTGTTTTTAGTAAAAATTTAATATTCAATAAACCACAAACATAAAACTGAAATCCGAATTCAGTTATCTGTTTTATAAGCCAAATAAATGCATGTGTCATTCTGCTAACATTTTCTAAATTTCGTGTGTCCGCTAGCCCAGTAATAAATACTGCCCCAGACCACTAATGTGCCAATTCTTACCTGACCGAAAAATTCGAGCACAAATCTTAAAAATTTTTTAAATAGCTTACTACAATAGGATTTTTTTATTCAAAAGATGATAAGATAAGATGTTGTTAACCTGCCTTAAGGTGATGCCAAAAATAAATCTTTAATTTCAAATTTTAAAATGTTTTCTTCAGCAAAAGCTAAAAAATTGATATTTGCACTCCAGGGTCTTGTTTAAAACATCTTAATTTTAAAACATCGAATTTTTCGGTCAAGTAATAATTGGCACATTAGTGATTACATAATGTTATCATTATGGCGAATAATTTATCAGTTAGAATAAAACTTATAAAAATATTTAAAAAAAAGTTTCAAAAACTGAAAAAAAGTATTTTTTTCTACTTATAAACTCATGATCGCTCTTTAAGGCCTTTTTACCTGACCCAATTATGTAAGATGTGAATACGAGGACACATTAGAAGAAATACATGAATTAGGGCTAACTTTTGAAGATTTTCTGTTTCGGAGTTATGAACATAACATACCAGTGTTTGGTATCGTTGAAAAGAAAATTACCTGTAGATTGCGATTTTTTTAAAAAAGGTTGAATTTAGCCATCTTGGTAGAACAAAAACTTGGGTGATCCAAATATGAAGGTAAAAATTCCAGTTTTTGCTTAAATGAAAATTTTCACTATTCAATAAAATATTTATTAATAGACATAATCCAATGATTTTTTGGATTTAACTAGACTTTAAGGTCAACAAATCGAAACAAATGTCAGAATTTATGATTTTCTGAAATAATCCCACAACTCCTAAAAATAAAAAAAAAAATTCCAAAAATGGAATTTTTTTCGTTTTTTGCTGCCATGTCGTCATTTAAAGCGGGGATTGAAAATGACTTACACACTACATTAGGTATCTGTTGGAGTATCTAAAACCGGTTTCCACTACCCAATTGGAGGCGTGCACAAATTTTAACTGTGAGTTAAAGTTGATATTTACCTCAAAAATATGGCAACTTTGGAAGCGGATGGGGGGAAAAGTATTTACAAATCAAAATTTTTTTTTACCACAACTCGCATTTATAGAAAAAGACCTTCCAGAAAAGTATACATACTTTATATGTTCAGAAGAAAAATATTTGTCTGGAGCGATAAGAAATTTGGTGCTTTTTGGGGAAAATATCGCCAAAATTTACTTTTTTTTTAATTTCTACTTTAAACTAATGTAATTTATGAATGAAACAAGATATTGAACTAATTTTTTTTTATTCAATCAATAATTTTATTGGCTAAATAACCGTTATTTTAAAACGAAAATTTGTCCCAATTTTCTCCCGATATTCGAAAAACTTTGGACCTGAGTCGGACAAAATTTGGAATTTCACATTTTCAAATCGGAATATGTCGTAAACTATTGGAGGTAACCCACACATGTAAGCATGTTTTTTGTTCATCTTTACAAGAAGATTACTAATATGTTAATTTTTTGAAAATCGGATGAGAAACAAAAAAATGGTAAACACTCAAAATTTTTTATGAAAAAAGTACCCAACTTTGGGCAGCCATTTTGCCGCCCCAAAGGGTATGGTAGGTTCAAAATTAAAACTTAAACTCCATTTTATGTATTTTATGTATGTTCTAAATTTCATTGCAATCGGACCACAACTTAACAAATGGCCGAATTATTTCCACAAATTTTGTGATTTATCCCACTGTGCGTTGTCGTAGAGGCCTTAAACTATACATGAGCTATTTTCAAGTCAAATATTAAAAAATTAGAGGGTACCGTATCAACATTTCCCACATTTATACTTAAGGGACACTCTACTGTACGTCCATCCTGTACTAAAACAGGGTGACCCAATCGAAATATTACAAAAACATTAAAACCTCTTTTACAATTTTCAATTTAATTCGTACCGACCGGACAAGTAGTTCATACGTTCTATATTTATTGTCATTATTTTTTTCAAACAACTCACTGTGCGTTGTTGACCATAGTTTAAATGAATGTAAGTTAGTAAAAGGAAAGTTTTTATTTAAAACTGATCCGGAAAGTGGCGCTGGAGTTGATATAGTTGCAAAATTGTTTTTTTATAATCCTATTTGTCTCATATGTAAAATACATGTATAGTAGTTACATGGCAGTAAAATTTAAAAAAAAAACTTCCATGGGTGGTGCTGTAGTTGACGTATTAACGAAAATTTTATTTGTGGTTGCGTTAATAAACCGTTTTGGCCCATATTTAGACTGTATATAATTTATATGGAAATAAAAGATAAATGTACCAGGTAGGTGGTATTCAAAATTTTTAATAAATTATTATAGGGAAAGTTTAGTAATACTTATAATATAACTATTCAATATTTATGAGCACTTGCACATAGTATTGCGCTCAACTGCATATGCTCCACTTCCAACTGGGAAAATATTATCAAAAGGGAAATACATTTCTTTCTTTTTTTTGTGAAATTCCAAATTTTGGTCCGGTTTTTTGCGAATAGCGGAACGAAATTGGAGCGAATATTTTTTTTTCAGATAGTGGTTAATTAATTAAAAAAATTCTTGATTAAATAAAAAAAATGAGTGCAATATCTTGTTCCTCTCAAAAACTACATTCGTTGGACTGTTACACAGATGGTCCCGGGTTCGATTCCCGGTGACGACAACATCAATTTAGGAAAATAATATGTATGAGTTTTCTATCACTTATATGTATCGCTGCGCCCACGTTCGGTGTTCCCATAGCACTTAACCCCACCGAAGTAAAATAATGACTCAGGGCTATGAAACAAAAATAAACTTCAATAAATTCGCCAACTCTACATCAGGTGGCGAGCAACAACTGTTCTAAGACTTATCATCACGCGCAATTACAGTGTTGCCATGTTTGAAGCCCTTCATCTTTCACCAGCTTTCATCTCTCCACTATCCCCTTTCCAAAGAAAGCAACACATTAATTAATAGGAAGAATTTCCTGAGTGTTGCTTCTCTTTATAAAAAATAAAATAAATAAATAAGTAAAGAAAATTTCGCATTTTTGCGATTTTCCTCAAAAAACATATTTTACCGCCAGATAAATAAATACTTTCTCAACATATAAAGTGTCTTTTTATACAAAGGTGAGTTCTGTTAAACCATTTTTTTTTTATTATTTGTTTATACTTTTTCCCACATCCGCTTCTAAATGTGCCACATTTTTTAAGGCAAATATAAAATTTAACCCTCTGTTACAAATTGTGCACGCGCCCAATAAGGTAGCGGAAGCCGTTGTAGATACTCCAACATATACCTAATTCATTTATTTATTCTTCCAATCTCAGCTTTAAATGTAGACATGTCACCAAGTTATGTGTATACGAGTACTATTATTATTTTTGGGAATTGTGGGACTGCTTACAGCAAATCATAAATTCGGACACAAAAATCACATTGCAACGATGCTATTAATAAATATTTTATTGAATAGTAAAAATTTATATTTTAACAAAAACCTAAATTTTTAACTTTTCTGTTCTTTTTAAAAATATAGTAATCTACTGTTAAATGTTTTAATATTCAATGTGTTAACCATTCTTAAATGTTTTTATTTGAATTTTATGAACTAAGATTTGTAACTAACTCTTTATTTGTAGGTAAAAACTAAATAAATTAATTAATTTAAGCCATTTTTTTTTCCTTAAACTAATAAAGTCTGTTGCTCAGTGTAATTAAAAAAATATTTTCTGAAAACTTGATTTCCTCAGTTTTATAAATAAAAAAAAATCCGTTTCTTAAGCTATAAACTTTTAAATGAATAATTTTGCTTATTAATTTCTTTATATTGCGTATGAGTGATTTTTTATAACTATTTTTATAACTCATACGCAACCTGTTGTATATCAAATGTACATACAAGTTAAAATAATATTATATGTGTATTAGAGCGACAATTTTTTGTATGAAGAAAAGCTTTTATTAAAAATTTCAATTTATTGAAAATGAAAATGAAAATTTTTCAAGTTCGCGGCCATACTATATATTTCTTTATTAGGATATTGTACTAACAAATAATCTATATAGTTTTTTGTTTTCAAATTTATTATTTAACCCTTTCAGGAATGCGTTGAATTTATCTCTAATTTTACTTTCAAACGATATTAAATACTTATATGATATGTTTAAAACTTCTTCAGAGGAAATCTTCAAATCTGCAAAAATAAGTAGGGGAAGGTGGAGTAATTTGAGACTAGTTTTTTAGTCTATAAAGCAGCCACAACTGTTTTTGTTTAGTCTTTTGATATATCCGTTCCAAAGGGTGTTTAGTGGTGTAGCTTTCTAACCAAAAAGAACACTACTTAATGATTCGTTAGTTGAACTTTTTTGCTGATTTTTCTAACGAAGAAGAGGTGAGGTAATTTGGGACATTGTGGGGTAATTTGGGACTCCATAAAACATATACTATTTAATATTAAAAAAAAACAATGGTAATTCTTGTTAATTAGATGATAGTCAATGAGATAAATTAAATAGAAAAAAGTAACAGAAAGAAAAAATGAAATAAAATATAAACATAAAGAAAAGCTCTTATTTTTCGTCTGAAAATTCTGAGTGGCAACTAATGCAGGTGTGGTGATACACTTGTTTAATTAAAATTTTTAATTTTTAATTAACTTGTATTTTTGTTTCAAATTTGAATTTGTCAACTTTTTTCATTTTTATTTTCATTCAAAAAAATTATTTTTTCAAACTAATTATACTTGTAATTTTTTTATAATATTTTTTTTAATAAATTTTATAAAAAATATAATTTGATTCTGTGTCCAGTTAATTTAGCATTGTGTCGTGATCCATAAATTGGTGACCCCGAAACTGAACGAATTTAACAAAAAATATGGCTTTTTTTCACTCACCCATGCATGGAAGTGGTGATGTATCTAATCAAGAAGAAATTATACCAGATATACCTCAACCAACTCCTCCAAGAAGACCTACTCGTAATCTGAGGGATGAGGAAACAATACCTTTTCAAATCGATGCAGCTTCTTCATCAATCAAATTCCCTCCTTTTTGGCAAAAGAATCCAAAAGTGTGGTTTTTTCAAGTGGAAACAATGTTTAGTTTACAACGGATCACATCAGACGAAACAAAATTCCGTTACTTGGTAGCCAATATTAATCCAGGTACGCTTGATCTAGTAAGCGATTTGCTGGATAATACCCAAACAGGAAACAGGTATGAAATGCTAAAATTAAGAATTATTTCCTTGTTATCCGAGTCTGATGAACGAAAACTAAAACTTCTTTTGAGTGGCCAAGTCCTTGGCGACCAAAAACCAACACAGTTTTTGCGCACAATTCAAAATTTGGGACAAGGTCAAGTTGGAGAAAAGGTAATGAGATCCTTGTTTCTTGATAAATTACCTGAAAACGTTCGTGCAATTCTGGCTATAAGCGAGCAGCAAGATGTAAACAAATTGGCAGCTCAAGCCGACAAAATAATGGACATGATGAAAACATTAACTACATTGAAATTGATTTCACTTCATCTTTGGAAAAACTTGATGATATCCCCAAAAAAATCGCTTTTCGCTAGAAAGGGGGTAGTGTGGTGATACACTTGTTTAATTAAAATTTTTAATTTTTAATTAACTTGTATTTTTGTTTCAAAATTGAATTTGTCAATTTTTTTCATTTTTATTTTCATTCAAAAAAATAATTTTTTCAATCTAATCATACTTGTAATTTTTGTTATAATATTTTTTTTTATAAATTTTATAAAAAATATAATTTTATTCTGTGTCCAGTTAATTTGGCATTGTGTCGTGATCCATACAGGTATAAAAGCTGGCCGAAAATTTAGCACTTTTTAAGTGAACCGCCCTCTTAAATGTGTTGCAATTAGTTGAATTGCAGTGAAGGTGGAACAGGCATACTTGACGTAATATTGAGCTTTATTTTAATTTTTAATGTTCCACACCCACAAGGGGTGGTAATATGGCCACAAAAAAAAGTATAAAACTTTTTGCATATACAATTCTCACCTTCCTATTTGAATTTAAATTTTAAAATGTATTAATCTACATTTAATTTTTTTTTACAAAGATACCAAACCCATATATGGCATGTTTATAACTCCTTAACAAAAAATCTGTCAATATTTCTTATTATGAGTCTTTGTTTTCATATCTTGCATCATTGAAGACTGTTTAAAAATGTAAACAAACACTCATAAAAGGAAATATAATAAATATAAATAAATTTAAATTTAAATATAAATTTTCAATATTCAATAAAATATTTATTAATCGACATAATACAGTGATTTTTTGAACTTAAATAGACTTCTAGGTCAAAAATATTAAATTTATATACTAATTTACGATTTGATGTTAACAATCCCACAATTCCCAAAAATATAATTAAAATGTCCAAAAATGGGATTTTTTAAATTTGTTGCTGCCATGTCTACATTTAAAGCTGGGATTGTAAGAAACTTGCCCAATAAGTTACGAATATATTGGAGTATCTCAAACCGCTTCCACTAACTAATTGGATAAGTGCACATGTTTTAACAGTGGGTTAAATTTGATATATGCTTTAAAAACGTGTCAGTTTTAGAAACGGCTGGGGGAAAAGTATATACAAATCGAAATGTTTCTTAAAACAACTCGCTTTAATATAAAATTACCTTTCAGAAAAGTATATGTTATATGTTCAGAAAAAAAATATTTATATGGAGGTAAACGTCTGTTCTTTTTAGGAAAAAAATCGCAAGATTTTGATTTTTTTTTTAATTTTTACTTTCAACGAATATAGTTTTTTAGTTTAACAGGACATTCATTTTTTTTTATTTAATCAATAATTTATTTATTTAAATAAAACAATTTTAAAAAATAAATTGGTTCCGATTTCGTCCCAATTGAACTTGAGGCGGACCAAGTTTGGGATTTCACTTTTTCAAATGGAAATATGTCGGGTATTATTGGAGATAAGCTTCACTGTACGCATGTTTTTTGTTAGTTTCTACTAGCAGATTACAAATATGTTAATTTGTTGAAAATAATAATAGAAATAACAAAATGGCAAGCACTCAAAATTTTATATGCAAAAAGTTCCCTATTTTAGGTGGTGACCAGATGGGTTTTGAAGGTTCAAGATCAAAACTTAAGCTTAATATTTGTCACTTTTGCCTGCTTCAAACTTCCTTGCAATCGGACGACTAAACAAGAAATGGCCAACTATTTTTAAAAATTTGGTGATATATCCAACTGTGCCTCGATGGCTTATGGTATCAAGCAGTTCCCTGTTATTCTGACGACCCTGGATTGATTCCCGACAAGACGATGTTATAAAAAAAAAATAATACTATTTTTTGCTAATTCATAATAAAAAAGGCAAAAAACGAATTTCTTCATAGTTTGTTTGCCGGGACCGTAATTATGTGTTTTTATTGATAAAACTCATATGCAAAAAGTTATTTTATGACTTTTATCAAAATAAAAGTTATTTTGTTGAATTTTATTTTTCGACCAAAATTAAAAGTAACCCTTGTGTCCGTAAAATTTTTCAATAAAAATGTTTACTTCTTCTTCTTCCTGTAAAGAGACTAACTAAAGAAATATTCTACAGTAATTAATATAAAAATTAATTACGATTGTCATTATCTGGCGGTTGCAAAACACTTTCTAACATGAAGTTTGAAGAAACTTGCTTAACGGCGACTCAATCTCTAACCTACACTTGGTATCCAACTATTGTATGTGAATAAAGCGCATCATAAAACGTGATAATTACTTGTGAAAAAGAGATAGGATTAAGAAGAAAAAGCATTCTAGTTGAGAAATGAATTGTGCATTGGTATTAGTTGATTCTGTCTCTTCTGATCGAAACAATACTTGTTTGTATGTAGTGTGACCAAACTCCACTTTAGCCACAGTCATCGCTGTGTCGACCGTGGCTCAACTCGTTAAGAGGTGAGATTACGATGCATAGCTTGATGCTAAGGCACTGAGTTCAAATCACAGTACGACACCAAAAAAAAAAAAAAAAAAAAAAAAGTTTTTCATATAGAGCAAATTAACAATATAAAATACTTTGTTCAATTGACACATAAATTAACCACTGACGAGTCCCAGGAGGGGGACGAAATTGCGGCAGTCTGGTGTATCCCTTGTGTCCGTAAAAATTTTCAATAAAAATGTTTACTTCTTCTTCTTCCTGTATAGAGACGGTTGCAAAACACTTTCTAACAACGTATTTTTGTTACTTTTCTTTTTTCGAGCAAAAATAAAAGTTATGTTTTGACTTTAATATTTTTTTTTGAGCAAATATAAAATTAGTTTTTTGATATTTATTTTTTGGGCAAAAATAAGTCTTTTTTTTTGTTTTTATTTTGTTATTTATGAAGTTTTAATAAATATGATGAAAAGTTTATTAAGAGTTTTTGACAAATGCTTTAGAAACCTTTATCATTTCTTAAAAAAGTATCGTAAATAAATTTTTTGTAGTCAAAATAGTGATATTTAGGTGCCTGTTCTTACCAAAAGAAAAGAATTGGCACATATTCTTACCAAAACGTCTGTGACTCTAGTTAAGACTGTATTTTCCATGGGTTTGTTGTTGCAAGATTCACAAAAAATGACATTTAGTTGAAATTTTCTTTAAAAACACCTTCTACAGAAATCATCATAAAATATCAAAAAAAAAATTGAATTTTATTGGATCTTATTCCTGTTTTGTATACAAAGTTAAGGCTTTCTGTCTTATTACAGTCTTATGACAGTCACAGCTATAAAGATTCACTTAAGAAACAGTAAATTTTAATTTTTATTCTTCATTTGAAGTATGGAAAATATCATTTGCAATTTAATGTTTTTTAAAACTCAAAAAGTAATAGAAATTATTTAATGTTCTGAAACATCCAGAGATACTAACAGTTGTGAATTTAGTTAAAAAAAAAATCAAAATGTAGATTTATAGATAATTAATATTTTTTTTTTAGAATTACTGTGAAAAACTAGCAGTTATTTTGATTTCTTTTAAATAAATGTATGACAAAAATATTTTCTTAAATTTTTTAAAATTCTTTAATTATGACCAGTGTATTCATTAATAAACGATTTTTAATGTATTTTTTAAGGGGATTTACCAAATTACAATTATTTAATAGTATTAAACTGTTTTACTTTTGGTTTTTAAGTTAAGAAAACAATTTGAATTGGTAAAGTTGATTTTTTAGATACAAATTAAATAATAAACTTTTATAAGTAATCCTTAAGAGGACATATTCAGGAGTTTATAATATCGTAACAGGACAAAAATCACTAGACTAATAGTGATTTTTTTTAACTAAAAATAAATAAATTTTTGTGATTTTTTCCCAAAAAAGAATCAACAGTCTTTTACGTCTAGGTAAATATGTTATTCATGAACATACTATTCTGAAAGAATTTTGTTTATTTCTAGGAATTGTGGGAATGCTTACAGTAACTCATTAATTCCGACATAAATTTAATATTATTGACTTAAAAGTCTGTAGAAGTCCAAAAAAACATTGGTTGATGTCTATTAATAAACATTTTATTAAATAGTGAAAATTTGAATTTGACCAGAACCCAACATTTTTAACTTCCTAGTAGGATTACTCAAAAGGGAAGGTTCAAAATCAACACTTAGTAAGAAATGGCCGAATTATTATTTACAAACATTTTCTGTTATGCCCCACTCTGCATTTCAACTCAGTTTTTTCTTCATATTTATAAATTGTTTCTTAAATATGTTGAAGGTTTTTCCCAGAGTGTATATAGAATACTGGATAGGTAAAAAGAGCAGTTTGACCGACAAATCAATGAGATCCTAGAGTTGTAAAATAATTGCTGTTTAAGTCGCTAAATCATATTGTCAGCTTGAAAAGTTGTTTAATGGTATGGAAAAATATTCAAAATATTCTTTATTATACGGGAATATATAAAAGTAAAGAAAGAATAAGCCAGTTGTTTTTGAAACTTAATAAGTAACCTTAAGTTATCCATTTACAAAGTTGGTGCAAAATAGTCAAAAAAATATTTAAATGAAATAACTCTATATATAATAAAATAAAACATTTCGATCAAACAAAAAGTAACTCCACAAAAATAAAATATTTAAAAAAAACTCAGGCAAGATTCTAACATCGATGTTTTCAATAGATATAGTTGGTTGAATTGGGAACATTTTTTTACATTTAATTTATGTAGTGTGTAACGACGTGAATTTCACTGATGCTGGGGTAAGGCTCAGTCACGCCAGGGTTCGTGAAATAAAACTCGTTTTCTTATATTTTTTCAAATAACGTTATAAGTCGTATCACTTTTATTTAATATTGTTTCACGGGAATTAACATTTAATTTACCGACACGACAACACATACACGACTACTTTTCCGACATGACGATAAAGGGGTTCCTATACTGGCACCACCTTTCCGAACCGATCTATGCTGGTCTACCTATACTGGCAGTACCTAACCGTTCTATGCTGGTCTACCTATACTGGCAGTACCATGCGTTGCTACCCTCGCCTGCCCTCACGAACGTTGGGTTGCTGCTTTTATACACAAATTCTGACGATCACTTACATATCCATACATGCTTACACACAATATTATCGTGGTCAGTGATACCAACCTCTTAAATATCTAACGCTTATGACAACTCAGGGTTGTAGCCTAAAAATGTCAGCATTGACAACCAGGGGTGTTGTTAGCACATACACGAACCTACTAATTACTCATTAACGGATAACACCTATTTAAATTATTAAATACAATTCATTTACTCTAATGATAAAATATAAGAATAAACTAAAATAAAATTTCAAAGTGTTGGCCAAAACGAACTTGTGACTTTGGTCGTAACAAGTGTATCGTTTTTCAGAACAGTAAAATTTACTTTAAGTTACTTTTACAATAGAAAAAAATACAACGTTTTTCGCTTTGTTGCAATTTCATTCCGCAAACGTTAGTGCGCCAAAATGTTATCATATTATGTTAGTATCTCCTAAGTTATTAAGTTTTATTTAATAAACACCCACCAACAATTTTTTTTGGCAAATTTTTAAAATCTTAAGAATTGATATAAGTTTTTTTTTTTAAATAATCTATTCCATAAAATCTGCATTAGTTTGTACGCTCAGAGAAGTTCTATAGTTACTGCAACACAGTTATTTGTGTAGTAATGCGTTTGTAGTTGGTTTAACAGCAGTATCAGTTATTTTACTTAGAAAAATTGTTTTTAATGTTTTTGATGGTGGATTTTTTAAACAACTTACCAAAATTGCTGTATTTCGGTAACAGTTACTTTATGCGGTTGCTTCGACTTTTTGACAAAGTGTGTGTGTATCAGAATATATAAAAATAATAAAACAAAATGGCGTTGTAACAAGTGGCTTGATTTTATTTTATTTTAATAGAGACTTTTTATGAAGATAGACAATATTTGGAACATAAAATATATTTATTTAACAGAATATTATTAAATGTTGTAGGGTAGAAGGGGAAGCTTTCGCCAGTGTGGCACACGCACCACCCCTATTATCTCTGAATTTATGAGTGATAATAAATAATCAGAAACCACTAGAAAAAGTCAACAAAAAATTGAGGAAACGTCGGGTAAATAATTGACTTGTTTTATTTACATTGGAATAATTTAGGCCTGATTAGCTTATGGAAAATACCTTCAGAAATTGACAATTTGTTTAGTTATTGATCACGTTGTTTACCTCAAAGTTGGACGGGTTTACTATGCAGGAAGTAGCTAACAGACACATTTTTGTGTTTTAGAGGGGATCAACAAATATATAAAAGTAAGTATAATTTGTGATAACTTTTTTAATTGTTATATTAAAAAATATATCTTTTAGTATGATGTTCTGTTGGCTTCACTAAAAAAATGTACCAAGCGTTTTTACAAAAAGTTTTTTAAAAGTGTAAAAAACTTATGGTTTTGTGGGAGTGGTTGCAGCTGGGGTAGATTCACCATTCAGCTGCCATAACAGTTTGTTTGGAAATATTTCCAATAGGTTCGATTCACAATTGGAAGGCATTCGCTAAAGACAATAAATACAATGAAACCTACACTCATAATAATCCATGCATAAAAATACGAAATTGTTGTCAAAACTACAAAAAATTTCGTAAAATGTACAAATTTTTGTTTATTTTACAAAAAATTTGGTTATTTTGACATTTTTTCGTAATTTTACGCATGGATTATTATCAGTGTACCAATAACAGACACTCCCACAACTCTCCTAAATGAACAATTTTGGCGCTGCGGAATCTAAAAACAAAACTTGGATTGAAACGGCCTATCGTTCCCGCTGCCTTTAATAAACTACACTCAAAAAAATAAGTTAGTAGAAAAGTTAGTAAAACGTCTTGTAAATCAGGTATAATATTTTTTAGCAACATTTTTTGCTAAAATCGTGTTTTCAGCTAAAATTTTTGTTATACTTATTCAGCACTTAACTGTTTTATACTAATGCTTTACTAATATACTAATGTTTTACTAATTAATTTTGCTAAAAAAAAATTGTCCTGATAAGCACATTAATAGTGTGGACGACAACGAGATTGAAAGATATACGCAGAATGAAGTAGATGTCGCGGCATGTCAAGATGTAGTAGAGAAGAGGAAAATGATACTAAAAAGTACAACTCTAATAAACATAAAAAAAATCAACCATGGAAGTTTTTGTATCTCTTTTTCATACATAAAACAAAATTGAGGATTAAAATAACTTAAATTTTGCGTTGTCACCGGCTTGTGAAAATAATTGTCTATTAATTAAATAAAAGACAAAATAAAATATTTATTTATTTAAACTAAATGTTTATATGTGTGGTCAAATTGCAAACAAACATATACAGAAATGTAGTCAGAGTAAAGCGAAAGACAAAGACACACATCTTAGGTAGATTTTTATGGTTCCTTTTTCTTATTGCAAAAAGCGTTGTTTTTTTCGTTTCGTTTGTTTTTGTTTATTTTTTCGTTTCGTTTCTATAATTATCTTCGGCAGTTGCGACAGCATCATTTAAACGATAGCATCATTTAGACAACCATTGATGTAAGTAATTGAAAGACAATTTTTGTTATGTTATATATATTTATTTCTATATATTTTCAGATATTAAATTAATTCATGTCGTCAATGAGGAAAATGAAAATTTTTATATTTCGTTATTATAGTAAATTATTTTTAAAAGAATCACAAAAATATGTTTTATGATTTTCAGCAAATAAATTAACTAAATTACAAATTTTCTACAAATTTTTTGCGTTTTTTTCAGTCTACTAAAATTCAGCAAAAAATTTATTAATTTCTAGCAAGCTTTTGTATTTCAAATCTACTAAGTGTTAGCAAAACTTTTGCTGAATCTACAAATTTTGTTGCTAAAAATCAGCTCGCTGATTTTCAGCAAAAGATTTTGCTGACATTAGCAACTTTTTTGCAAGCATCCTCCTGACTAAAATTTTGCTGACTCAGCAAAATTTTTTGCTGACTTTACAAACTTTTTTTTTTGAGTGTAGTGTAGACTCATTATTATAACGTAATTATGTCTAAAACCAGTTAAAAAAGAAACTTTAAAAGTTAATCTAATTGTGGCTTGTGCCCCATAGGGTGGGGCATTATATCCGTTTTAGGTTGCACTGCAAAAATATAACAATGCTTAGGAATAATGGGACTTTAAAGTAAACAAATTAAACGAAATAGGTGTAAATCTTACACACAAAAAAAAGTAAAAATGGATTTCAATTCAAAAAGTTATTGAATCAATGAATATTTTAATTTAATTTGCACCTATCACGGCAATGATAATATCAAGTGTTGAAAATTAAAATTAAAAAAAGTTATAAATAACTATTCACAAAAAAAAATAAAATATAATATTCACAAAAAAAGTGGGTGAACGACACGTTTGTATGTTTGTTTTTGGAATTGTGTGTTTGTGTAAATGTTCATCTGTGTATGTTTTGTTTTGTTTGTAGACTTCAAATGCATTTGGTATTTTATACTGAAACTTTTCTATTTAACCATTCAGTTTATGAAAAATTAATTTGAGAATTATGACTAAAATCAAATATTTATTTATATATTTAAAAGTCAATTCAAATATTAATTGATTCAATAAAGTATTTATTTGGAAACAAATTAAATTTGAATCAAATCTTTAATTATTTTTTTTTTTTTTGATTTTAATACATTAAAGTATTATCGCCTCAGCGCCGCAAGGGCATTATTGAGGGTAGCTGGAAAAAATATAATCTGAGAACTAACATTCATAACAAAAATAAATATATAAATATAATATTAATAATATATTATATACCAGTAAATTTTTATGTATTTAAAAAATAAAAAATAAAATATTTAATGTATATGGATATGATAACACAGGTCAACAGCAAAAAAAGGCTTGACTAACCACTATATAGATTTGATGCATCATGGCTGCCTAAGTACAAAAATGGTAAAATTTTTCAATTCTATGGATAATTTTTTTTTTTAAAAATTTTTTAATTAAAATTGACAATATTTTGAGACATTTCTCCACTTATGTTGTCATAACTCAAAAACAACTAGTCCGATTTTGTCAAATTAAATTTACAAAAATTAAGGTTTACAATATCTTTAAATAACGTGAACAAATTTTTTTAATGCGATCAATAGTTTCAAAGTTATGAAACAAATTGTTAGCAAAAAAAAAAAAAAATGCTAAAAAAAAAAAAAAATTTGAAAAACAAAAATCTGGAAAAAATCGAAAACTGCAAAATATATTACTTTTTATTTTTTTGTAGTAAATACATATCATGCGAATTAAACTAGATATGGATCATAAAAATCGATGCATGCTTTACATTTTTATTTACAATTAATTGAAGGTATCGCATATTTACAAGCACTGTAGAAAATTGTACCTACTATATAATGAAAATGCAGAACATAAAAACTCAGGTGCATTTTACGACACGCATTTTGGGCAAAACCCCTTTGGGAAAACCTCTATGACATTTTTATGATTCTAATAATTAAAAACAAATAAGTAATAAACAAAAGATTGTTTAATTTTTACGATTGCGGTAGGATAGTAATAAAACGCTCATAAATGTGCGAGTACGCTGAAGTGCTCTTATTTTCCGTTAGCTACCTGTAACGGATGATTTTTTTTTTTTCATAAAAGTCCTTAATGTTTTTTAGGATTCTTGGGAATAATAAAAAATTTGCAGCACACACAAACTGTATCCACACAAAGGGTTATCCCAAATTATAGTATCAGTATTTATAAGATCTCCTTGACCCTTTTTATTTCATTCAAGAAGTGTTTGCGATAACGCAAACATCATTTAATACCTACACAAAAATTAGAGTCATACAGCTTAGAAGTTAAAAACAATTTTCAAATATTAATAAAAATGAGCCAGAAAGCCAGAACATTTTTATGTAAAAACGATCCAGATTTATTTTGTTATGTGTGCGGCCAATATATCACCGGGAAAAAACGGAAGTGCTTCTTAACTTCATTGCAAAAGTCATATCAAGATTGCTATAATATCTATCCGCACAATTTGAACCAGCATTGGACACCGAGTACTATATGCATTCCATGTCGATTGAATTTATCTATGAAGTCTTCTAACGTAACGTAAGTATAAATTAATAGATTTGGAATATTTTATAATTACAATATTTCTTAATTAAAATTTGAATTCTTCATATTCCTGATTTCAATTTTTTTTTCATTTTACAGACGACACTTGGAAATTTTGAAGCCTATGCTATGGAGAGAAACAGCGAACCACGCATCCGAGTGTTATTTTTGTTTAAGTACAAAAAGCGGTTTTGGAAAACATATGCGATGGTCTTACCCCACGAGGTCTGCTGATTGGTTTACACTTGCAGTTCTACATTCACAAGAAATAGAATATGCTCAAGATCGGGGTGCAAGCTGTAGTCATGTGCTTTCATCTTCACCAGGACACTCAACCTCAAGTAGGTCTTACCAATCAGATATGTCAGATCCAGCACTACCATCTACAGCTGAAAATGACGAGTTCATCCCACACAAACATTTCTCGCCGAGACCATGGAATCAAGATCAGCTTAATGATGTAATTAGAGACCTTGGATTGTCGAAAAGATCTTCTGAATTACTTGCGTCCCGGATGAAAGAAACAGGTCTCATAACTAAAGAAACTAAAGTTTCGTATTACCGTACTCGAGAAAAAGACTTACTTCATTATTTTGCTGAAGAGGATGACTTTGTGTACTGCACAGATATTTCTGGTTTGATGACTGCCATGGGCTTACAGAGATATGATTCAAACGAATGGCGTTTATTTATCGACTCATCAAAAAGCAGCTTGAAGTGTGTCCTTTTGCATAATGGAAATAAATTTCACTCCTTGCCGATCGCACATTCAACCAAAGTAAAAGAAGAATACTCTGTAATTGCATTGGTCATGAAGAAGATAAAGTATGATGAACATAAGTGGGTAATTTGTGTTGATCTTAAGATGGTAAATTTCCTCTTAGGCCAACAAAGCGGCTTTACAAAATATCCTTGTTTTATATGTTTATGGGACAGCAGAGCTAAAACAGAACATTGGAAGAGAAAACAATGGCCTTCTAGGGAAACACTAGTTCCAGGTACGCCAAATGTTATAAATGTGGCTCTAGTGCCCCGATATCGCATCATATTACCCCCTCTTCACATTAAATTTGGTCTGATGAAACAATATGTTAAAGCACTTAACAAAGATAGTGAATGTTTCCAGTATATTTCAAGGAAGTTTCCCAATCTAAGTATGGAAAAGCTGAAAGCAGGCATATTTGATGGCCCACAAATTCGCAAATTGGTGAACGATACTGAATTTGGCAGTTCAATGTCAGAAATTGAGAAGAATGCATGGGATTCGTTTGTATGGGTTATTCAAAATTTCTTAGGAAATAACAAGGGTGATGATTACGTTGCGCACGTTGGAGAGATGTTAACTCACTTCCAGAATCTTGGATGCAACATGAGCATCAAAGTACACTACCTGCACAGTCACTTAGATCGTTTTCCTGAAAATCTAGGAGACTTGAGTGAAGAACAGGGCGAACGATTCCACCAAGATATCCGGACAATGGAGGAACGATACCAGGGTCGCTGGGATGCACACATGATGGCTGATTTTTGCTGGAGTATTCAGAGTAACACTTCGTTATTCAACAATAGTAGAAAATCGACTAAAAGAAAATTTCAGAGTTTGTAGTTTATAATACATATTTATTTATTTATTTTCTTGTTTTATTTATTATAATAAATGTGAATAATAAAATATAAATTTTCTACTATTTAATTTATTTATTTATTTACATTTAAGCTCATCCAACACAAATGTCTTTCCGAAGAATAGAATCAGTATATTCTAGGTAGGGTTTTGCCAAAAAATACACGAATGTTACTATGTAATGCATTTTTGATGTGAAAATTTGTACATAGCATGGGGAAAATGTTTTCAAAATTCAATCAATCGAAAGAAGAACATTAACTACTCAATTTTATGTATATCAGACAAAAAACTAAAATTTGGTGAAAATGAGCGAATTCACTTAATTGTGAATAAATTCGAAAAAAATCAATCGATTTTTATGATCGATATCTCATTTTGTTCCTATTACATGTGGCTTTGCGATAAAGTAATAAATCTGAACGATTTTTGCCGTTTTCGATTTTTTATGATTTTTTAAAACAAAAAAATTTGCTATTTTCACGTAAAAAAAATATTTTTCCCCTCAATTTTTTATTATAACTCCGAAACTACTGAGCCGATTGAAACGCAATATATTAACGGATTAAAGGCTATGTAAATTTCAGTTTTTCTAAATTTATTTGAATAATATCGGACTAATTTTTTTTAGTTATCATTAATTATGTGGAGAAACGTCTAAAAAAATTTATAATTTTACTTAGAAATTTTTAAAAAAAAAACCTCTCCATAGAATTTCAAAATTGAACCATATTTGTACTACTGGGACCACAATACATCAAAATTGTATAGTGGTTTTCAAAGCCCCTAAAATTTTTTCAAAATTGTTGCCTTGTGTAATAATAAGCTTTGGGCCAAACACGTATATGCATAAATATATATATTTTTACCGAGTTATCATTAAAACGAACTGCTATAATGTTGTTGTTTTTGTCAGAGTTGAAATAAGATGATCCTCGAGGCATCTTTTTAATCGATTTGACATCTTTTAATAGAGCATGATTAGTGCGATAGTCGCGAACGGTACCGTTTGCAAAATATCCTTTTTCAGACAATGTGCAAAAGAACTTATGGCTTGAAAAGAAATTATCGAATGTGACATTGTGTTTGGGTGGATCTGATATAACCTATAGCAATTGTAGGACCACATTCTCTTCAAGGCCATAATTAGGACTATTGTTTGCAGAAGCACCAGCATATGGTATAAAGTTGAAGCAATATCCTGTAGCAGAAGCTATGACCCACAATTTGTAACCAAATCTTATTGGTTTTCCTCTTATAAACATTTTTAAAGAGTGGCGCCCATAGTATGCAATCATCTGCCCATCCACCGAAAGATTGTGAGGAAAAACGCCAAATTGCATAAATTTTTTATTTAAGACATCATTTAATGGAGTTATTTTTGCAAATTTATCGTTTTGTCTAAATTGTCATTATCGGAAACGTGTATGTTCTGTTTAATTAATTTAAATCTATCTCGGCTTATCGCATCTTTCACAAGCTGACATCCTAAAGTTGCTCGAGTAGACCAATAGGAATAAATGGTTGGCAAAGTGTAAGATCCTGTTAGTTACAAGATTCCAAAGAATGTTCTCATTTCAGAAATTGAAGTAGCAGAAAAAGGTGTATTGTTTTGTCCGGCATACTTGTTTGTATTTTCGACGATCATTTCCATTACCTCTTCATCAAAAAAAAAACACTCCCACAATTATAACGGGGTGCACGAGCCTATTATACCAACATATGTGTCTTCAGACTTATGTACAACAAGGTTTATCGCACAACTTACCCAGTTTCTCGAAAAGCAATTTCTGGTCATTTTTTCCATTGTCGTAAGGTTGTTTATCAAATTTATGATTATAAGTTTTGCTCCATTTAGATTTATTTCGCACTGAAGCACGACCTTTTGACTTCGATGTAGACGCCTGAGTTTCTCTTTCTGCATCCATTGGCTCATCCTCCATTTCAACTGTTTCATCAACCGCAGGTAGATTCACATTGTCATTCTCATAAACATATTCTATCTCAAACTGGCCAGCCATTTCATTAGGTAATTGTGTTTCATCATGAATAATTTGTATATAGTGAATTTTTATTGTTGATCTATATAAATTGTATGTGAGTTGTTGTTTAGTTCGGTTAAAGATCATGAATATTTTTCCATATAAACAGAAAAATTATAATTTTATTTGTGATAATTTACTTTAATTAACAGAAAAAACAATTAGAAAAAAGTTATTTGACACCTGCATGAATGGAGTTAACTTTCTAGCCCGCAACGGCCTTCATCAACATTCTTCGTGCCTTAAAGTGTTAAATTGTAAACATCATCTATTTAACTCAACTAGTTAGGTTAAAAATGTGCCGTAACTTAGTTTTGAGTATGACGAAATTTACTGCGAACTTATTTTCTATAAAGCTATGTTTAGTTGTTAATTATTACCACAGTTGCCAGTTCAACTAATTAAGTTGAAATTTGACTGGCAGTTATTTTCAAATGTCGTCATATTCTATCCTTTTACATTGTAAGTGAAGGAAATATCAAACATTGAAGATTTTATTCGTTTTTCAACATATGTCGAGCATATATATTAAGCGAATTTTTGCACTGTACCTTGTGAGTGGTTTATAGTGAATTTTTATTGTTGATCTATATAAATTGTATGTGAGTTGTTGTTTAGTTCGGTTAAAGATCATGAATATTTTTCCATATTAACAGAAAAATTATAATTTTATTTGTGATAATTTACTTTAATTAACAGAAAAAACAATTAGAAAAAAGTTATTTGACACCTGCATGAATGGAGTTAACTTTCTAGCCCGCAACGGCCTTCATCAACATTCTTCGTGCCATAAAGTGTTAAATTGTAAACATCATCTATTTAACTCAACTAGTTAGGTTAAAAATGTGCCGTAACTTAGTTTTGAGTATGACGAAATTTACTGCGAACTTATTTTCTATAAAGCTATGTTTAGTTGTTAATTATTACCACAGTTGCCAGTTCAACTAATTAAGTTGAAATTTGACTGGCAGTTATTTTCAAATGTCGTCATATTCTATCCTTTTACATTGTAAGTGAAGGAAATATCAAACATTGAAGATTTTATTCGTTTTTCAACATATGTCGAGCATATATATTAAGCGAATTTTTGCACTGTACCTTGTGAGTGGTTTATAGTGAATTTTTATTGTTGATCTATATAAATTGTATGTGAGTTGTTGTTTAGTTCGGTTAAAGATCATGAATATTTTTCCATATTAACAGAAAAATTATAATTTTATTTGTGATAATTTACTTTAATTAACAGAAAAAACAATTAGAAAAAAGTTATTTGACACCTGCATGAATGGAGTTAACTTTCTAGCCCGCAACGGCCTTCATCAACATTCTTCGTGCCTTAAAGTGTTAAATTGTAAACATCATCTATTTAACTCAACTAGTTAGGTTAAAAATGTGCCGTAACTTAGTTTTGAGTATGACGAAATTTACTGTGAACTTATTTTCTATAAAGCTATGTTTAGTTGTTAATTATTACCACAGTTGCCAGTTCAACTAATTAAGTTGAAATTTGACTGGCAGTTATTTTCAAATGTCGTCATATTCTATCCTTTTACATTGTAAGTGAAGGAAATATCAAACATTGAAGATTTTATTCGTTTTTCAACATATGTCGAGCATATATATTAAGCGAATTTTTGCACTGTACCTTGTGAGTGGTTTATAGTGAATTTTTATTGTTGATCTATATAAATTGTATGTGAGTTGTTGTTTAGTTCGGTTAAAGATCATGAATATTTTTCCATATTAACAGAAAAATTATAATTTTATTTGTGATAATTTACTTTAATTAACAGAAAAAACAATTAGAAAAAAGTTATTTGACACCTGCATGAATGGAGTTAACTTTCTAGCCCGCAACGGCCTTCATCAACATTCTTCGTGCCTTAAAGTGTTAAATTGTAAACATCATCTATTTAACTCAACTAGTTAGGTTAAAAATGTGCCGTAACTTAGTTTTGAGTATGACGAAATTTACTGCGAACTTATTTTCTATAAAGCTATGTTTAGTTGTTAATTATTACCACAGTTGCCAGTTCAACTAATTAAGTTGAAATTTGACTGGCAGTTATTTTCAAATGTCGTCATATTCTATCCTTTTACATTGTAAGTGAAGGAAATATCAAACATTGAAGATTTTATTCGTTTTTCAACATATGTCGAGCATATATATTAAGCGAATTTTTGCACTGTACCTTGTGAGTGGTTTATAGTGAATTTTTATTGTTGATCTATATAAATTGTATGTGAGTTGTTGTTTAGTTCGGTTAAAGATCATGAATATTTTTCCATATTAACAGAAAAATTATAATTTTATTTGTGATAATTTACTTTAATTAACAGAAAAAACAATTAGAAAAAAGTTATTTGACATCTGCATGAATGGAGTTAACTTTCTAGCCCGCAACGGCCTTCATCAACATTCTTCGTGCCTTTAAGTGTTAAATTGTAAACATCATCTATTTAACTCAACTAGTTAGGTTAAAAATGTGCCGTAACTTAGTTTTGAGTATGACGAAATTTACTGCGAACTTATTTTCTATAAAGCTATGTTTAGTTGTTAATTATTACCACAGTTGCCAGTTCAACTAATTAAGTTGAAATTTGACTGGCAGTTATTTTCAAATGTCGTCATATTCTATCCTTTTACATTGTAAGTGAAGGAAATATCAAACATTGAAGATTTTATTCGTTTTTCAACATATGTCGAGCATTGTATATTATCATCAATATCTTCGGAGTCACTAATAGTATCAACTCGATCCGGTGGAGTAATTACAATACTTATTTTGTCTGTTTTATGAACATTATCATCATCATCCTCATCGGTGGTCCAACTATCAATTTCTGCTTGTAACTCAGCGGCAGTTACAAAATTACTACGTCTTATCATGCTTACACAATTTAAAAATCACTTACTTTCAAAACAACTTTAGTTCTTTTCAATTCACTTATTATATGTTGTGACTCTACTCACAACAATCATCGTATAGAGTAAAACAGAGCAGTAAATAAACACTCACACATCTATTCAAAAACGGAATAGTCCCAATTTATTTTTTATTATACAGATTCTACGTTCATAGTGAAATAAACACACAACACTCACATCTATGCATCTATTAAATTCGTTTTTTAATTTGTTTTGTTTTCAAAAAATCTTGTGTTTTAGAACTCTTTAATAGCGAAGTGGGTAGAAATATACCCATAGTCTAGGGGCCAAGGTTTGATAGGTAAAAATAAAAAAAAAGCAATGTCAATATAAATGCCCATAATATCAAATGTGTGAAACTTCATCAAAATCGGACCACGAAATCGGGGGTCAGTCTTTAATGGGTTAATATAAAGCTATCCAAGCTGCCAACTCGTCCAAATCATCATCTTCATCCTCATTAGGATTTGGACTATCCACAAAGGCATTACCACGATGTAAAGATTATTCTTTGAGTTGATTCCAATAGTAGACAATCAACTTAATCGGTATTTTTAAAAGTTGAGGTCACGTTTTTTGTAAAAACTTTAGGTAGACTCTGCGATAGCCAACTTTCATTAAACTCTTTGCATAATTAAGTAGTGCTAGAGTTATTTATAGAGTATTTTAAGAAATAAACATCATCAATGTCGTTTGGATGCAACACAACTCCTACATCTTTCATAATCTTTATCAAAGCTTCAACAGCATTCGAACCACCTTAATCTCTAATTCCATGAATTATACACTCATTCTTCACTCTATTATCGTTCAAAACCTTTACAAAAGTTTTTAATTCAGTTACTTATTTTTTAAAATTTGTGTTCTCCTTTTATAAACACTCTAACTTTTTTTGTTGTCAGCTATAGCTTTTAATATCCCAGCAAAAAAAAAAAAGTGCTTACCCAGAAGCGCTTCCAAAAGGCATTATTTAATTAAGAAGCGCTTGCAAGGCAAATCCAAACGGCATGATTTTTGTTCGCGATTTCCTACTTAGTATGTCTCTTTTAAGCAGATGAAAAGCGCTTCCTTCATGTGCTCTTCTTTCATATGCTCTTTTTTTTTGGAAGCATACAAATGTAGTTACTTTTTACCAAATTCAGGTTATTTTTTGCTGGGATGTCTTCAAATTGACTTCACATAAACTGCATGTTTTATTGCAGTACATCCTGATGACCAAGTTTATTAAGCTTTGTTGTTATTTCATTTATTTTGTTTTAATTTCTTTTAATCCTTTGCTTAGACTCCCACCACTTTCATTGCATACATGACAAACATATTCTTCTTTTTCGTTTAGCAATAGACAATCCGTATTGACGTTTGTCTAGAGTAGTGTAAATTGCATGATATATTTCACTGGACTTATCACACTGAATATAATTGTCTTCTTTTCCCACTTCTAGTTTACATTGGTCACAAATAATTTGTGGTTTTGCAATACTACGGCGCACTTTAGGAACCATACTCGATGTTATTCTTGTAACGTGCACTCTTTTATAACCGCAGTTATAAATATATTGTTTTTAAAAGATTTAAAATGTTGATTTTTTTTTAGGTTGATATTATTTTCTATGTATAATAAAAAATAATTTTTCGTAAAAATGTATCGATATTTTAAAAACAGCGCTTCAAGCAAAAAAGTCACGCATGGTCGCGAGTCTACATTAATTCATTTCTGGTATATAGCTCTTTTACATTTATATATATTTATTTAATGGGATGAAAAGAAATCAAAGAAACAATATTTTACATCTCTTGAAGACAGACACGTGGCAGAAATGATTTGGAAAAATACGTTGAAACGTTAATATTTATAGTGATATTTTGTGTAAATACTGTTTTTCAGTAAAATGTTTATTAAATTTCTTCAATAACATATGCGGAAGTTTTTTCTAAAACTGACGTAAATTTTATTTCACTTTCAAAAAAAAACAATACATATTATTAATTTAATGTAAAAAAAAATTTGGTCCCATCCGATCCGCGTTGCGTCAGTTTTTGGGGAACTTTTCCCATAGGTGTTGAAAATATCGATGTTGGCATTTTGATTAGTTCCTTTTTAATTTTTTCGATCAGACTTTTTGTATTTTTCGGTCTAAAGCCACCAGCATAAACTCTTCGCTTTTAATTAGCACAAAAATCTTCGATTGGACGTAATTGAGGGACATTTGGAGGGTTTTCCTCATTATGAACATATTGTATATGAAGTGTGCTTCTACTGTTTTTCGAGCGTAATGGCTAGATGCTAAGTCTGGCCAGAAGATCACATTTAGGCCTCGATGCATCTTTTCTATGAAATCTTTCACTTTTGGCAAACAGTGCTCAATATATCGTTCAGAATTGACGGCCAATCCAGATTCAAAAAACACTGGTTCCGACATCCCTTGCGGACTAATTGCAAGCCATAGTAAAACTTTTTTAGGGAACTTTGTATGCTCCAAATATTTTATTTTGTTATCAGTAAGTTTCTTTCCCTCGAAAAAGTGCCTTCACTGCCAATCATTGGCATCTAGCGTAAAATATGACTCATCATCCATGATGCATCCATGATGATTATTGAAAAAATTACAAATTGTTTCTCGGCGTTGTTCTTCTTTTTTGTTTAAATACAAAAAAATTATTTTTTTGGTTCCATACAAAAAATGTTTTTTTTTTTTTTTTGTGTATTAATTAATAATCAAATTAGATACTATTATCCTAACCGAGCACTAGCTACTTTGGATTTCGGCGCGTTGTAACGAAAACAAACCAGTGCCTCTGGTGGGAATCGAACCCACGACCGCCGCAGTGATAAGCCAGCGCGCTACCAAGTAGCACAAACAAATTATTTTTTAGTAAAAAGTTTAAAGCTTAGAAAACATTGTTTATAAATGGAAATAATACGGCTGATTGTTTGATCTTTGCTGCAGGTTTGCAGTAAAATGAATAAATAATTACACAGTGAGTATGTGAAAATAGCATACAAAAACCCCGGGACACGTAAACTTAATTTTGGGTTGTAGAATCCAGTGATATAGTCCATTTTAATAGGTTAGCTCAAAATAAAAAATTATTGCAATTTAAATTTTGCATTGACTCAAGCTATTTTTTGAGTGTAAAAGACATAAAAATGTTTTTTTAAATGACTTTATTTATTGGTTATTTGTCTAAACTTAAGAATGGTGACCATAAATTTTTAGGAGGATATAATTCATTTATATACGATCCGAAACGTCAGGGCAATTACCTTTGCCTTATACTGAAATCTGTCAGTTCAGTGTTATATGGTTCGAATCTTTAAATTTCATTAGAAAACACCATCTCAAAAGAGACGGACATCTTTGTTAGCTTTAAGTTGCAAACTAAAGAGTATTTACAAGAAATAGTTTTTTTTTATTAATATATATACAATTTTTTTAAATCTGGTAATGTTGTTTTAACTGCACTTTTAATTGCTTTTACTATATTCGACAGTTAATTTTTAATAGTTTAAAATAACTATACATTGCATTTGATTCAATTGCAAATGTGGTGTACACCTTCCACCACCAACGCCAGAACTCCAGGGAATTGTAACGGCTGCAAGGCAAACAGGTAAGGAAATTCTAATAGGTTGTGATGCGAACTCTCACCACATAGCTTGGGGCAGCACAAACTGCAACAAGCGAGGGGAAGCATTACTCGAATTTCTAAACTCGAATAACCTCTTTACCCTTTATTGGTAACACGGCTACGTTTGTTAACAGATTAAGGGAAGAGGTATTGGATATATCGGTATGCACTGAAAATTTATTGGATGATATCCAGGAATGGCACGTCTCGAAAGAACATTCCTTTTCAGATCATTGGTATATTCTCTTTAGGCTAGCACAGCCTCCACCGGAACCGATAACGTACCGGAACAAGGCTAAAACGAACTGGACCAAATTTAGGGATAAACTGCAAGATCGTCTTGGCACGCCCCACGAACACCTTGGGAGTGGGGCGGATATAGACAGGGAAGTGGTTAGAATAACGGGCGGCCTTATTGAAACGTTTAAGGAGTGTTGCCCACTCCGATCGCGAAGATCTCCTCGGGAAAAACCCTGGCTGACGGGGGATTTCATCAATCTCGGGAGAGATGTCCGCAGACTTTTTAATAGGGCCCGCCGAAAGAAACGATCGGTGTACTGGGATGACTATCACAGTAGACTCAGAGAGTATAATAAAAGGATACGCACGGCGAAACGCAACTCTTGGAAACTTTTCTGTGAACAAGTGGACAGTGTGAGCAAGGTATCAAGGATAAAGAAATTCTTATCGAAAACCCATACGCAGCCCGAGACCCTTGTAGACGCAAGCGGGAGGAAGGCGGACACTATGGAACAATCGTTAAGAATACTTATGGAAACACACTTTCTTGTGGATAGGGCGGGAACCAACGGGGACCAACTTGAACCAAGGGAAGCATACGTTGGACCTTCAGAGGACCAACAACTTGCAACAACCTTGGGGCGAACAGTGGAACCTATTGGGTACCGACCACGAGTGGGAAGTATATCGGGACATATTATGGTTATAACCAGGAAGATGGTGAGAAGGGCGGTTAACAGTTTCGCCCCTTACAAGGCAGCGCGACCGGATGAAATCTTTCCAGCTCTACTACAGCAGAGCATGGATTGGATCGACGGAAGTCTGGTAAACATTTTCACTGCGTGCCTAAAATTCGCGTACACTCCAAGGTTATGGCAGGAGGCAAAATTTGTCTTCATACCTAAACCGGGAAAGGAGAGTTATGCGAACCCAAAGGCTTATCGGCCGATAAGCCTAACTTTCTTTTTACTCAAGACCATGGAGAGGTTAGTAAATGATATGGTTAAGAGTCAAATTCCTAGAGAATTAGTTAGGTTTAGACAACATGCCTACTTGAAGGGGCGTTCAGTAGAAACGGCTCTTCACGAGGTGGTTTGTCATGTGGAGAGATCTTTTGATCTGAACTGCTTCACTCTTGCAATTTTTATTGATGTAGAGGGGGCTTTTAATAATGTCTTGACCAATGTGATTATCCAGTCTCTAGAACAGTTTGACATTCAACGGGACATAGTAGCCTGGGTCGGTCATATGTTACGGAATAGGTGGATAAATTGCGAGGCAAATGGCATAGTGATCAGAGACAGGGTTAACCGTGGACTCCTCAGGGGGGGGGGGTCCTATCTCCACTCCTATGGGTGACCACGATTAATAGTCTCTTGAGGATTCTGTCCAGTGAAGGTTTTCAACCTGTCTGCTACGCAGACGATGTGGCGATACTTTTGAGGGGGGAGAATCCTGGATATCTATCTAGGAGGACATCTTATGCACTCGAACTGGCGTACAACTGGGCTAGGCCCAGGGGCCTAAATGTCAATCCGGACAAAACCGATATATGCCTTTTTACTAGGAAGAGGAAGATCATTGATTTTGATGAACCTATCTTCCTGGGAAAAACGGTTCACATCTCCGATAGGGTCAAGTATCTGGGAGTTGTTCTTGATAGGAAACTACCCTGGAGGGACCATATTGAGGAAAGGGTGAAGAGGGCCTACATATCGTGGGCCGTCTGTAGAAGGGCAATAGGATCTAAATGGGGTCTGAATCCCAGGATGACACACTGGCTATACATTAGCCTTGTCAGACCTATACTGACGTACGCATCTGTAGTATGGTGGACATCGATGAGATTTGGCTCGTATGTGGAACTATTGCAGAAGATACAGCGCCTATGCTGTTTGGGCATTAGTGGCGCAATGAGAACCACATCTACTAGGGCTGTCGAGACTATTCTGTCAATTAGCCCAATTGAGGTACAGGTGAAGTACGAGGCCGCATTGACTATGATGCGGCTGAGGGCTACCGGGGAATGGGACAATAATGTCCATATTACCGGGCACCGTACTATTTTGGACCAATTGCCAGGGTATCGCGTCCCAGAATATGACTGCGACAGGATTTCAGAGAGGTCTGTCACGACGCTCTGTGACACGTTAATCCCGGACAGGCAACCATGGTTAAATGGGACCTTCTTGAGGAACCAACCGGGGATCCACTTTTACACGGATGGATCAAAACTGGATGGGAAAACGGGTCTGGGCTTCTGTAACGCTGACTTCAATGTACGCAAATGCTTCCGTCTTCCTGACCATAACACCGTACTACAGGCGGAGGTCACCGCGATTACGGAGTGCATTAAGCAGGTGAATATCATGGGCTTGACCGGTGATATTGTGATTTTCACGGATAGCCAAGCTGCTATCCGGGCTTTATCTACGGACTCTGTGGGATCAATGACGATACTCAGGTGTACAGGGGAAATTAACGATTTCTCTTCACGGGGACGCATTGAGATTATATGGGTGCCGGGACACTGTGGTATAGCGGGGAACGAAGTGGCTAATGATTTGGCTAGGGGAGGATCTTCCCTGGAATTAGTCACTTTGGAGAACGCTAAAACTTTTCAAGCTCTCAAGGCGGAGCTGACGGACTGGGCTGACACCATGCATAGGACCATCTGGGAAAATGCGGGTGTTGGCAGGACTACAAATATTCTCTGGGGCAACCCGGACAAGGACAAGACAAGGGAAATTCTGAATCTCAGTAGGAAGGAACTGAGTCTTTTGATGGAAATCCTCTCGGGACACTCGACACTTAGGGCCCATCTCCACCGTATTGGTAGGGCGGACTCGGAAGTGTGCAGGGCCTGTGGGGAAGACGAGTAGACCTTGGAACACTATCTATGTGAATGCCCGGCATTTGCCGGGATCTGGGTCGAAATACTATCCAGTGACCCAATATCCACATTGGGGAATCTTAGGGGCATAGGATGGAAGAAGTTGAGGGGTTTCGTCAGTGCGACGGAGTTCCTGGGATAGTAAGGTGACATAGGACATATAACCGATTGTTTAGAGCGCACAACAAGCCGACATTCTAGCTTAAGTGTAAGTCCTCAGGGGCTTGAGTCGGTTTAGGGAAGTATTTCCCTTCTCCGAATCCTCTTTTCGACCTAACCTAACCTAACCTAACACCTTTTTACCTTCACCTTTGTAATTGATTCCACCTACATAATTTTCTGAGTGTACATATCGTAAAATATCGTGACTGCTGTTTACTTTATATTGCTACTAGAATACACAAATACTTAGTTTGAAAGTTGATTTGACGTAAAAATTTCTATTGAGAATAGATTTCTACCTCACGTTATCTTATTTCGCTGCACTTTACTTCCAGACTAATTTGGGCTTAAGTGTCCAAAATATTACATTGAGGTTTAAGGCGAAAACCCTATAACTTTCAACATTTAGCATCAAATCGTATAAAGAACTGCAATGATTTCTTAGTTAGTATACAAGACTTTTTATAGGTGCCATATATTTGAACAGAGTAATTAGGTATTGCTGCTCCTACTTTGTCTAAATAAGTGCCCTAAATAGTTTAAATTTGGGTTAAAGATAACTTTCTTTGAAGATATCGTGAATTCCATTAATACATTTACATCTAGTGTCGCTCTACGATGACACCTATTTCGAATACCAGTTAATTCAGGCATTTGATTGATATAGCTAATTAATATGAACTGTAATACTTTTTTGCTAAGAAATGTCACTAATTAAATACAAATTTTGCTAGCTGAAATTTTTTAAAGCTTTTTCTCTCTATACGTATGAGTCATATTGCAATATTAAATCAAGTATACCCTACTTTTTGAAAATATCAGAATCCATACCATGTAGTGCATAAAAAAAAACAATAAGAAATGCATCTTTAGATTTTCGATATCGTTAAAAAAAGTTCCGCGTCAAATGCAATTAAGTTTGGGATCAGAAATCACAACGAACTCTTAATCTTAAGTTAATTTCACGTAACAAAGATAGTTTTTAGATTGTGATTTTGATTATAATCATATAATTACATTAAGAAATGTAAATAGTTAAATAATTATAAAATAAAAAATTTTGAAAAATAAAAAATTTTGAAAAAATAAAAAAAAAAAATCTTAAAGGACTTTCAGAAATCGGCTTCGATGCGGAACGTTTTTGTTCTGAACTGACCTGAGGAAACATTTTTCGGTTTCAGCACAACATCGGCTACAGCGTTTTAATAAGGCCTTATTTTGGATGTACCCCTAATCTCTATATTTAGATTTTCAAAATCTTGCAATTTTTATACGGTTTTAATTTAAAAAAAAATTTAAAAAAATCCCAAAGTTATATAATTTTAGAGAGTACAATATCCGAAAGTTGTAATCAGATTTTTCGGATTCGAAAAACACTGGTTGTCGTTGTTCACACTTTTGCAATAAAAAAATACGTATTTAAAAAACTACACTTTTGATGTAAATGCAATTTCTAACTGCATTTTCGAAATTGCTCTCCGCCTTCAAAATTTTTTAAACTTTATCATTCGAAAATTTTAAATTGCCCAGCAAAATTTTTTAGAACATATTACCTCTGAACCTGTTCTAGAACAACTTCTTTTACCACCGGTTACATGGAATCGGTTCTAGAACAGGTTCCTGGCAGTCGAAATGTAAGGTGTCACTACCCCAGAACCAGTTCTATAACTGGTTCTAGAACCGGCTCTAAAGCAACCTGATCTTATTTGGAGTTAAAGAATCTATTTCAAATAGGACAAATTCCATATAAAAAGAACCAGTTGCAGAACAGAAATGAGAACCTATAATAATACTGTATAAGCTGTTCTGCAACCAGTTATTTGGATTTTACTATTTTACTGGGTATGTATATAAATATAAAATTTTACTTTGTCTATGACGCCACATAATGCCACATAATTTTTTAGATTTTTTGATTCAATACAAAAAAATAATTTTACTTAATGGTTTAAAATATAGAAAACATTCTTTATAAATGGAAATAACATGACATGACATCAGAAAATTTAATAAGGTTCTGAACATCAATTCTATATATTTCGGGGCCGACTTGGGCGACATCAATTACATTTTACAATCATTCACATGTGAAAATTTTCTATTTGATTTGGAACATTTCTGAACTTAAACGCTTCTTTCGAAAATTTGCAAAATTTATAATACCAAACATGGGGATTACATTTATTTATGGTACATATTTGATTCCCAAAACTTAAAATCAAACTCTTTTTAAAACGTGTTTTATAGTTTGTTCGGTTTTTTCAAATTGTAGCGCTAAATAATTAATTGAGCCAATCAAATATTCACACATTGGAAAGAGTTGAGTTATATTAGTAAGAAAAAAGTTATTTTATCAAAGCGTTTATTATGTAAATTTTGAGATTTGTCTAAAATTTAAGAAGCGCCATAGCTTTTCAGGATAACCCCAAGGACCAAATTATAGTACGTATAGTACGTAAACACATTTCAAAAGTATGTTTCCAAATTTTTTGCTGAAAATGTTTATATCTGCTAAAGTTTTGCTAACAAAAACCTCCGCTTTGATACACATTTGTGACAAAAAGTAGGGTTTTTGTTAAAACGACTTTTTTACATATAAACATTTTTGATTGAATTTTTGCGCATATACTTTTCAAATGTATGTACATATAATGATAATTCAAAAGTATTTTGTTTTAAAAAGGCAAATTATAATGATTTAAATTATTATTTTTATAATACAAATTGGCTTAATTTATTATCTATCGCTAATGGCAAATCAACATCTATTGATTCAATGATCGATGTATTCTACAAAACTATTTTAAATTATATGAACGATTGTATCCCGAAACATATTCCTGCTAATCATTCTGGTCCACCGTGGAACTCAAAACAATTATCGAGACTAAAAAATATAAAGAAACTGGCTTAGTAACTGATTATAGCAAATATTCTGTTACGCGTGCTGAATATAATTTGCTTAATACAAAGCTTTATGATAATTACTTGGAAAATATGAAAATAAATTTAAGAAGAGATCCTAAATCGTTTTACAAATTTGTAAATTCTAAGAGAAAATCTTCTGGATTTCCAACTGTCATGAAGTATCTCGATCGTGAATCCCGAGATGATATTGTCATAAGTGACATGTTTGCTGTTTTCTTTGGTTCAACTTATTGTAATGCCCAATATGACACTTTGAATGATTATCCATTTCCAGTTACAGAACATCAATTAATAACTTTTCCTCATATAACTACTGATGAAAGTGTTAAAAATTTAAAAGAATTTAAAAACTCAACAACTTGTGGGCCTGATGGTGTTCCCAGTTGCATCTTAATCAACTGTGCAGATGCTTTGGCGTATCCGTTGAGCATAATGTTTAATATCTCCATTAAAAATGGTTATTTCCCAAAATTATGGAAGGACTCTTTCTTAATTCCATTATTTAAATCTGGAAATAAGTCAAATGTTATTAATTATAGAGGAATAGCAAAACTCAGCGCGATTCCAAAGCTATTCGAAAAATGTTTAACTGATTCTCTGTGTCATCAAATTTCCTCTATAATATCTCCTCTTCAGCATGGTTTTCGTAAGGGGTGCTCAACAACAACTAACCTATTACAATTAACAACTTTGGTAAATCGTGGTTTCCTTAAAGGCGAAAACACTGATGTCATTTACACTGATTTCAGTAAAGCTTTTGATAAAGTTAACCATAATCTTTTACTCAAAAAACTAGATATGATGGGTTTCGCTGGAAATTGTTTAAGCTGGATAAAGTCATACTTAAAAGACAGAAATCAGAAGGTTAATTTTAATAACACAACGTCGAAAAATATTATTGTAACATCTGGGGTTCCTCAAGGTAGCCATCTTGGACCAATTTTATTTTCTCTTTTTATCAACGATTTACCATCGGTAATAAAGTTTTCAAACGTTCTTATGTATGCTGATGACGTTAAAATTTTTCGTGGCTTTAATAAAATTCCGATCAGATTTATCTACAGCAGGATTTAAATAGTTTTTACGAATGGTGCTGCTCTAATTTTATGGAACTAAATTTGAAAAAATGTAAACATATGCGCTTCTCTAGAAGGACAGAATCTTTTGGTGTTTACTCTTTGGGTGGTTTTCAGTTGGAATTAGTAGATAATATTCTAGATTTGGGTATTCTCTTAGACCCAAAATTGGATTTTAAACGGCATATTTTATTGACGATTAATAAAGCTCGTGGCACCTTAGCTTTTATAAAACGATGGGCTAAGGAATTTACAGATTCCAATGTAACAAAACAATTATATACATCGCTCGTAAGACCAATTTTGGAATATGGATCTGTGATTTGGGATCCATTATCCATTGTTCAAATTGGAAAAATTGAATCAGTGCAAAAACAATTTTTGCTGTTCTGCTTACGAAGCACCTACCCTAATACCATTAATAATCTACCTTCATATACAACCAGACTAAACCTCGTTAAGCTTCCCACTCTGAAAAGTAGAAGGACAATGCTAAACGTTACATTTTTATTAAATTTGATTAATGGTGATATATGCTCCGATTTCCTGTTAGACAATTTTGTACTTTTCGTTCCTCCAAGATCAACACGTAATTATACTCCATTATATACTCCATTCTATCGTCAAATGTATGCTGATGCTGATCCGTTTATAAGAATGTGTAATGATTTTAATAATCTTTATAATTTGTTAGATTTTTCTTCAAATGTTAATATTATTAAACGCAACATCATTTTGTTTTTAAATTCTACAATTTGAAAAAAAAAAAAAAAAATATTGTAAATATTGTACTTATATTAATTTATAATTTTGTAATTATTATGTTAATAATCTGTAAGGATTTATTCCGTAGACTTAAATAAATAAAAAAAAAAAAAAAAAAAAAAAAAAAAAAATACTAAAAGTGGCACTATGGGTTCGTCTCTGAAAACTATGTTACATTAGTTAAGTACTGTTGCTACACTCAAAAAAATAAGTTAGCAGAAAAGTTACTAAAACGTCTTGTTAATCAGGTATACTAAATACTACTCGTATAACCACATTAATAGCGTGGATGATAAGAAAGATATACGCAGAATGAAGTAGATGTCGAGGCATGTCAAGATGTAGTAATATGATACTAAAAGTGCAACTAGTGTACAAGATATAAAAAATCAACCATGGACAATTTGTGTGTCTATTTTTCTTACATAAAACAAAATTATGCATTAAAACAACTTAAATTTTGCATTGTCACTGGCTTGTGAAAGTAATTGTTTATTAATTAAATAAAACACAAAATAAAATATTTTATTTAATAACATTAAATTTGTATTTTTAAAGTAAATGTTTATAGAGACTAATAATGTAGTGTGGTCAAATTGCAAACAAATATACGTTCGGATAGGCAGACTAAAGAGAAAGACAAGGACACACATCTTAAGTAGTTTTTTTCATTTCCTTTTTCTTATTGCAAAAAAAAATGGTTGTATAATATAACATAAAAAATTGAGCGATTTAGTTTCTTTTTTCATTTCTAGAATTATCTGTAGCATAAGATACCATCATTTAGACAAACATTGATGTAGGTAGTTGAAAGATAATTTATTTTTATGCTAGGTATATATAATTATTTCAATCAGCTCGCTGATGTTCAGCAAAAGCTATTGTTTGCAAGTACCCTCTTGACTAAAATTTTGCTAACTCAGCAAATGAATGCTATTTAAGTTAGAGAAATCCGATAACACCTTTCAAGTATTTGGCTCTTCAAAGTTTCATACGTCGAATTTTTTAAATTTCCTTAAAAATTTGAGCCGTGAAAAGATCTCGATTTTTTTTTTTTTTTAAATTGAAAAACTAAATATTGGTCGCACAAATACAAATTACGCTGAACGTTCTGAGGTCAATACACCCAAAAATGTCGAAAAAATCCACGATCCATGTTGGCCGATCGAAGAGTAAAAGTGCGTGAGATTATTGATGAAATAAGCATTTCATATGGCAGTGTGGTTTCGATTTTAAATGATCAGTTGGGTTTAAGAAAGCTGTCTGCAAGATGGGTGTCGCGTTTGCTCTCAATTGACTATAAACTTAATCGTGTGACAACCTCAAAGGATTGTTTGAAGTTGTTTAACCGCAATTCGAATGAGGTTTTGCAGCGTTTTGTAACTGTGAATGAAACATGGATCCATTGCAACACTCCAGAGACCAAGCAGCAGTCTAAATAATGGGTTTCTCCTGGTGAACCGGCTCCGAAGAAGGCCAAGATAAGTTTGTCGGCCAATAAGGTGATGGCAACAGTTTTTTTTTTGGATGCACGCGGGATGATTCACATCGATTAAAAAAACAATAAACGGCGAATATTATGCCAACTTATTGGATCGATTTAAAGAGGATTTAAAAAAAGGACCCCATATAGTCAAGCAAAATGCTCTTTTTCATCGAGATAATGCTGGGTGCACACGTGTGCAGTCTCAATGCCAAAATTCCATGAATTGGGCTACGAATTGGTACCTCATCCGCCATATTCTCCGGATTTATCCCCCAGTGACTATTTCCTATTTCCAAACCTAAAGAAATGGCTCGGTGGAAACGATGAAATTATTGATGAAACAATTGCCTATTTTATGGACCCTCGAAAAACCCTATTTTTTGGAAGGGATACAAAAATTGGAGAAACGTTGGACTAAGTGTACTGAAATAACAGGTGATTATGTCGAAAAAAATTTTTTTTTTTTTGCAAAAAAAACTGTGTTTCATTCAAAAAGTCACGGACTTATTGGTCCGCCCTCGTATTAACTCACGATTTCATTAAATATCGATACAATTATCAAAATTAAAAATTCATGCATAAAGCTTCCAATATTGATTAAAATCGACAATATATATTTTGGTAAATAAAATTATAAAAGAACCCTTTGTATTACCGATTAAACAAAAATTATATCTTAAATATAATTTATGGAAAAAAAATTCTAAGAAGTATTCCAAGACAGTAGAAAATGTCATTCTATGGCCAAATGGATCAAAACTGGCATTTTTGCCAATTAATTAAGAAAAAGGCAAAATTATTATTTTGTTTCACATGCCAATAAAAATTTGCCCTATGGCAATAGATCTATCATATATTATTCTGTGTAGCATATATGCTTAACATCAAATTGTATAAAGGTCAATATTTAATAATATATCGCTATATATGACACCACATAAGAAACATATAATATGATATGGCCATGCATGGCACCATATATAATCACATATAATAATATTTTTTTAAGATTAAAAGCATAAGACCATATATATTTTTTTTCACTCATGTTTGTTTTTATTTTAATCAATTTTATTCTCAATTGTTCATCTTTATTTTTAAAATTATTTATCCCTAGAGAAGTAGTTTAACTTTTTTTGTTGATATTAAATATTTAATTTATCAAGCTAAATAAATAAATTCAAACTTTATACACATTTTCTTATTGAGGTTGTCATGTAATATTTACCAATGTTCACCAGCTACATACATGCGAATGCCACCTATACAATCACACCAATATACACACACACATACCCATGATATGCAATACCGCATAGTAAACCCTCTAGGCGTATAAGTTGTACAAAATGAACGAATAACAACAACAAAAAGTTGTAACTATACTGATGAATCTGTTGTTGACATACTTATCAAAGCAACAACAACAACAACAACAACAATAAATATAATCGTGTACAATACCTACAAACAAGAATATACAGACCGCCCCAGTGTTGCCACAAGAGATATCCAAAATAACACATTACAGTTATAAAAATATCACAAGACTTTTCAAAACTTTTAATTGCAAAATTTCATCAGACTTCAACTGGATTTCTGTAAATAGAAAATCCCTAAAATGCAAGAGTTTTGTCACAGAAAATCGATTCATAGCTATATAGGTCGCCCGGACTTTAACCCAGTGGTTTTAATCAATAGAATGGAAATTGGGATTATTTATGTCAGACTGGTTTTCGGTCAGAGTCCCCAAACCGGAAGTTGCACAGCGCATACTCTAGAGGCATTTATTCGTTCCCCCCGCATAGTTTAGGGACATTTGCTTACTTTGGGGACTGTCCACAAGTTTTCGCGCCTTTTCATACATCTAGCGTATGAGATAAGGACAGTTGGTTCGATACACCGCATATTTCGGGGACAATTTTGGCCATGTCCCTAAAGTATGCGCTGTGCATACATATATGCATATGTATGCACAGCGCATACTGTTGGGACATTTATTCGTTCCCCCCGCATAGTTTAGGGACATTTGCTTACTTTGGGGACTGTCCACAATATTTTCATGCATTTTCATACATCTAGCGTATAAGATAAGGACAATTGTATGAAAATGTATGAAAACTTTGCGGACTGTTGGGCCATTTATTCGTTCCACGCATAGTTTAGGGACATTTGCTTACTTTGGGGACTGTCCTCAAAGTTTTCATACATCTAGCGTATAAGATGAGGACAATTGGTTCGATACACCGCATACTTAGGGGACAATTTTGGGTGTATATATAGATGTCCCTATAGTATCCCAGCAAAAAATAACCTGGATTTGGTAAGCAGTAACTACATTTGTATGCTTCCAAAATAGCGCTTCACCGCCTTGCATACTATAAAGCAGGAGTGCCCAAAAGTTCCTTATGGAAGAGCAAACACCAATACATTTAAAGAAAAACAAATTTTTATTCAATATTTTTTGTTGTAAAAACCAATACATACAAAGAAAAAAGAAAAAAATATTTCAATGTTTACCAGCAAAGCATACGAAAGTGTTGTTGCTTTGCGCTTGCGTGTATACAGTGAAGAACGACAAAAAAACTAATAAGACAAAGTTGTTTGTGTATTTCGTATTGCTAGTGCTGAGCGCTCTATATGTGTATTAAAACACACAGCCCATAGCTAAGTGTTTTTACAAAAACAAATGAGCACCAAGCGCATAGGCCTTGGGCACCCCTGCTATAAAGCAATTAGGGAAGGCATTCAGTCGTGCTTCCCAGAATGCCTTCTTTGAAGCAGTGAATAATGCTTAAAATGAAGCAATAAAGTATGCAAACCATAAAGCACTAATGTTGTCAACATACAAAAAGCGCTTCTTAGTGCCTAAGAATGCATGAATTTATTGCTTCTAAGAGCACATGAAAGAAGCGCTTTAAAAGAGACATACTAAGTGGGACAAAAATCATGCCTTCTTTATTTGTAAGCGCTTCGTTATCAAATAATGCCTTCCGGAAGCGCTTCTGGGTAAGCACTATTTTTTGCTGGGATGCGCTGTGCATACATATAAAAATAATAATATATCCATAATATCGAAACCCTCTATAACTTAAATAAGGAAACGTTGACCATATGTGGATAATATGCTTTCTACATGCAATACGCATGTAAGCAATACAAATGATCTCTGTGCGCCACCTTCCTGTAGTAGTAGGATGTTGAAATTGTGTCAATATATTATGATAGATATCCTCTTTCATTATTAGAGGTATATTTTTGCGTAGCACAACAATAGTGTTTTTGGGACGCCCTAATGGACATAATTACCATAATGGGGATAACGACCATTTCGAAAATGGTTATAAGTAATTCCAATAATTTTTGGTTTTATGTTCTCTTTTTTCTGGACATTACTTTTCGGAAAACTTGAAAACCTTTAGGTTAATATATTTTTCTCTTATAGTTTTTTTTTTATAGATAAAACTCCTCAAAATCTGAAGCTTATCAGAAACACAGCTAAACTGAAACTGAAGCTAAACATATACATAAATTTACAATAAAAATTTGCTGCACTACATAAAGACCACAAAAGCAGATGAAACTATCACTCAATTTGTGCAATTAAACAAGAAGTGGCAACACTGCATCAAACAAACAACCAAGCATTCAACCAACCGACTGAACAACATTACCATTCCGAAATGAGTACATAATTTTTGGTCATAAAGAATAAATATGAGAAAACTAGTAAATTGTACGTGTGTTATGAAAGATTTTCCTAGAAGTTGCCTGGATGTGTCTGTGTGTGTTTACATTTTGTTTATGTGGGTTTGTTGATGTGATGATTTCTTTTACATTTGTTAGGTTCTTTTTATTCCCAGCAAACAATTTTTAAAAATATAATAAAATAGATTTTTGTCATTTTAAACACATTGAAATTTTGAAGTGGACACATAAATGAAAATAGTAAACAATTTCCGTAGCTCATATATTGTATAGTTTTCTATAAGTCACAAACTATAGCTTAGCAATTTTTCAGTATTATATCTTACACAAACAAAATTATTGTCAATACAAGTCCAATTAAACTTTTGTTTGATATCAAACTCACAATTAATTAAAAGTTTAAAAGTGGCATCTTAAATGTTTTATTGAAAACGATTAAAATGAAGTTATTTAGTTTTTAAAACGCATAAGAAATTTTTCTTTTCTAATACTGTCGATTTTTCCCATATTTGTATCGATTACGTTTTTTTTTTTTTATTTCCAATTTTGACTTTTTTAATTATGAATATTTTTTTATTTTCGCAAATTTTTTTTTAATTTAGGCGAGTTTTTAAATTTTTGACACCCGATTAAAAACGTTTATATACAATCATATCTTGGTTAATATAATATAATAAAAAACACATATATTGTAGCTTTATATATCTTAATATATATAGCTATAACATATATAGTTATGATAGCTTGATATATGTATGTGATTTTTAAAAAAATGTTAATATGGCCAAACATATATTCAAAAAGATTACACAAAGGATGAGCTAAATCTTCGCTACAATTTAAGACATTTGAATAAAACAATTTCTAAATTTGATACAAATATAAAGGTGAGACTTGGAGAATGTTGCACTTACATTAACAACAAAAAATACACCTGTCTGTTCGGAAAAGTTGTAGCCTATTCAAATAATGATGCTGAATTTTTGAAAAGCTTACTCATGAAAGCCAGTTACCCCGTTGATGTCATTGTAAAGGACAGTAAAGCTGAGAAGTCAAACGCTTTTAATAATACAATTACCAATTGACGATAGCAAAACAATTTATGACAATTTTGGTAATTTTATATCCTATATTAATAAATTTGATATATTTTTCTTATTCGAAACTCATGTGTTGGCCAGTAAGCAGTAATATTTTTCTAACTTTTTACAAAATTACAATTTACACTGGATTGATGCTAAGAAAAGTAATAATGCTGGTCTTGCCAGTGGTGGGTGTTTGTATGGTTACAAAAAAGAGCTGAAAAAGCTATATAATTTAAATTTTGTGAATCTTGCGGGGCGTAATGTTGTACTAACTACAAAAAATAGATAATAATCTCTTTTACTTTATACCTCGGTATCTAAACTGCACTAACTGGAATGCTGACTTTAAATCATTTGAAACTTTTTTGAACGAACTTTGTCCTACTAATTTCTGCATTCTTGGTGATTTAAATGCTCGCATCGACAACGAACAACAAATATTAGATCCAGATTTATTAACTGGCCTGCCACACATTAACAAAGTTAGATGTTCCAAAGATAACGTCATCAACGCTAATGGTAAAAGACTAATGGAGTTAGTTGAAAACTTAGGAGGCATAGTTGATGGTGATGCACAAGGTGATTTCAGTTTTTATGGCGGTAGAGGTAGATTATTAATTGATTACTGTATTTGCTCTCATAGTTTCCTGATGTTTGTTGATTCATTTAATATAGCTTGCAAACCATATTCTGACCATATGCCCATTGTTTTAAAAGTAAACACTCCTGCAGACGATAACAGTTCATTTAAAACAGACTTACGTCCACAAAAATTACGCTGGAATACAAATTTTGCTGCCAAATATGTTGAAAATCTAAACCAACTCTCTTGCTCTCTCCCTTTAAATCAAAATAATCCAGTGGATGCCTTGGTTTTAGATATAAAAAACAAAATTCTGAATGCTAATGTGAAAAACAAACCTAAATTCTATTTTGAGCCTAAGCAAATGTGGTTCAATTGGAAATGTGCCCGTCATCGCAAATCAATGCTGAAGAAACTTAAAAAGTACAGAAAAGAACACACAAACACCAATAAATTTAAGTATAAGTCATCCAAAATTAAATATTTGAATGTGTGTCGAGCAAGTAAACTGCAATACTACAATTTTAATTTAAAACAATTGAACAAAATAAGTTGCAGTAAAGAGTGGTGGAAATTATCCAATGATTTGAAATCTCGTTCTCATTCTGCACGTGGTATTTTAAGTGCTGATGATTTTTTACAACATTTTAGTGGTATTTTACAAAATTCAAATCCGATAAATACATTTGACTGGTGCTTGCCTTATAATATAGATGCCTTTCTTGAATCCAATTGAATTAATTGAACTTGTTTCTGTTTTAAAGTGCCTAAGGATAACAAATCATCTGGCCAGGATGGTATCAGCTACGAGTTTTTTAAACATGCTCCAGTTAACTTTGAAATGTTATCTGTCTTGAACGTTATATTTCTTAAGGAGAATATACCTGCTTGTTTCAAAACTGCAATTCTTATTCCTCTACTAAAAAAAGGAGTTCCAAACTGCCCTTCCAATTATCGTGGACTGTCTCTAATTGACACATTTTGTAAAATTTTTAATAATATCCTTCTGAATCGTATAACTGATTGGATTAACAAGAATAAAATTTTAAATGAATACCAAGCTGGATTTAGAAAACACTATTCAACTGTAGATAATGTTTTTAATCGTATTAATATTATTCATTTAAACAAGCTGAATGGCAAAAACACTTATGCTTTCTTTGTCGATTTTTCTTGCGCTTTTGATATGATTCCCAGGAATTCCTTGTTCTATAAACTATCATTATTGGGATTGTCATCAAAAATAATACGAATACTTCAACACTCTTATGAAAATACTTCCAGTCAAATATTTTACGGAAACTCATACTCCAGCTCATTCAATGTAAATCTTGGTGTCAAACAAGGATGCATATTAAGCCCAGTTTTATTTGCCTTATACCTTAACGACTTAGCCGATATTTTGCCTGGTGGAGTAACTGTAGATAATATCACAGTCAAAATTCTTCTCTATGCTGACGACATTGTCTTGCTGTCCGACTCGCCTAGTGGTCTCCAAACCATGATAGATTCTCTTCTTGCGTACAGTAACTTGTGGCATTTAAAAGTCAACCTTACTAAATCTAAAGTTTTAGTTTTTCGTAGCGGAACAAGAATATCTAAAAATTTAAAATGGATTTATGGAGAAGATGAAATTGAAATTGTAAACTCATACAAATATCTTGGTATGGATTTGTGTTATAATGTGTCTTTTAACAAACATCTGGAAAACAAGCTAACAACATCAAAAATGGCGATTTCTTCTACTTGGTCTAAATATATAAACCATCCTAAAATATATAATAAAAATAAACTGAAAATCTTCACTGCTGCTTCCCGCTCAATAATGTTTTACGGAGCCCAAATATGGGGTTACAAAAAAATATGAGGTAGTTGAAAAATTACTAAGATTTTTTATTAAAAAAATGTTATCTTTGCCTAGCAACACTCCTAACTACATGCTTCTTCTGGAAACTGATTTAAACTCGCTATATATTGATACGTTAAAACTGCATTTTGATTACATCAATAAGGTCCTTAACATGCCTAATAATAGATTGCCTCGCAAGCTTGCGGAAATAATAATTGCTAAACATACTTTTTGGGCTGAGGATTGGGATAACCTTTGTGACAAAATAAACTTTGTGCTGCCAATACCAAAGTAAGTTTTTTGATATTATTTTTTGCTTACACTTAATCTTATATTAACATTGCTTCTTGTATTTCTGGATTCTGTTAGGTAATATAAAAATAACTTTATTATTAAATAAATACTATACTTGAGAGCTCGTTAAAATGGGACTTTGTATATAAAATAAGCTATCTTTATACTTTTGGTTTATTTGAAGTTTGTAATTATATAATTTATATTAAATAAATAAACAATTTAAAAAAAAAAAAAAAAAAAAAAATAAACTTTGTGCCAACAAATAGTTCAGATCCACTTTGCATATACTACAAAACAATTTTGTCCTTGGTTAAAGTTTATGAAAAAGAAAATCTAATATCCGATGCAAGAAGTTCTCTATTTCATGATCTATATCCTCATTTAAAACCATTCTTTTATACAAATTACAACCTCGAATCTTCCTTCTCGTGCTATAAATCTATTGATAAGAGCAAGAGAAGGCCTCCTAGATATAAACGCTAGACCTTTTAGAGCTTCATCAATCGGGTTGTGCACACTTTGTAATTTAGACGCAACTGAAAACACTTTTCATTTTATTGGTATCTGCCAGCAGTTCACTTAAATCCAATGTTATACCAGCAGTTCACTTATAGATCGGGTAATAGGGCAATACTGGCAAGATTGTTAAGTCCACGTTCTGCCAACGCATAACCGACGTTTGCTAACTCAGTGCCGATTTTTTTGATTGGGTATTTATCCATCATATGCTTTTTACCGTTAATATGGATGTACACAGTGAGAATAAGTAGTAATTTTTACAACTTGTAAGTTTAGTGAACTATAAAAAAATACAAAAATAAAATAAAACACTTAGAATACTATGTAGGCACAGGCCAATGCAAATGTAGTTGAAAACAAATAAAATTTCACTTGAAAAAGGACGACATACATTTCAGTAATTCAACAAGCAATGTCATTTGTTTTTACTGTTCTAAAAATGAAACACAATTGCAGTAAAAATTACGTACACGTGTAGTCAACAAACAAACAAACATTTAATTGTTTTATTTTTTTAAATAAAATAAAAACTACTGCATTAAATGAATGCAAAATCGTAATAGATTAATTGATATAGTCTGTTTTTTTAAATGCACTACAATTGTAGTCATAAATTAAATTTATTCTATAAATAACTAATTGTTCATTAAAAATAAAGATACTGCATTACAAACTCAAACAGCTAAATATATTTACAGCATAAGTTCGCTGATTGAATTAATGTATTTTAATATATTATTCATACAAGTATGCACATTAAATAAAAATAGTTCTCCGTTGCAATAGTTTGCAATTCTTCAAAATGTTTCACTTAGTCGGTGTCAGCCCATGCAAAAATTAGAGAAATATTTAATATTTAGCTCAAACATTTATCTTGCAAAATAATAATATTATTATGTATATATTTATATTTTTTTATTATAAATTTTGGGCAGCTAGACTCAAAAAAAAAAAACAACACAAAATATGATAATGCATTTTTTTATTACTTTTTTGAATTTTTCTGACAATTTTTGTAGAGTATTCCTTAAAAATTTTGATTTTTAAGAAAATGAGAAGTTATTTGTATGAGAAGTTATTTGTATGTTAGAAGTTATTTGTATGTGAAAGTGGCTATTATGCATATATTTTGATGAAATTTTGTACAAGAGTTCTTATTGACCCAAAAAATAATTCTGTTGAAATTAGGAGAAGTTGGCCCATATTTGGACCTAGTCCACATAGAAGGGTGTATCAAAATTTTGACAAAAAGGACAATAGAACTCTCAAATTATGTGGTATCTGGCAATTCATTTGGAAAAGGTAAAAAATGATTTTATTGCCATCTAATATTACATAACTTAAATACCTGAAAATTGCAAATAAATTTAAAACCAATGGAAATAACTGGTAAAACCAAGTACCTGTTATATTATTACCAGTACCTGTTAACTCTCAAATTATGTGGTATCTAGCAATTCATTTGGAAAAAGTAAAAAAGATTTATTGCCATCTAATTTTACACAACTTAAATACCTGAATATTGTAAATAAATTTAAAACCAATGGAAATAACTGGTAAAACCAAGTACCTGTTATATTATGTTTCAAAGAGGTAAAAAAGATCATGTTGAAACTTCGAGCAATAGTATATTAATCCATGCATTCATTTTTTTCTTCATTATTGTTTAAACAATGTCTAAATTCAGTTATAGTGTTCTATCTGATATATATTTTGAACGGAAAGATGAAAACGACATTATTTACATATAATGAATAATCCATTCTTCAAAATATGCGACAAACAAGAAATTAAAATTCATAGCTTAAAAATAAAAAACTTTTTAAATACTTTAAGAAAACGGTACAATCAATGTTCCAGAAACAAGAAATTGTTTTACTCACGCAACCAAGAATGGCTAAGAAATAAACTTATTTTTTAAAAGCCATCAGTAACTACCACGGAAACTGGAAAAGGTGGTCGACCAGCAAAGCCAATTGATAATTGTAGTGAAAGATCACGAAGACGCAAGCTTAAACATATCAATGAAGAAGTTTCTTGTAGCATTATAAAAGGATTCATTTTTGCATCAAATTCAACCATCGAAAACTAAAAAGAGTAAAATTGAAAAAATAGTGGAAGCAAGCCCCAGACGCACAAAAAGGATTTTAGAAAGTATGCCGACACCAACTGAAGAAAATAAATTTACTCCAGAAGAAGCATTTGCACTATTTTTGGATTTGAAAATGACTATAAACCAATATACAGAATTGCGGAAGCGAGCCAATGAAAAAAATTGTGGAATTTTTCCATCATATCGAGATATAGTTTCTGCCAAAAAAGATTGCTTACCTTCACCAACTGCTATTAGTGTAACTTCAAGTTCAGCAGAAATAAAATTGCAGGATCTTCTTGAACACACTGCTGAACGATTATTAAAGACATTTGATGCTGACTATTTAAAGAAGTTTAAAAATTGCAGCATGACTTTAATTTCTAAATGGGGATGTGATGGGTCCTCTGGCCAGAAACAATACAAACAATGTAATGCGGAAAATTCATCAGATGCCAATTTATTCATGATTTCTTTCGTTCCATTACGTTTAACAAAAACTTATATTGGTTCAGAGCCGTCAACTAGTAGAGCTGCAGAGATAGATGTATGGAAGAATGAAATTCCCTCGTCAACAAAATTTTGTAGACCAATAAAGTTTGCTTACAAAAAAGAAACTAAAGATGTCATAACTGAAGAAGTTGGCAAAATAAGAGATGAAATTAAAGAACTTTAACCAGTGATATTTGAATTTAATGACCAATGCATCGAAGTTAACTTTAAAATGTCACTTACAATGATCGATGGAAAAGTTGCACAAGCTTTAACCGAAACAAAGTCTTCGTCAAGCTGCACCATATGCCAAAAAACATCAAGTCAATTGAGCCAACCACCAACACAAGACGATAGTTTTAATGAAGCATATGAATTTGGAATGTCACCTCTTCATGCTAGAATTCGTTTTATGGAGCATATTCTTAAATTGGGATACGATTTGGAATTTGGCCCGTTAGGCGAAACAGTGAGAAAACAACAAAGAAAATTTGGAAAAAAGAAAGCAAAAAAAAAAAGATATTCAAGAAAAATATCGTGAGATAGGCCTTATAATTGACCAGCCAAAGCAAGGAGAAGGAAATTCTAATGATGGAAACACAGCAAGGAGATTTTTTTCCGATCCAGAAACTGCAGCTTCTATAACTGGAGTAAATTATGATTTAATACGACGATTCCAAATCATATTAGAAGTTATAGCATGTAGCAAAAAGATAGATGCCAAAAAATTTGGTCAGTATGCTAATGAGACAGCAACACTTTATAACAAAAATATTCTTGGAGACATATACCAACCACAGTTCACAAAATTTTGTTCCATGGGGAACAAATAATTCAGCACAATATGCTTCCAATTGGAGATCTTTCAGAAGAAGCGCAAGAAAAAAGGAACAAAGACTACAGATTCTTTCGCGAGCACAATACAAGAAAAATTTCCAGATATTGTACTAATTAAGATCTTATTAATAATTTGTTATGCACATCAGACCCATATATGTCCAGTATTCGACAAAAATGAAAATCAACCTCATTAGAGTTAGATGAAGAAGCTAAACAACTACTGCAAAATGAAAATCAAAGCTATTTGGAAGAAATTTTTACTAATATTGTTTAATTAATACTAGTTTAAAGATTATAATTTGTTTCTAATTTTAGTATAAATTTTTATTAATACATTTAAATAAAATATATGTGCACTTTAAATCAATAGTAAAAGTTTACTTAAAATTTTATCGATGTTGTGTTATGTATATAATATATCCAAATGGTATTGATATTGTTGGGAATTTCAGTGTTATTTTTCAGTTTAATCCTCACAAGAATTAGCTTTCTTCCAAAAAACCAACCTTTGGCCCCTGTGAATATTGAGACTAAATAAATGTCAGGGGCCAAATGTTGGCATTTTCTGACCAAAATTAAGTTTAGGAATAATAAATAAGTATTGGTTGTAAAATACGACTGAAGAAAATAAAAATTATAAAAAATACCTATTTAAAATGTCAAAATATTTAACTTTTACATGGAAACTCAACAAAAAATTAAAATGCATTTTTAACTCCACATTACTTACGTTCCTATGAGACGTTTGAACACGCAAATTGAAGCTTAAAGTCCCTCCTATGGAACAAAACAAATTGCGTAAAAAAATACCAATCCGGTCAAAAGTTATAGAGTTTTGACCGCTATCTCGCGAAATTGACCAATGTGCGACAGTCGGTTATGCGTTAGGAGCACTTGGGATTAACAATCTTGACAGCATTATCCTGTTACCCGATTGATAACAGTGACCAACCGTTGGTTTAAACAAACTTGCCTGCGTTGTCATAACGTTGGTAATTCAAAAAACTGTGTGCTGGTAAAAAAAAGCTTGAATTAAATTAATTTCAAGAAATATGCATACCCGGGTAAACATTTAGTATGGAGTCTAATAAAATGATATCCCATTTGATAAGTTAACATATATAAGCACATACTAATTGATCCGAATAATGGGTCATCTGCATGTACCTAATTATATCAAATTAAATATAATTTGATACAATTTTACCCGAAATTTGTTCATATCCGGGACATTAAATTATATCTAATTCGATATAAATATATTTGATTTTATAAAATTTTCGCCGATATTAGGTATGCTTTTAGTAACTTAAAGGTGTGCTAGAAATTAACAACTTTAAATACCAAATTTTTTTTTAATGAGTTTAATAAGTCTTAGATTGGCAGCATATATATTGTTTTATATGGAGTAAGATTATCAAGTACCATATAACAAAAATCTCTCAATAAAAATTATTAGATGTATTTGTATATAAATATATTAGCAGTAATGTGACTTCATTCAAAGTCAGATATGACTTTATCGTATTATATATGACTAGATATAATTATTTTTACCCGGGTAATAAAACACATTTAAAAAACAGCAATACAGTTCAGTTATTCTTGTAAATCATATTTAAATGTGTTAAATACAATAAAATAAAAATGTTTCTAGATAATTAGTTGTAACATTTTTAAAATCAATATTGGCAAAAAAAATTAGGGTTCTAATGGCAAAACTTTACAAACAAAATAGTGTTTTCCTAGTACAATACTAGTTGTACCTTTGGTAATATTTACCACGGTGGGTTTTACAAAAATGGCAGTGGTTTGCCAGTACTATTTGTTTGGTACGGTTGGCAATTTGTACCAGGGTAGTTTTATGACCGTTTCATACATAGCGTAACAATAATGTTTTATATTTACAGTATTAAAAATGTAAAAGGAAATATTTTTTTTTACAAAAAACAAGAACACGAATAACAAATTTATTTGTATGATATTTTATTTACATAAAAGCAAAAAAAAAAAAAAAACATACGCCTCAAAGTTATAATAATTTATTAAGGAACAAGAAATAATAGTTAGAAATTTTGAAAATGCATAAGTATGGGAAAAAAGGCAAATGCCCAAATTAAAACACCTACAAATAATTGCTTGAAATTAAAAACAATATTTAATTAATTCCGTTCTAATACAAACTTAAAATCAATTTTAATTTTTTTAAAAACAATGCACTACATTAATTTAATGTGCATAAAATTGGCCCAATTGATACAATTTTGAACCAGTTTGGAGGTACTTTTTCTATAGCTATTGAAAGCTTCTTTTCAAAGTTTTTGATTTAATTTTTGGATATTTGAATACTTGTTTAGTCAAAATTTTAATTTTATCATTTGTTAAGGTTTTTCGTTCGAAAAAGTACTTTCCCTGCCATTTATTGACGTCTACGCTTAAATATGACCGATCGTTCATGTTGATGCTGCAAATAATCGCGTTTTTGACTAGTTTGGTACTAATTTGTAAATTGAAGATTTTAAGTTACTTCTTACGTTTTAGAAATAGCTCAGTTATTATTTCGGCATCTTTTTTGTATTTGCGTAAGTTGTAGAAAATCCTCGGCTTTTCTATTACTCGCGTATAATTAAGAAACATTTTAAATGTTTTTCCATCGCATTGAACCCCTTTTTCAAGCTGCCTATACGATTTAGCCAGAATCTCATGGATAAGTCGGTCAAATTCCACTTTTAACCTTAATCAGGAATATTCTTAGTACTCTTAGTACTATTCAATATACTACACATTGACTTTCTATCTGTTCAGCAAACAGAGAAACTGTTTCTTCCAATAAGATTGATTATCAAAAAAAATTACAAATTTGTTTTAAAGTTCTTTTTCTGTTTTCAACATTTAAAAATAAATGTATGCTTGATTTTCAGATATTACTAAATTTAAATAATACCAACACTTCTCCACTTTTATCAGTTCAGCAACTCATTTATATCAAAAATATACTTGCTGGGTTATTAGCATATTTTTTATATTTTCAATACATTTTTCTTCTGTTGATGATGTTGTTGCTGATAGCAAAAAAAAAAAAAAAAATGTGTAATAAAAAAAAATTAAAAACAACAAACAGTAGTGTTGACAACAATGACTATATAGCACCGAAAAAGTCATTGACTCTATGGGTTATGGCAATAAAGCTTTCGCATCCTTAATAATATCATGGTACATCAAAAACAGGGGTCACTGTTTAAGGGTCTTTAGAACCTTTCCATTCTTTGATAACGACTATCTACTCATTTTATATGGATATGTAAATGTAGGTGTTTGTGTGTTTATATGCGTAAATATACATACACATACTCATACGACAAGTGTATTTGGCTATGTGGATTTGAGTGTTTGCCACTATGTCACAATATAATATTGCGGTATTTGTTCAAGTGTTTGTGGAATGTAATATCAAACCTAAAAACGTCTATCTACATTTACATAGTTAGTAAAATACATAAATACAGCATTTTTGCCAACAATGTGTTTTTGTAAATGCCCATATTTGTAACGTGTATAGACGTCTAACTATGAGTTCATATGTGTGTGCGTTTAAGTTTGGAAACATTGTATAATTGTATTTTTTTTTTTGTATCAACAAATTATCAGATGGTAAAATACATTCATGTTGGTATTTTTGACTGCATAATATTTTGTAACAGTTTTTCACACATAACGACGGTAAAAGGTATGTTATTAGGCTAACCAGCAATTTGGAAGTATGAGTTACACAAAAAAAGCCAAATTTGCTTTTGTGAGTGTAATTAGAACAGATGCTACACATTTGGGAAACGAAATTATGATTTTAATAACTTGTGTGTATTCGGTATGTTTGCTATGTATGCATTGATGAAATTAAACTTTTCGTTGTAATAAGTTTGGAAGTGTAAGTCACTTTAACCCATTTATTACTAAGCAACAAATCCGTGCTCATTTTTTAACAAAACTTATGGCAACAGGTCGATTTTCTCAGGCGCGGTTTCAAGGCGAAATATTGGCTTGATTAAGGAATTTTTATATAAATAAAATACTTTAAAAACAATTAAGACCTCGAGCTTGATTATTTGGAAAATTAGCATTCTAAGAAAAAGGTCGAATAATTTAACTATAATACTCTAAGTTCTTGTGATTTTTAAAGCGCCCACCATGAGAGGTGACATAAGTCATTAATAAAAAAAACTTAAGTACGCACTTAAAGTGTGCAGATTGTTTAGAAAATTAAATTTTTATATATTTGATAATTTCAATTACTCTTTCGAATCCCTTTTAACCCTTTCAAGAATCATTCTATGACCCTTTTTCAGTCGATTATGAACATATCTAGCAAAATCTTTCATAACCCAATAAGTGGTTAAATAATGGAAATTCATGGCTTTCTTTACACATTTTATTATTGGTCGTCTTAGGTCTTTATTTCTGTTAGGCTGTTTCGTATCTGTAAGTGGTCTCAATTAAAAAAAATTTTAAAATTACCTTGCGGGATAGCGGCCTGTCACAGGACAAGTCACGTGTCCGGTTGGTTGTGATATTGAGCAGTCACGAGACCGTTTTTTTTTTTTATATGAAAGGGACCAGTCACTTTCACATGGGCTTGTCCAGAAGGGAGTCAATTTAATTAGGTCACATGTCACAGGACCGGTGTAAAAGAACATGTCACTCAACTAACCTCAAAGAACATGTCACAGGACGCACGCAAAACAACATATACTGGAACTGTCGCAAACGAACTTTTCACAGAGCCAACGCAAAAGAACGCGTCAAATATTTACAACAAAAGATCATGTCAGTGAACTAACGCAAAAGAACTTATATCCGAACTAACCGCATTGAAATATTAATTCCTTAGTACAAAAACTTTTTGTGTTTTAATATAATTAGCGGTTAGAAAATAATTTTACTTATTTAGTCGGACTTTAGTCTAAATATTTCTATTCAAAAATTAGAGTTGTTCTTATATGAAGACGGTAAATAAGTTAAAATCTGTTTAATTAATTTGGAATAAAGAAAAAATATTATTTAAAAAAAAATATTATTTAAAAAAAAAAACATTAACAACCACTTTTTATCCTTTATCTACTTTTTCTATTTTTTATTTCAGTCGGAGTTCTCTCTCAAAATAGATACACTCACAAAAACTAGTTCAACATCTTGTATATCAAGTATACCATTTTCAGCAAATTTTTAGCTAAAATTGTGTTTCCAGCTAAAATTTTAGTTTAACTTTCTTAGCACCTAACTGTTTGGAACTACTGTTTTACTGATATTTTACTAATTTATTTTGGCAATTTTTATAATTTTGTTAAAATACTTAAGCATTATTTTAATTTTTTGTAAAGAGCAGGCTTTTGGTATCGTTATGAATGCAGTTTTATAATTTTTGGAAATGCACCCTACAGCTAGTATTGTTCAAAATGATACATTTTTGCAAAAAGTTTGGGAATTTCGGTTTGAGTTATAATGAGTGACTTATAATGATTGAAAATTTTATATTTTTGATCAAAATTGTTTGTATTTATTTAACATTATTCCGAACTATAAGATGTGTATAAAACAATAAGTTGCCATAAACACGTCTTGAGATATTAACGTCTGAAATAAAAAAAAACATCTTTTCTAATTCCAATTGAAATATATTTAAATATATGTATAAATGCATTTAATTTTAAAATGTCGCATTTCAAGGACCGCCGAGCGAAATTTGTTTACATTTTGTCTAAAAAAAATGTGAAAATTTGAGTCAAATTGGACCATGTTAATACATGATGCATATCGATCAAAGTTTGATGCTTCAATTTAAAAAATAAATAGTGTTTGTGTGCTGAACACAAGTTGCTTTAATCGATTTTGAGATATCGTTCTATACATCACATAAAAATACTGAAAACTATGTTACCAGATGCATGCGAAGCAAACCAAATTAAAATAAAAAATTTCACTGTATGTAAAGTACCAACTATTGAAATGGCAGACCACGGCACACGTAAACTTAAGTTAGGGTCGTAGTGGTATCTCCGTTTTAAAAGATTTTATCAAAATACGCAGAAAAAAATATTGTGATTCAATTCAATTCTTTATTTTTGTATAATATAAGTAAGTACAATTATTTAACAGACTTTCTTAAAGAATTTAGGATTTTTATCCTCTTCTGCTTAGATATATAATAACAATAATTTTATAATTAGTATTTATTTAAATATTATTAATAAGTTAAGGAGAAAATTTTCAAAAAACCTTTGTGAACATTTTTTTGGTTTAGGTTTTAGATAAAATGGTTAAAATAAAAAATAAAATTATGATGGGACAAGCTCATTGATGTGCGTGTACTCAGAATGTAAACATCTGTAGTTAAAGTTAGTCGTCAATCGTTGGATTTTATTATTTACAATTTCAACGTTGGCTAAGGTGTGTAATCGTTGAGTAGAGTAATGCCAAGTCAGATTGTGAATCATTTTTAATAATTTATTCTGCGCAATCTGCAGCTTCTTTACATGACACTGCGCTGTTGTGGACCAAACTGGGGCAGCATAAAAAATTATTGCATGAAAAATTGATTTAAATACTAAAGTTTTGTTGTGTACGTTTAGTTTTGAGTTTCTGTTAATTAAAGAATATAACAATCTCGTTATAATATTGACTTTATCTATCATATAAGGGATGTGGTGTTTGAATTTGAGTTTTGGATCCAATATGACACCTAGATATTTCACTTTATCCATCCAGGGGATAGTACTATTATTGAAGTATATAGGACTTTGTGGTAAATAGCAGGGTTTAAACTTCCTGGAGAAATAAATAGCCTGAGTTTTCTGTGGGTTTATGAGAATTTTCCATTTTGTAAAGTATGTATGAACTTCACTTAGGCCGAGTTTTTGGGATGTTAAACCGCTGACGAATTTTGTCTGCCATTTCCAAGTTTATTAACAAAAAATTGTCGGAACCACTTCATCTTTTTTAAAATGTTGGTCTTTATCATAATAACACAAAATAAACCACATTTCAAAAGCAGTACTCCATTTAAAAATTCTCTAATCTAAGTTTTAAGATAATCTACATCCCAAAAACTAGGCCTTAGTGCTGCTTGTAAATTGGCAAATACATCGGTTGATAATATTTCTGAGCTGAGAATCGCAGTGTCATCTGCAAAAATGGATGTTACACAACCATCTAATATAGGAAAGTCTGCTGTGTATAAATTATATAATACAGGTGAGAGACAGGAATCCTGGGGACACCCTGCTAATATTGGTTTTTGTGTTGAGTGGTTGGAGCCTATGAAGACACTAAAACTACGCTCTGAAAGAAAACTAAGTATTAGTTTAACTAAAGATGTTGGAAAATTTAATCTTATCATTTTATATATAACACCATTATGCCAAACCGAGTCAAATGCAGCCTTGATGTCTAGTAAGACCATACCAGTTGATTTTCCTTGTGCAAAGTTTGAGTTTACAAGGTTTCGGATTCTAATAAGTGGCTGGAGAGTGTTGTGCTCCTTACGGAAGCCAAATTGTTGTGCTGTCAATATACGTTCTGCATCAATATAATCAGTAATTTTTTCCTTTATGACCTTTTCCAGTATTTTGCTTAAAGATGATAAGAGACTAATCGGTCTATAGGAACAAGGACAATCTGCTGGTTTGTTTGGTTTCTTTATCGGCACAACTTTTGAGTGTTTCCATATTTTAGGGAAGTATTGTAGTCGTAAGCATGAGTTTATAATTACTGTGATGAACTTTAATCCTCTTTTTGGTAAGGCTTTGAGGCATTTATTAGTTATTCCGTCAGTACCAGGACTTATTTTTGACTTAAGTCTCTTTATTATCAATGATATCTTGTCTGCTGAAACTAATATATCGTTATCAGGAATAGTTTCGACGGCTCTAAGTTGATTAATAGCGTTGTTAACATCTGTTGTGGTTAATTGATCGCTGAGATTTGATGAAATTGAATGGTTTAAACTAAACATTTGAGCCAGTATTTCACATTTCTCTAGCTGCGTGTTGTAAGTTGCATTATTATGTTTAAGTATTGGGATGTTTGTAGGTTTCTTCTTTAAAATTTTTGAAATGTTCCAAAAAGGAGAGGAACCTTTTTCCAAAGTTGCCAGCTTATTGTTCCACGAAATGTTTTTATATTTCTTTATCTCTTCTGATATTCTATAATTATATTCCTTTGTTCGGGTATGGTCATTAACGTCTCTATATCTTTTCCAATTTCTCCTATACATATTTCTGATCTGTATCATATGTTTTATGTATTGTGGTAGAGTTTGAGAAGTAAATGTGCTTACTTTTTTAGGAACACTATAATTTACAGCAGCTAATAATGTGTTATTAAATGTCGTTATGAAAGAATCTATTTCTTCAGAATTATTAGCATTTTCATTAGAAATAACTAGATTTCGTTTAATAAATGAAGTGTATCTAGACCAGTTCGCTCTTTTAAAATCGTAAAAAGTTCTGTAGAAAGGAGTAAATTCACTATTTATAGTTATTTTGACAGGAAGATGGTCAGAACTCAAGTCATTTATAACACTGGCTGGAGTAAGGCTGCTCTCTAAATTGGATAAAAAGAAACCTGGGATAGATGCTCGTCTTCTTGGATCAGATGGAATATATGTGTGATCATTTGGATATAATAAATAAAAGTTTTCGGAATTTAGTTTTTCGTACAGAATATTTCCCCAGCAGTTTCATCTTTGGCAGCCCCATAAGCTATGCCTACTGTTAAAATCGCCACCAAGAATAAATTTTTCATTACTACTATGAAATTTTCGTAGATCGGATTTAAATTGCAATTTGTTGGTGCTATCTCTGCCAGCAGAGCCGCTTGGAAAATAGCAGGAATAAATGTTTATATAGTTTCCGTTTGTTGTTCGTAATTTAACGCCAATATTTTCAATAAGGAATGTATTTAGAGGTGGTAAGAGTGTGTGTTCCACATTTTTCCTAATCAATACTGCTACACCTCCCCCTCTATTAAAATATATTGTGATAAAAAATTTAATTCAACTTTTGTTCGATTTAAAACTCACTTTTAATTAAATGTTTAATAATATGTACTAACTGTTTAATTCAAAATGAATTTGGTATAAGCAAAATTTCCAGTTTTTACAACGTATAAAGGTTTGTTTTTAAATTTTAGCAATTTTTTTTCCAAAATTGCCGGTTTTTTAAACGTTTTCGATTTTTTAATTTTAGCGATTTTTTTACAATTTTGCTGATTTTTTTAAAATTTTTTAATTTTGGCAAATTGTTTTTAATTTAAGCAATTTTTTCCCCCAATTTTTGGCGATTTTCTTTATTTAATATTATTTAATGTTTTCATAACATCTACTAAAAATTTGTATGAAATAAAAATCAACATTCAATTAAATTTGTAATATATGTATATAAAACTATAATTGAAAATAATATGAATTGAATGGTTATAAATTATTTTAATTTTCTACAATTTCCTCAATTGAACCGAATTCAATTAAACTTTTAACTGAATCAACAAATAATGCAATTGAAGTTTTTAGTTTTTTCTGTGAAGACATATTTAATTTTTAGTTTGCATTGTCTTAAGCAATTTTTTGATTATAATCGAAATCTCTTATTTATTGCTTTTTTGTTGAAAATCAACTCTAACATTGATAGCCGTCCATTTTCAGTCGATGTTTTCTAATAAAATTTGAAGATTCGAACCATATAATACTCAACTACCAGGCATTTTCTATTTGATATAAGTCAAAAATAAATATTTTTATATTAAATTTATCAATATCATTGTTATTTCCTAACGAGTTGTATTACGTTCTTAAATATGTCTACTCATTTCTTGGGAGGGCTATAGCCCCTTGACCCAACCCCACGCCCTTTCCCACACCCCTAATCTATATATCGGTCATTCCACCAAAGAATGGCAAAAAAATGTGCAATTTTGACATTCGTTCTTCCAATTTCAAATAAATTTTGAGCGATTTTTTTTTAATTTAACCAATACTTAGGGGATGCCCCCTACTCATGCAGTGCATTGTATTGATCAGGAAAATAAGGTATGGGAAGGAGGAAAGAGGGAGTAGTGTTTGTGGATATTTGATTTAAGTTTTTCTAAATTGTAAGTAACAGGGAAGACTTCTGCGGGAAGTTTGTTCCACATACGAATCGTTCGACTAAAAAACGAATTTTCTCTGTAATGCGTTGTGCGAAACACAGGACAATCAACTACAAACGGATGTGCTCTACTAGATAAGCGAGTATTACGAATAAAAACTCGGGCTCGTGGAATAAGTTCACTTATCTCAGATGAGCATCTCCCATGGTAATATCGATAGAAAAGTGTCACACAACCCACATTCCGACGATGCTCCAATGAATCAATAGAGTTGGATACACTACTGTCATTGATAAGCTTCACCGCCCTCCCCTGAACACGGTCCAAAAGCTTCAGAATAGACAATGGAGCCCCTGCCCATATATGAGAGTTGTATTCCATTTTTGGCCGGATATAGCTGGTATAAATAGTAAGGAGATCGGATGGAGTGAAGTAAGTCTTGCACCGTTTTAGAAAACCGAGACACTTGAATGCCTCTTTCGACACTTGAAATACGTGCTTATTCCAACGGACATCACACTGTATTCTCATGCCCAGAACATCAAGAGTATCCGATTCCTCAATACCTATACCATCCATAGTTACAGATGACAATGTCAATTCCACAGCCCGTCTGTGGGTTAACATACAACATTGGGTCTTGCGTGCATTAAAATCGACCTTATTCGCGCGACCCCACTCGGAGATTGTAGAAAGGTCTTGATTGAGTGTGTCATTCATGTTCTGCCGCATGCCCTCTATCTCCAAAGAGTTTGGCCTGTGATCGAATGAAAATGAATGACAAATGTTGCTGTCATCTGCAAAAGAGTAGATAGGATTGATGGTCTGACCAAGAAGGTCATTAATAAAAATAAGAAAAAGGGTAGGAGAAAGAACAGAACCTTTGCGGTACCCCTGAATTTAGCTGAAACTCGTTTGATGAGACCCCATCTAAAACAACACGTATAGTGCGGTCTCTGAGAAAACTCGTTATAAATCGAGAGAAGACATTACCGACACCAAAAGCAACTAGCTTAGTCACGAGTGCCCCGTGCCACACACGATCGAACGCCTTAGAAATATCTAGAGCAACCACTTTACTCTCACCAAAGCGGTGGATTGACTGGCTCCAACGTTCCGATAGAAACGCCAACAGGTCTCCCGTAGATCGACCACTACGGAAGCCATACTGCCGATCATTTAAAAGTGAATTGGTCTCTAAATATTTCACAAGATGGTGGTTAACCATGGTCTCCATCACTTTGGAGAGCGCAGAGCAAATTGCGATTGGGCGGTAATTTTCAGGGTTGTTAGCCGCACCCTTTTTAGGGATAGGCTGGACATTGGCCACCTTCCAGCATGAGGGGAAAATTCCCGCACGTTACGAAGAGCTGAAAAGTTTTGCCAATGGACGTGCCAACGTTAAAGAGCACTGTTTCAGCACCAGTGCTGATATGCCATCCGGCCCCGGTGACTTATTTACGTTGAGATCCGCAAGAACCCTTTTTTAAAAGAAGATGCATCTTTGCAAAATATGGAATTTTTACTAAAAAAACAACAATTTGGTTTTTTTTTTGGTTCCCGAGGATTACCTATTTTTAACGATTTATTGAAAAAGCTTGTTAAACAACAAAAATGGACACAAAAAAAAGGGAACATTAACAAATGCATAAAAGCGTCACTAAAGACCAAAGCTCGTTATTAAAGAATGTTGGCACAGCAAGTCAAATTTGACTCATTAAGATATTTTGATTTTTGCAAACTCTGCAACTTTTTTGTTTAGGAACAAAAATATATAATGTCAAAGCATGCCAAAGATTTCATGGAATTCAAAAAACGTTTTTATCGTTTAGAAAAAGTGGTAATTAGGGAGGCTACTGAAGGGCTTTATCAAGGGGCGTGGAAAACAATTTTTTAAATCGTCTTCAACTAATCTTTAATTCTAGGGTATGACTGGCACAAATTTTTTTTTTTTTTAATTTTGCGGATCGCGCAGCTCTAATATATACCCAAGCCAAAAAAAAAAAAATTGTGAATTTTTGTATTATATATAACTATATCCGAAAAATAAGAACATCTAATTTTATCATATGATATATTCTCATACAATTAAGTATTATTTGATACAATTAGATCTGATTTGATGAAATAAGATATAGTTTGACACAGTTGTATCCGAATTTAGTTCTTATTCAAATGTATCAAACTAAATATGGTGTGATACAGTTATATTCAATTAAATACAATTGTATACAAGTATATGCAATTACATATGACATATCTACCCATATATATGTAGAACATATGTATTTAGATATTTTTATATATTGCACATTTCATATGAATATATATTTTGAAATATATTATTACAAATAATTGTATAAAGCAATATATGAGTATATACAAAATTTGTTTGCTTAGGCTACTTATATATCTAATATATAATGTCATAAAGGCCAATATATAAAAATATATATTTATATATATTACCTTATAAGAAACATACATGGCTATAGGGATGTAACGATTTGTCGTTTCATTAAAAATGGTTCCAAATGAAATAAATCCTTTTTTTTTTGGAAACGGTAACCCGTGACGAAAGTTCGCCGAAAATGTTAAATTTTGGGAAAAGGTGTATTATTTTCAAAAATTCCCCAAATTCGAAGTATGAAAGAAATTTAGTTTTTATCTCATTTCTTAATTTAATATACCCAACATTATTCAGATATAGAATTCTGACTTCATCGGATATCATTAACCCTCTTTAGCCTGGAGTCAAAAATGACCCACGAATTTATTATTTTAGTTATGAACATTTTGTTGAACAAGTACGATATATTTTTAAATTTTTAAACATTCTATCACCTTTTTAAACATTCTTCTTCGAACGACGTCAAGAAAAGTTGACTTTGAACTTTAAGCATATGACATACATTTTTAAAAGTAATTTTATCGTTTTTAATTTAAGAACTCAGTGATATTCGTAGCATCTATGCCTTTCATCACATGTTAATTTTGTAAAGACATTTGAGAACTTTCTTTTACGATTTTTTCTATTTTTAAAACCCCATATTTCCCGCACCAATGGGTCGGGAGAGCCAAAATTTTGTGTCAACCTTATTTGCATAAGAGATAATATTTTTGCTACATTTGAACAGATTTGGTAGGGCTGAGTAAAATCAGTTTGTTGGTTTTATTTATTTTAACTCCTAATCATTTTAATTTAAAAACCAAACTTAACCAATTTCAACTATCAAATACGATTAGTTATGAATATATTTTATATAGCTATGAAATATGAAATGTTTATTTTGAAATAAAATATTACCATTTAACATCTAATATAAGACCATACTAAAAAATGTATGAATGAATAACTTAAAGTATACCGGCAAAATATATTCTTAAACTAAAGCGCCAAACCTTTAAAACAAAAAAAACATAATGAATTTAAGACCAAAATTAAAAAAAAAATCGAGACAAATACAAAGAAATACATAAAAGAATACACAAAACAAAAACCGATTGATAATGTCCTTAACCACAGACAATATAACATTAATATACGGAGATTTGGCATGAACTCTAATATTTATAAAATCTAAGCATGCGCATTAAGCGCACATATAGGAAAAAATGGCTGCCAACTCATAAAAGAAAGTTAATAATACACCACACCAAAAAGGAAATGGCAAACAAAAAAGTGGAGGAGTTTACTGTACGCTATGGCTGATATTACAACTAACATTATATTTTAGTAGCAGTTGGAACTTTGAAGGAATCGCACGGTTTAACGGAAAAAAAATGGAAGTTATTGGTTCAATTGTATTGTGAGTGTTATACAAAAAGTGCATTGTTTAAAGTGTTGGTGAAGAGATATTAAAATAGAGAAAGAGAGTGTAGTGATTAATATTTCTAAATAAGAAAAAAACAAAAGAAGTATTTAATAAAAGAGCCTAAAACAAGAAATATATGGGGAGGCCTAACGGAAATAATGAAAAGGCGGGAGAGAGATAACAAAATGATGAAAATTTTTTTAATTTTGTTGTAAATGTCAAGTGTAATGTCATTTCAATCTCAAGTTAACATTGTTTGTAGTAACTTTGTGCCAATACTTCCAAAAGAAATGTGAACAAAATTACAAATTTTAACATAAAAATAGAAAAGTTTTTAAAATCAAACGGAAAATTTTAGTCAATAATGTGAAACTAAATCAAAAATTTCCACATCAAATTCTGTACAAAACAAAAATTAATTGAAACCTAAATCTTTTAGCAATTGTGCCAACTAAAAAGTGTCAAATATTTATGAGAAAAAAATTTAAAAATATTAAAATAAAAACCATAAAGCAATAAATGATTTAATCTTTAAGCCATTATAAATTGGAAAATTCATGTAATGTTTGTGTACAGCACCTGGATAACTAAACTACACATAACATTGCTTTCCGAGTGAAGTGATTTTCTAAAAAAAAAAAAAAAAATTTGGCAAAAATATAAAAATTTATATAAATTTAACTTCTCCTAAATTGGAATTGAATAGAATATTAAAAAACAAATCAAATCATAACAAATCAAATCAGACATCATGTGGATTAGTTGCCATGCTGTTATAATTTTACTTCTATTGCATTCCGGTAGGTTGTCTTAGTGTGTGTGCGTATATATATATTCTTATTTTTCAAATGGATTTGTATTTTTCACGTGTCTAAAGATTTCAATGTATTTGTTTAAGAGAGCAACAAATACATAAATTATTTTTTAAAGAAAATGCATTTTCTTATCATTTTTGTTTTACTATTTATTCTAAATAAATATTTGGTATATAAATAAAAATCTTAAGTTGAGTTAAAACAATTATGAGTACAGTGTAAAATATTTTAAAAATTTCTTTCATGTTAAAAAAAAAAAAATCGTGTAGTTTAGCTTGTTTCAAACCCCGGTGTCTGATAAGATATTTTCCTAGCTCGAAATGCATGTATCAATCTAGCCTAAAATAACACTATGATACACTGCAAAATCACTTTGCAGCTCACCTAGTGTATGTTATCCCAGCAAAAAATAATACATACCCAGAAGCACTTCCGGAAGGCATAATTTGATAACGAAGCGCTTCCAAAGCAAATAAAGAAGACATGATTTTTGTTCGCGATATCCCACTTGGTAAAGCGCTTCTTTCATATGCTCTTAGAATTTATAAATTCATGCCTTCTTAGGCACTAAGAAGCGCTTTTTGTATGTTGACAACATTAGTGCTTCATGGTATGTATACTTTATTGCTTCATTGTAAGCAATATTCACTGCTTCAAAGAAGGCATTCTGAGAAGCACAACAGAATGCCTTCCCTAATTGCTTTATAGTATGCAAGGCGGTAAAGCGCTATTCTGGAAGCATACAAATGTAGTTACTGCTTACGAAATCCAGGTTATTTTTTCCTGCGATAAGTCTAGCTGAGTGCATTACAAAACCGATTTGGGAACTTTAGAGAGATATACCTTTAAATAATCGAAATAACGGTAAAAGAATATTTTTTGCAACCGCGCGCATTTAAACATTTATAACTCAGTAATTTTTTAACCGATTTTTAATTTGTTAAACGAATTTGAAAGAAAATAACCTGTACGCAGAGAAAACATATGGGTGCAATATAATTGTGAGCGTTGTGGTGTAATGGTTAGCGCGTTGGACTGTTACACAGATGGTCCCGGGTTCGATTCCCGGTGACGACAACATCAATTTAGAAAAATAATATGTTTGAGTTTTCTATCACTTATATGTATCGCTGCGCCCACCTTCGGTGTCCCCATAGCACTTAACCCCACCGAAGTAAAATAATGAATCAGGGCTATGAAACAAAAAGCTTCAATAAATTCGCCAACTCTACATCAGGTGGCGAGCAACAACTGTTCTAAGACTTATCTACTCGCGCAATTACAGTGTTGCCATGTTTGAAGCCCTTCATCTTTCACCACCTTTCATCTCTCCACTATCCCCTTTCCAAAGAAAGCAACACATTAATTGATAGGAAGAATTTCCTGAGTGTTGCTTCTCTTTATAAAAAAAAAAAAAAAAAAAAAAAATTGCGGCCACAAAACTGTGTTTCCTACAGCCATAAATGGTTGTTTCAATTAAATTATTATTATATCAATCATATTTCACCAATAACATGATGCTTTCATCAGGTTCTTATTTATGGTATTTAAAAGTCGTCAATATCATTGTTTGCTATATGAAAAAGCATTTTATGTAGTAACGCAGCAAACTGGCCTGTTTAAAACTAAGCAGCGAATGTGCCTTGGGAAAAACTGATTTCTGAACAAAGTTCATGCTAATATTTTCCATATGTTGTTACTTTTTGTCTGTTAAGGGGAAATCAGCTCGAAATACTAATAACTGTGCAGAATTACAACATTAACGATCCATTGTATTCAAATTTTTATTTTTCGTAATAAAATTGGTTTAAATTTTGGACTACCATGTATTTATTTGTTAAGTTATGGAACGCCAATAATGTGCGTGTCTCAAGTGTTGGGAGATGTTTGCATTAGCAAATGGAATCCACAAAAAAAAAAAAAAAAAAAGAAACTTTTTTTTTAATTTTCAACATTGTGTAACGATAGAAATAGCGATAACAATTAGAAATATGCACTTATGGACACCAAATCTTGCAGTTAATGTATTGTTAATTCAAACGTTATAACACGTTTTTCTTAAATTTAAAAATTCCGAAAGTTATTGCGAAATAAATTAGTTCCAAAGAATTTAAAAATTGTTGATATAAGCCCAGGTATCTTGTCGTATATAATCATTTTTTTAGCAGTTTTTGCATAAAAAATGGCGTTAAAATTATTTTTTAATTTCAACATTTTCCACATGCGCGTGGAGGCCAAAACCGCTAATTTAGGGTCTCTTTTACTACAGAGCAAAAATTAGATCTGACATTCGATTCTACGTCAAAAATTATTTAAATTGCAATTGTCAATATAGTGGACAAAAAACTTAGTTTTTTCAAAAACTTTTAAAATTAAAGTTTTTAATCATACACAATAAAAACGTATTACCTACATTGTACATTTTTGACATATCGCGGACAGCTAAAAAGTGAATTTTGTAAAAAAATAAAAAATTTTTTTTTTTCAGCACACCGTGATAGTACGTGTGGTAGAATATCGAACCGGCGACATTCTGCTTTTGAGACAATTACTTTACCTCCAGCCTTAACTCAATTTGAATATGTTTTTTTCAAATTTCAGCCATGAATATTTTTTTGTTTCAAATTTAAATATTTGTATACAAATAGTTTTGTATGTATTTACAACAGAAATTCGGTTGCTAATCTCAGTATTATATTAGAGTTATTTTAAAATTTGTAACGAAACTAGTATTTTAGACAGAGTGATTGTTTTTTTGCAGGCGAAACTTATTAATATTCGATTTTAACTGCAAATATTTTATTCGAGTGACAAAATCTCCGATAAGTGTTTGGTTGTTGGTATTAAAAGTAATGTAGGAGATAATAGTTTTTCAATATTTATTACAAAAACCAATATTTTGAATGCTGTGACTGTGTTTTGGTTAATTGTATATATTTTCTGTTCGCAATATAGTTTAATTATTCTCATGATGAATTTAAGAACTTGAATAATGTACAATGGAATTGCAACCATTTATTCTCTGTGTATTATTCGATCGCTGACAGAATTTTGTACTTAAAAATTGTTAGAGCTATCTTTAAGGAATTTTTAAAGTTTTTAGGATTTTAAATTTTCTCTGACGGATAAAGACGATCATTTTTAGTGCTTTTTTGTTGAATATTAGAATCTGCTGAATATAGATGAAGTCTTACTTTACCATTTAGTTTTTGAATATAAAATAATAAAATTATATTTATTAACGCTTTAAAAATGCACCGACTACATATATGCGTTGTCAGAAATGTCTAATATATCAAGATCTTCTCAAATTTGTTTAAGCTATTAATTTGCTCAAAAATAATGTAAGTTTGTTTTTCATTTTAATATTTTATTTTTATTAAAAAAATAACTTTTTGTGTCTGTCTTTTCCGGGATTTGAACTCGAATATTCTGAGTAATTGGCGGCTCCTCTACCCATTATACATTATAAATGTAAAAAATCACAAATGTTTAGTGCTAATTTTGGATTTAAATATATTGTTAGGAAACATTGTCTTAAATTCTTTTACCAATAGCAATCATTAGTTGCGTTTATAATCACTGCAATCCACAATTCGGTTGGTTCTACCAAAACCCTAATTTAATTGTATATTTGATTATAGTGGTCGTGACCGCCAGAATTCGATTGGCAACAAATTCGGTGGCCACAACTGAGACTGTTTTCTGGGTGTGGATCTTACGAATTTTTTCTTTAATAGCTACTCAAGGAGGGGGAATTTTAAAAAATGTGTAAGAAATATACACCGTTAGATTTATCATAACTTTTTAACGCGTCAACAGAAAATTAAAGAGTCATTTTAAAGATCAAATCCTCTTCTATAAACAGTGTGGCACAGAAATATTTTTTTTTTTCGCAAAAAGGATAACGAAACTGAATAAATGTCCTTAATTCGTGAATATCTTTAAAAATACATAAAAAAATTTTATAAAATAATTTTTAAATTAACCTAATTTTTAAATTACCTATAATTCGCTTTAGAAGAAAAATTAAAAAAAAATAAAACAAAGTTTTTCTAAAACTTCGGGTTCTGATGAGATCTTTAGCCAGATCGAAATACTAGTATCAACCTAGCTAATATGTCTGACATGCTTTATTTTTGTAAATATACGGAGGTTGAAAGATGGTTATAAATTGAAAAGTTAGTACTGTTTTCCTATTTCACATGAAATTCTAGCAAAATAAGAATGCAAGTGAATATCAAATGAAAGGTATTTTCAATATGTATTTTACGCCCATACATTAGCGTCAGTTATAGAGATTTGAATTTGAAAAATTTAGAATTTTTACATTTATGGTCTGCAAAATGACGCTTAGTCTTATCAGTTTCGAGTCCAGAATAATTTTACAGACTAACCTTCAACTATTGAGTACTGATTTAACTGGTTTTGTACACACATATCTAGAGATGGGCAAAGGGTAAATACCCAAATGGTAAATACCCGGTAAAATAGGTAAATTGGGTAAAAATTGGTAAATACCCGGGTATTTACCAAAAAGGTGGGTATAAACTATGTCGTTGCTTTTCGTTGCCAAACTGCGAACAAAAACAATATCTGGCTTAGAAACTAGAAAATTTATTACACCTTCACTACGAATGTTGCTCCACCCGTCACACTGGAGATGCAAGTACCTTGCTGACTTCAGTTGCATAGTAATATCGTTTGCTGTTTCATTATATAGTTCGTTTAGATACTTAGTGGAAATTGCCTTTCTGCTTGGCAATTTATATGAAGGTAGCAATTCTTCAAAAAAATTGTACCCACAGCGGATGTTCCTCCATTGAAAATGGGGCACCAGATACACTAATGGCCTTGGACAGTTTCTCATGAAGGTCCTCTTTATACTCATCAGACATTATTTGGCATGAGTTTGATGATTGAAGAGAATTCAAAGAGCTTAAAACATCACGAATTTTAAATTGAAATTGTTGTCAGTTCACGTGGATTCGTTTCATCAATAACTCGTTTCACCAAAACGAGACATTTTAGACATTTCATTAATTGTTTTGTCATTTTATTAACATTTCCCTGTTTATAAGCCGTGTCACAATATCTGCAAACAACTGTGTTTGTGTTGCTTCCACTTGTAAAATGCTTCCATATTTTTTCATTTTTAGGTCTTCCCATGACTGAACATAAAAATGATTAAAGTTTATTGTTGCATTTCATCAATATTAGCTTCACTAATAAATACATACCTTCTCCACAATTTTAAGTCAATTCAATCCACTTTAATATAGTTTTAATATGATTTTATCCGTTTTTGATATTTAACAACAGACGTGCTATTGAAAACATTAAATCAAATTACTAACTTCAAATGAAGTTTCAGCTGATTGACAACTAGATCTTGCTAGATGTTGCATTTCAAATATTTTTTATAAATACCCAAATAAATTCCCAAAAAAGGTATTTATCTTTTATTTACCCGGTATTTACCCATGCATCGGGTAAATACCGGGTAGAATCCCATCTCTACACATATCACAAGAAAACATTAATTTTTTATTTTTGATAACCTCATTTGTCTTGGATAAAATCAAAAAAAAAGTTCTTAAAAATCTTTATTGCATCAGTAACGTGGCAAATAATAGATCTAATTCAAATGTTTGAGTATGTATTAAAGTATAGTATGTGATAACAAAAATCTCGGTATTCAGTTTAAATACATGTGGTCTCCTTTTTAACATGCTTATCGATTTTAACATATTAAACTTTGCTGTAGGGAACTATGAAAATATATTAAATTTTATATTAAATATCAAATACTTTTACAAAAAATCCGTTTATTTTTTAATCCATCTGATTCCCAACTAACTTAAAAATTCTTTATGTTCTTAGCAATACTTTCAGTTAATTGGGAAATGGATTTCATAAAAATTAATTATGGGGTTTTTGAGATTTTCGCGAATTAGGGACATTTTTTCAATTTCATGATCCTCTTTGCGAAAACATTAATTTTTATGTCTCACTGTTTATAGGAAGAGGATTGCATCTTTAAAATGACACCACATTTTTTCTGCTGACGCATTCAAATGTTATGACAATTCAAATATTGTATATTTCTTACACATTTGTTAAAAACTCTCAACTTTACGTAGCGAGAATTTTGGAAAAAGAAAATTTACGTAAACTCCGTAAATACGTAATTTTCCTTTTACTAAAATCAGAAGATGTAAAGTTGAAAATGTTATTTTTTTGTTGTCAATATTTTTAAAGTGTCCCTAAAACTAAATTTTGTGAGGAAAAATGGAATATTTGTAACTGTAATACAAAAAAAAAAAAAACAACCATCATTTCGCAACAATCATTTTCTCATCAATACAAATTTCTAAACAGAAGTAAATCCTGTTTAGAAATTTCTTAAATATTGAAGCATACAAATTATTAGGGAAAGGATTCAATGATTTTGTAATAGTTATTTAGAAAAAAGCACAGTTTCTTGTGACCTGTAAGACCCAGGCACGCAGCTAGGAATTTTCTTAAAATAAAAAAATGTCTGCCTATAAAAATAAGTTTTACCCAGTATCGAAAAATATAATTCTTCATAGATTTCAACAAATAGTAGGCAAGATAGGCATGGTCAAATATAAGAAAATTATAAATTTTTGATCGATATTCTTTAATTTTGTTTTTGGAAAAAATCCAAAAGAATTTCAAATCAAATACAACTGAATTTATTTTGAATATTCTGCAAAAGATTAGAATCGATTTTGAAAAATATTTATTTTTTAATATTGTTTTAAGCAATAGCTTTTCAAAAATGTTTTAAATTTTTGTATTAAAAATACAAAAATTGTTTTTCTGATGGTAACACAACAAACACACATACTACATTTACTGATATACAAAGTATATTGTAGAGTTGGGCATTAGAGTTCATAGTTCATTTCGTTCTTTTGCATTTATTGAACTAGTTCGCTATTTTAGCTCATACACTCACAATATTATAACGTTAAAAATTACCTATAATACCTATTAACTGAAAACACAATTAGAAAAATGACTACTTATTTTCCATTATATTTTGATATTTAAACATACACTCAAAAAAATAAGTTAGTAGAAAAGTTAGTAAAACGTCTTGTAAATCAGATATACTATTTTTCAGCAAATATATTGCTAAAATTATGTTTACAGCTAAAATTTTAGTTATACTTATTCAGCACTTAACTGTTTTGAACTAATGTTTTACTATACTAATGTTTTACTTATTCATTTTGCTAAAAGAAATAGTGCTGATTAGCACATTAATTAATGAATTGGATGTCGCGGCATGTCCAGATGTAGTATTGACTAGGAAAATGATACTAAAAAGTACAACTCTAGTAAGACATATAAAAATATCAAACATGGAAGATTTTTGTATCTGTTTTTCAGACATAAAACAAAATTGTGGATTGAAACAACTTAAACTTTGCGTTGTCGCCGGCTTGTGAAAGTAATTGTCTATTTATTAAATAAAGACAAAATAAAATATTTTAATTTAATAAAGATTAAATGTGTATTTGTAAAGCAAATCATAATCAGTGTGGTCAAATTGCAAACAAATATACAGCAGGTAGACAGACTGAAGCGAAAGACAAAGACACACATCTTAGTTAGATTTCTATGTTTCGTTTTTCTTATTGCAAAAAAAAGTTGTTGTACAGTGAACTCACAGAAACGTGAACATCCAGTAACATGAACGTCCCAGAAACTTGAACACATTTTTACATTGACTATTCCAAATCGTGAACAAAGTTCTTCAATATTTTAGTAATTTCGGTAACTCCCGAATAATAATTTCACCACGTTCTTATAGTAAACACCTTTTCTAAGGTTAACAAAAAAGCTCATTAAATATTTTCCTGTATCTCCGAATTTAAGAATTTTTTATATAAAAATTGTTTTAAAACGTATACAATTCAATTTAAATGGAATTAGCAGTTATTTTTATAGTAAATGTATTAGAAATTAAGAGCTGTTAAATATAAAAACGTATTAAAGTCTATAATTTGGGTATGCCAAAATTGTCTTAGATTCCGAATTTGGTCTATTTAAAGTCAAAATGTGGAAGCTTGATTTTCACCGTAGACGTATGGTCTAGTGGACTTTTTTGCTCAGTGCAATCCCAAGAATCAGAAACGCGAAGCGCCCATTAAGATTTTTTTCCTTCCATACTAATCGCCCCACTCTAATGTATATGTTATATTTTGTTATTTTTTCGTTTCGCTTCTATAATTCTCTGCTGCATTAGCGTTCCTTTAAAATATAGCATGATTTAGACAATAATTGATGTAAGTAGTTCAAAGATAATTTCGTTTATGATATATATAATTATTTCTATTTTTTTAGATATTACATTAATTCATGTCGTTAATTCGGGAGTATGAACATTTTTATATTTTGTAACGAATTGCAAATTATTTTTAAAAGAATCACAAAAATATGTTTTTATGATTTTCAGCAAATAAATTAACTAAAGTATAATTTTTCTACAAATTTTTTGAGTTTTTTTTATTTTTTATTAATTTTTAGCAAGGGTATTTTAATTTCTAATCCACTAATTGTTAGCAAAACTTTTTCTGAATCTACTAATTTTGTTGCTAAAAATCAGCTCGATGATTTTCAGCAAAAGATTTTGTTGACATTAGCAACTTTTTTGAAAGCATCCTCCTGACTAAAATTTTGCTGACTCAGCAAAAGTTTTTGCTGACTTTACTAACTATTTTTTTTAAGTGTAGTAAAAGCAACAGGAAGCCTTTTAAAACAACCTTTAATATTTAACGGGCAAAATGTAAAATAAATAAATAAATTTTTTCCGTTGTTTTTGAGATTTTAAAGTTTTTTTTGTGATTGCAAAGCAGAAAACATACACAAGCCAATATTTGTATGTTTGAATATCTTTTAAATTCAATTGAAATAGTTTTGTAGTTAACAAACTCTTTATGTAAAAAAAATATGGGAATTATTGGACTTTTTTTTTAAAACGAAAAAATTAATTACTATATTTAACTGCCACTACCGAAGGAACGTATATTTCTATAGTTTGGTTGAAAAAGTTAAAAAAAAAATTTTTCTATCAAGTTTATTTGATTCTTCATTTAAAAACAAGCTACGTAAAACTTTAAAATAAACTTGAATCTGTAATAGAAAATATATTGTGAGTTTACGTTTGTTCGACAATTTTTTTTTTTCTATTATTCATATTTTTATAATGGTCAATGGTTTGTTTAACAAATCTGAATAATATGAGAGAAAATCCCAAAGGAACGGTTAAAAGTTATCTAGTTCAATTGTACCCGTTCATTTGGGATTTTCGCTCATACTGTGGAGATATGTTAAACAAACAATTTACCAATATATCAATATAACAATATGAATAATTGAAAAAAATTTAAGAACAAACGTATAAACTAAAAAACGAAATAGTTCAATAAATCCACATGAACGAAATGAATCTTGCGGTAGAGCAATATTCAAACTAGAAATAGTTTTTTGAGATAGGCGTGGTAGAGAAGATTAAGCATACTTTTTCTAAAAATCATAACTACATTGTAAATTTTTTATTGAATTAGACTGCGCAGTTTCTGGTAACACAACCTTCATCAGTAATCCTTTTTGACAATACTGTAATTATTTGTTATGGTTTTTATTGTTTGATTGCATCTATATGAAATGTTTATTTATTAAATGCAATCCTGACCGTGGCTTGAACCTGCTTTCTTTGCCACATGCACTTCGCACTACACTTAGATAGAGGCTCTAACTAACTGATCTCAGTAAGGTCGATTTTTGCTGTGGCTTAAAACCAGTTTCAATTACACGGGGTCGATTTTACATTTAATTGTAATTGCAGAAGATAGCTAAGACAAACACCACAACAATTCACAATTGTTAGAAAATCATATGTAATCTAATTTCCACTATTTACCACATTTTGTGAGTTGGCGCAACTATGATGTATTTTTGTACATACGGTAGTTTGGCTATTCACGTAGTTAGGGAAGAGTTGCCAGGGAGCAAATTTTTGATATATTTTATTGGGGATTTTTAAATTTATTCATCGTCTTCTTAGACAGTGTACAATTAATACTATAATTAATATGCACATATTTTTCAATTGTTTGAGATAGGCGTGGTAGAGAAAATTAAGCATACTTTTTCTAAAAATCATAACTACATTGTAAATTTTTTATTGAATTAGACTGCGCAGTTTCTGGTAACACACTTAGACAGAGGCTCTAACCAACTGATCTAAGTAAGGTCGATTTTTGCTGTGGCTTAAAACCAGTTTCAATTACACGGGGTCGATTTTACATTTAATTGTAATTGTTTTTTAAATATAAAATTTATAAAATACAGTCATTGTTGTGTGTTTATCATATCTAGTTTCCTCCAAATATCCTTTTTTAACTTTTTTAATTGAGCGCCAAGCTGTATTCGATATAATTTGCCTGAATTTTTAACAGTTGTCAAATTTAATTAAAGATTTTTATTTTGACAACGAATTTTATTAAATGCTGATGATTTACCTTATTTCGAATTATTTTCACTGAGACGATGTAAACTTTGGGCCAAAACTACATTAACTTCTTTTTTTCCTACGGTTTTCAACTTTTCGCAATGCCCAGACTTTCTAGGGTGGCAATAAATCTTTATATTGCAGTACTAAAGGTTCTTGAACGATATTTCTATTTGTGGATGTAAATGGTGCTTTCTCTCTCTTTCCGTGTGTGATTTGGATACTATCCACCTTTATGACGATTGTCAAAATTTCCAGCTGCCAGCAACATCGAAAGATCTCGAACCACATAATTAAAGTTTTTTGTTTGTTACAATCTTAGCATAATGACAACTATGAATTTCTAGTTGCAATTAACCTTTAAAAACACATATTTTTGAAAGATATTCAGAATAAATTCCGAAAATGAATTTCACTATTCATCAGTCCATATAATATATTTTCTAATGCATATTTTGACTTTCTTAATAAATATTTTTTAATTTAATTTTATTTATTTATTCATTTCAATAACCCAGCCTGAAGACCATAATCGGTTACAAATTTCTAATAAATTATACAAAGTAAACAATAAAATTTGATATAAATAAAATAATAAAAAATTAGATAATGATGAGAAAACGATATAAGATATTCAGAATAAAATCCGAAAACTAATTTCACTATTCATCAGCCCATACAATATACTTTCTAATGTATTTGATCTAGAATTGTTTGTAATTGAATTGTATTGTTGTAATCGAAAAAGACAATAAATGTATGCATACAAAAAATAGATGATTTCTTTGTATTTGACCACGCCTATCTCGCCTATTATTTATTGAAATATATGAAAAAATTAATTTTTCGACATTGATTTCAATGAAAAACTGAGTAGAAACAATTACATTCCAGCAAATATGAATATATTTTATTTTGGTTTAAAAAAATCCTAACTTCTTCAGGCCATAAAAAGAGAATTCGAACTAACTTTACAAACCCCTTTAGACATTTTGTTTATTCGATGGTCTACTTTAATTTCCTACGGAAACCATAAAGGCTGATGTTTCTTGTGACACAGTGTTATCAGAGTCAGTTTTTGTTTTTAACTAATACAAAGTTCATTTCTTAAACGCAACTTTTTAATGTCTTAATTAATAATATCTGCATAAAGCGCAATAAACAATAGTTCTTTAAGTATTAAAATTAAAAAATCATTTAGAATTGTTAGGCTTTAAATTTCAAAAAAAAAAATTAAAAAAAATATGATAATGAAATAGAAATTTATATTTTTGTTTAAATATGTTCATTAGGATATTGAGAAAAAAACCTATATGCACAAACTGTGGCAAATATAGTCTCGATAGTTGTTATAAATATCAATTTTTTTTAATTATCCTTCATCTCCGAAAAAAGTGCCGTTTGGTATATCTAATGAACTCGCAAATCTATAAACTCAAATTTTGTCACGTATATTTAATTAATTAATTTATTTTTTTTTGTTTCTTCATTTTACTTAACCGAGCCCTTAGAGCCATATACAGTTAATTTAATGACCAGAACAAACTAAAACAAAGCATTTTTGTTTATTTGAATGCTTAAGTGGTAAAAATGGGCTGAGAGTTTTCAAAAATTCGATTTCCGAACACACATTTTGATATGTAGATGGAGGAGAGGACATATACGTAAACCATTTTCTTTCTAATCTAAGCTCCTTAACAAGAATCTAAAGTCAAAATAGAAATATACTCGTAGCCACAAGCAAAAAGTCGGTAGTGAAAGATCTAAAGTTTTATAGATTATCTTGCAGTCCTAAATGCAAAAAATAATATAGAAAACGTGCGCTATTCGCAAAAAAATACTTTTTTCCCGTTATATAGAAAATGTTATGGTATATTTGCTACTTCTCAAACCACTTTTGTAATACACTGATCTAGACCCAGAAACCTACAATACACTCAAATTAAATAGCTAGTAAAATCAGCAAAAAATTTTGCTGAGTCAGCAAAATTTTAGTCAGGAGGGTATTTGCAAAAAATTGCTAATGTCAGCAAAATCTTTTGCTGAAAACCAGCGAGCTGATTTTTAGCAACAAAATTAGTAGATTCAGCAAAAGTTTTGCTAACACTTAGTGGATTAGAAATTAAAAAACCCTTGCTAAACATTAATAAAATGTTTGCTGAATATTAGTAGACTGAAAAAAACTCAAAAGATTTGTAGAAAATTTTTACTTTAGTTAATTTATTTTGTTGAAAATCATAAAACATATTTTTGTGATTTTTTTTTAAATAATTTACAATACGTTACAAAATATAAAAATATTCATACTCCCACATTGACGACATGAGTTAATGTAATATCTGCAAGTATATAGAAATAATTATATATAACATAAACAAAATTATCTTTCAACTACTTACTTCAATGGTTGTCACAATGATGCTATATTTTAAAGGAATACTAATGCCGCAGAGAATTATAGAATCGAAACGAAAAAATAACAAAATGTAATATATACAACCCGTTTTTTTTTGCAATAAGAAAAAGGAAACATAAAAATTTACCTAAGATGTATGTCTTTGACTACCTGCTGTATATTTGTTATCAACTTGACCACTCAATTTGACTACAAATACACATTTAATCTTTTTTGAATTTAAATATTATATTTTGCCTTTTATTTAATTAATAGACAATTACTTTCACAAGCCTGTGAAAATGCAAAATTTTAGTTGTTTCAATCCACAATTTTGTTATATGTATGAGAAAGAGATACAAAAATCTTCCATGGTTGATTTCTTTATGTGTCTTACTAGAGTTGTACTTTTTAGTATAATTTTCCTCGTCACTACTACATCTTGACATCTAATTCAGTTTGCGTACAACTTTTAATCTAGTTGTCTTTCACACTATTGAAGTGCTAATCAGCACAATTATTTTAGCAAAATAAATTAGTAAAACATTAGTGCAATATTAGTAAAACATTAGTTCAAAATAGTTAAGTGCTGACTAAGTATAATTAAAATTTTAGTTTAAATCATAATTTTAACAAAAAATTTGCTGAAAAATAGTATATCTGATTTACAAGATGTTTTACTAACTTTTCTACTAACTTATTTTTTTTAAGTGCAGTTTAGTACAGCACATTGTTTTTAGCAATTTTTAGTTAAAATTTTTTTTAGCTGTTTAATAGATTTTTCCATTATTTTCACATGTTTATATATATGAGTATATAATGGTTTCCATCCCTGGCTTAGGGTTAATGTATCCCCAAATTTTAAATAGAGAAAAAAAACGAATCTAATTTATTTTATTGCCATTGGGATTTGATTGTTTATACATTCATATTTTTAATAATTTTATGTTTTTGTTTTCTCTATATAAAAATTTTTAAATTATTTTGGGGCTTATGTTAATCTGTTTTTTTGTTTTTTTTTTTAACATTTCCATTCGTCGAAATTCCAAAAGTAGATATTCATAAAAATATGATACACATAAACATTTAAAGAATTTTTTATTGTTGTGTATGTATTTCATTTCAGTTGTTTCATTTGTTTTATGATTTTACTCCTTTTTATGTTTTATTATTTTTTTTTCTTTTATAGAAATTATACATCACATTTGTGTGTATTTGGAACTACGCGCCATTACTCGTTCATTATACAACTAGAATGTTGAAAAATCTGGGAAACATTTGGTTTTACGATAAACATGAGGGCTTTAATAAAAATGATTTCATAAAAAATGTATGTTTTGCAGTCGGAATGAATTGTTGTAGATTGTTTTTGGAAAGCTAGTCTAAATATTTTTTGTTTCAATCTCATTGTAACTAGAAAAGATGAGGCATATTTACAAAACTTTTTTTAGTATTTATTTTTTTGTAAGCATAAATATAAAAAAAATAAAAGTACTGACATAAACATACGGTATGTTGAAAAAGTATACGATTTTATATTTCATTTTTTTTTTCAATTGGCGATAACATTTTTGTGAGTGATTCCCGAGTGATTTCCGATTGTGTTTGGTATTTTCGAGTATGAAATAAAAAATAATTAGTCATTTAACTGTTTCTGAAGAGCTAGCATGTGGAACGGTAAAAAAATAAAATGATTATATTATATGTCAAAAATTTTAACAAGAAAAATTAATATCTATAGAATTTTATGTAAAATAAATTATGTATGTTGATATTATAACTTTTAATTGTTATAATGTAGACATGAAATATGATTTTACTGAAAGCCATGAAATCACAGCTTATTGTAAGCGCTAAAATCCGCGCCGAATTCGCCATATAAAAATCATAGCATATGTAAGCAGGTTTGTAAGGGATTCTTTTGGGCTTACTCCCTTACAAACCTGCTTGCATGTAAGCAGCATTTTTTACTGGGAAATGTTCGCAATTGGTATTTATCTTTCTTTACAATTTTCATAGAACTTCCCAGTGTAGAAAAGCATTACATTAAATGGTTATATAAGACATATTTGGTAATGTCAATTATATACATTTGCCATTACAAATGTCATTACTTTTATATTTGGATGTAGCGCAGCATAATGACATAGCATTACTAAACACCTAACTTAAAATCTAAATATATGTGGTTACCTATATGGTTGGTATTGGTATGAAGAAAAAGAATGAGTATAAAAATAACTTTTCAAAAAAAACTAATGTTAATAAAAAAAATTTTTTTTTAAATAAAATGTGCCCACACGGAATTTGAATTTAGGACTAAAGGTTTTCAATAAAGCACTCAACCATATGATATATCTCCACTTGTTAGACTTTATGAATGAAAGCATAAATTAATTCTTGACGACTTTTTCTATAGAAAAGCCCTCAGATTCTGATAACTTTTTCCTATAGGAAAACACTATTTTAAGAGTTTTGTAAGATTGTAAGCTGTTTTTTCTATAGAAAACCGCTCAAATTACAAAACTTCTTAAAATAGAACAATAGCCTTAGATTCTGAAGACTTTTTCCTACAGAAAAACCCTCAGTTTCTTTTGACTTTTTGCTATGAAAAAACCAAAATTTGCTATTGAAAAAACTCAATTCCTGAAGATTTTTTAAAAAAATAAGATTGTGAGTATTTTTCCCATATACAAAACTTGGAATTTAAGAATGTTTCTGCCGTAGAAAATCCGTATATTTTGAAGATTTTTCACAAAAGAAAAATCCTTAGAATCCAAGATCATTTTCTTGTGGAAATGCCTTTAGATTCTGAGGACTTTTTCTGCAGGAAAACCTTGAGGTTTGAAGGAACTTTTCTTTTAAAACAATCTGTAATTGCAATGTTGAATAGTGTAGTAATAATATCTGTAATTTGCGTAACAAAACAGTTAATGAAGTTAATATTTATTTTTAATTATTTTTTACAAACAAAATAAAATCAAATAGAATAGAATAAAAATTTGTATTATTTGGGGTATATTGGCAATAAAAAATAGAAAATATTAAAGTAATATAGCCGACATTTTGCCTACGTCCAAAATGGTGACGACCAATTGTTTAAGTTAATTTAAAAATGCTTTTTTTTGAACAGTAAAAGCTTTAACTATTTTGTAAAGATAAAGAAATAAAAATATAAATAAATTAATATAATTTTTTTTTTTTGCTTGAGTTCAGCTTTTAATATCTAAATGCCTTTTAAATGATATTTAAACGATTTTTTCAAACATTAAGAAGTAGTCATAACATATCTTATTTTGTAATCAATCCATTTTTTTTATAAAGATACTTATAATAAATACTAAGAACACTTTGCTTCATAATAGGAAAATGAAAAAAAGATTTTTTTATAGGAAAAAGTTCGCAGAATCAGAGGGCTTTCCTATAGCAAAAAGTACTTATTTCGAACAGAAACATGATTTTCAAAATAAATTTGCACAATTCGGAAGCGTTGTTTAGGTGGCAGTCTATTCATGTTGAAATGCTAAACCAAACTTAACATAAATCACTTAACAGCTGACAAAATGGCAGCTAGTTAAAAAAGTGTTGCCAACTTATAGTTATATACCAGTATAAAAAACACCCTGTATTAAATAAATCGCAACACTTACATACCAAATATCTGAAACGGAAATGACATATCATTATATTTTGAGCTATAATAATTAATTAATACAATATGTTTTTTGTTAAAGTTCTGCCTATTATGGAGGCTCTAACTTTTCTAAAACATCGGGTTCTGATGAGATCTTTAGCCAGATAGAAATACTAGTATCAACCTAGCTAATATGTTTGATTTGCTTTATTTTTGTAAATATACGGAGGTTGAAAGCTCGTTATAAATTGAAAATAACATACAAATAATCTCGATGTATATAAAAACAAAAAACTAATATAACTGTTCAAATAATAATGACTGGCTAATAAGTACTTAATTGCCCTACTACTTTCATCATTACTTTATCCCATTGACGATCGAACTTATACCGCTGAAGCTTTATTTTTTATTTACTTATTTATTTGGGAATTAGTTATGAACTAGCACAACAAGATTTATATCTTATAAATGACAGTGCTAGTAGTGTAAATATATACATTTTGAATGGATATTTAAATAATACAATTTTGAAAAAAAAAGTTAAATAGAAAAACAGAATAAAGATATATTATATTTTTAAGAATTAATTATTAAATGAAATATTAAATTAGTGTAATTAAAGTTAAGAATCCCAATTTGATTATAACAAAGTTTATGAGTTTATCAAAAGTTAAAAAGATTTTGTAACTCCTATTTAAATTGCAATGCATTGCTTATGGTTTGAATTCTGTAGGGGAGTATTTTCCAAAGACTATCTGTTAAAATGAAGAATTGTCTCTTTAACATTAAAGTTTTATGTTTTTTCTGGATAATTCGTTTGTCACGGGGTAACCCACTAAATTTAATTTTGGAAAAGATTTAATTTGGATGTTCTGTATAAATGATTTTGTGCAAAAATAGTAGACTCCTGAAGTTTAGTATATCACGAAAACTCATATTAAATAAGCGGTAAGAGAAAAGAGATATTCTTGCACGAAGGCTCTTGTTATATATACGAGGGCGGATCAATAAGTCCGTAACTTTTGGAACTTCCCTCGTAGTTATATGAAATGCAACACTGCTCCCATCAGGTACCACCTGTTAGTAGACTACTGTCAAACTTTGAGCAAGTTCCTTCATTTACTTTCCGTTTAACAGCTGTTAAAATATACAACCTCGTGGATTTTTTAAAAATAGAAAAAAGTAAATTACTAGTGCTCATTAAACATTTTGTGCGAAAAAACCGTCTATCAAACCAAGAAAAAGCTTGGTAAATACTAGGGGACTCTGCACCATCGATTTCAATGGTAAGAAAGTGGTTTATTGACTTTCGTTGTGGTCGTACAAGTACAAATGACGCTGAACGTTCTGGACGGCCAATTGAGGTCAATACATCCGAAAATGTTGAAAATATTTACGATATGGTGTTGGCTGATCGAAAAGTAAAAGTGCGTGAGATTGTTGATGACATAGGCATTTCATGTGGCAGTGTGGTTTCGATTTTAAATGATCAGTTGGGTTTAAGAAAGCTGTCTGCAAGTTAGGTGCCGCGTTTGCTCTCAGTTGACCATAAACGTAATAGCGGCCAATAAGGTGATGTCAACAGTTTTTTGGGATGCACGCGGTATAATCCACAATTCAAAGGGAAAAACTATTAACGGCGAATATTATTCCAACTTATTGGACCGATTTAACGAGAATTTGAAAAAAAATTACCCCTTATGGCCCAGAAATGCCTATTTTATGGACCTCAAAAAATCCTATTTTTTTGGAAGGGATACAAAAATTGGAGAAAATTGGACTTAGTGTATTGAGCTAAAGGAGATTATGCTGAAAAATATTTTTTTTTGCAAAAAAAACTGTGTTTCATTCAAAAATTCACGGACATATTGATCCCCCCTTGTATATCTGGCTATATTGTTGTAGGCAACATTAAAATTATGAAAATCATGGGTATCACAGTTCGCAAAGACTTCACATCCATATAAGAGCACAGGGATGAGATATGTCTTAGCCAAAAGCATTTGAATATCAAAATGGGTTGATAGGTGCACAGACCGCAGATATCTTAGCATCCCATGAACCCTTCCGACTGCACCATTGATGTGAGTGGTAAATGTGAAACCATCATTAAATGTTACTCCCAGTTTTTTTGATGTTTGAACAAAAGAAATTGCAGAGTTATTAATGCTTATTTTGATATTTCGGTCGAGGATACGTTTACTTTTTGAGATAAATATGCATTTTGATTTGGCGGGATTTAGGCATAAACCATTATCCGTTGGGCACTGGTGAATATTGTTTTTGTCGTGGTCGATGTTAGAGACACAGGTGTAAATGTTATTAAATTTAGAACTTGCATATAATTGAACATCATCAGCATACATCTGAATATTACAATTGGTAAAAACATCATGGAAATCATTAATGCACAGACAAAAAAGCAGCGGCCCAAGTATTGAACCTTGACGTAACCCTCTATTTATGTTTAGAGCTTTAGAAATTCGTTAATTTTTTGACGAAACTTCCTTTAGCGCCTTTCCGCTCCCCTATTGGAGAAACATAGTACTAAAGCTAAAACATTAATGGACCGTCAGCGATTTTCGAGTTGTCTGGGTGCTGACACATCAGTACCATGGGTCTGAAAGCGTGATAGCATTCGCCAGCCTGCATCTGAATCACGCCGAGAGAAACTATACCACTACGGAGAAGGAATAACTTTATATAGTTTGGAGTGTAAGGAAAATAAAAATGTATTTGGAAGACTACGACTTTATAGTTATCACGGACCATTTATCCATTTAATGGTTGAATTCCATAGAAACTCCGGCAGGTCGACTGGCTCGCTGGGTATTAGAACTACAACAATATGCATTCAGTACCGGAAAGGATTTGAGAATACAGTAGCAGCTGCCTTATCTAGGCCGCCATTAGAAGTAGGTCAACGGGCCAAGACGAATGCCTTTGGTTGACAAAGAAAATAAAAGAGGTGTAGGAAAACCCACCAAAATATTCTGAATTTCCTATAATTAATAATCAACTAAGTATTCCGACATTTACTCAGGAACCACAAAGATGAGGACTGCCATCCCTGGAAACTATGCGTTGGGACTAATTTAAGAGACCGTGTACCATAAGAGAATCATGCTGATCCCACTGCTGGTTATCGCGGCATCCGTAAGACAATCAAGGGCGTTTGTAATCGATACTATTGGCAGGCATTATTTAGAGATGTGAGTCGGTACGTAAGCGGTTGCCAATCCTGTCAGAAATATAAAATAAGTCAGCAGCGGCCTGCCGGGGAAATGCTTATTCGTTTACCGGGGGAACCGTTGACATCCGTTTGCGTACACTTTGTGGGTGCCTTACCACGAACAAAACACGGATATAGTATGTTGCTTGTTATTTTGGATAATTTCTCCAAATGACCAAACTTATCCCCATGCGAAATATCTGAAAGTTTGTTCAAGGTTTTCCGTGAACGCTTCATAGCAAGATTCGGCGTACCAAAAGTAGCTATCACCTACAACGAATCACAGTTTACCAGTCAAATATTTCAAAATTATTTGGAGGAGATTGGGGTTAAAAAGCAACTGACAGCACCTTAACCCTCAAGAAATTTCTACGGAGAGAACGAATCGCATAATTAAAACCATGATTTCCCAATTCATCAAAAATAATACCAAATTCACACTTTTAAATATTTGTATGGTATAATTAGTTCGTTTCTCTACAAAATATAAGATAATTAAATCGTTACTGCATTTTTTTTAAATTTTAAAATATTATTTATTATACAAATTTAAGATATAAATAAAAAGTTGTTGATAACCTTTACCTGTAAGAGTATGATGTTTCCGAAGTAATTACTTACCTGAACATTTCATTGTTAAAATAATAGAGTTTGTAACATAGAAGCATCACGTTACCTCCTTATTAAAAAAAAACTTTATTTTTCCAACCGAAACTTCATGATTACAATTTTTAGTTAAAAATTTGTAAATTTTAATTTACAATTTCAACATATTTATGGAATGCTGTACAATATATTTGGAGGATAATTCAAAAATATTTTTATTTTTATATTAAAAAAATAAAAATTGTTTTTTCGGACTTTCTATATTTTCATCTATTTAATTAAAATATTGTTTTACCTCAAGTCCAAACATATAATATGATATTGTCATATTAGATTTTATTTGTTGCTTTTCAAAATTGTTTATCATTTTCATGATAGAGAATACAATTGTTTCATTGGCATCACCCAAATCTTCAGTTGTGTGTAATAGAAAACTATAATTGTCTTAGCTCAAACCGAGACATTACATAAAACAAACAAACTAAACTCTATGGGAATCTTTTTTTGTCTGCCTTAGTGTATAAACTGCCTTAACTGGTAAACCTAATTATAAAATCAAACTATTTGAATAACAACAATTTACATGTCGTGTGTATGGGTTTGAAGGATATTTTGTAAGAATTTCATTATTTTTGTGTAGTTCATAGATACAACTATATTGTCATTTTAATTCTAGTTGTCTTGAAATTTTTCATAAATATTGACGCAATTATTACAGTGAACGCAAATTGATGAAATTTATTCTTGTTTCTCTCTGGGTGTATGGTAATGATTTTCTACACTAGGATATGCAATACTCGTATCAAAATTTCTGGTTTCTCGAGTCTTCATCGCTGTGTTCGAAAAAAAAATCTGAATTTCAATAATTTCACACATGTTGACATACAAAAATGTATTAATTTTAACCTAACATTTTGAACATTAAGCGTGAAATTGGGCCGCTAAAAAAATAAGTGTTCCTTATTTTTTTCTATCCTCTTCACATATCCGAAGTTTATTAAGATCGGAGAGAACGCATCGGTAGACTATGTTTGTTAAGTAGTTTTTTTTTTTTTTTTGTTTACCCGGATACCTTTTTGTTATAGTTTAATGATTTTTTTTAGAACAAACACAATGATGTTTCTATTGAAACAACGTACTTTCAAACACTAATACATAAAAAATTTAAATGAAAAAACTTAGGATCATAAAATAATATTCCCTAGTGTTAAATTTGGATTTAAAAGAAAAACAAAAAGAAAAAGTTGAAGAAATCTTGATAATAAAAATATTAATTTTGTTATATGGTCGTTAAAAAAACATCGCTGATAGTCATCAGCACGACCGCTTCTGATTTGCATGAAACTTGGTTTTTGTATATATATACCGAAATTTTATAAAAATTGTAAAGATAATATATAATAATAATAAATAATAAATATAATAAATAATAAAATTGTAAAGAAGCAGATAAAAAGAAAAATTATATCTTTAGAAACCAAAATTAAAATTTTGGATTGTCTCCGCAAAGGAAAAAAATATCAAGAAAATGTACCATGCATTAAGCCATACTTAGATCTATAAAAAAGAATGAAAACGCTATCAGCAAATGTTTAACAGCTGGGTATGATGTATCTAAGCGTACAACTTCGTATGCTCGGGACAGTATAATTGAAAAAATGGAGAAGGCATTAATGATTTGGATTGAAGACCTAACCCAAAAGCGAATTCCAATTGACACTAATGTAATTACAAATAAGGCATTTCGGATTTACGAAAAAATTAAGGATGAGCTACCATCAATATCCTCAGCAGCAAAAAAACTTTTAAAGCTAGCCGTGGTTGGTTTGAAATTTAAAAAAAAGGCATTCTTTACATAATTTAAAACTAAAAGGGGAACAAGCATCTGCTGATGTTGATGCTGCAGAAGAATATCCAGAAAAGTTCGCCGAAATTATTTCATATACTCCTGATCAAGTCTTCAATGCTGACGAGTCGGGTTAATGACTCAGGTGAAGACGAGTAAGAAATGGTTGAACTGATAACTAAAACTATTTGTGAAGACCTTGAATTAGGTGGAAAATTAAGAAATCACTTGTCCAACATGACCAAAATGTTGAAAGAGCTCTAAAGTTCCAGAGATATATTTATCATGGCCTGGCAAGCTTTCTCAACACGAGTGAACTTCTTGGGGAATTCCTCACACCCGAAGATTTTCTTTATTTGTGGTCCAACGAAGATACCGGCTGTAACTTTCGCCTCAGAGAGCTTAGGGAACAAGTCTTGTAGGTACTTGAACGCTGAAGAATTTTTGTCGAGAGCTTTGACGAATTGCTTTATAAGACCCAGTTTGATGTGGAGTGGTGGCATCAGTACCTTCTGGGGGTCCACCAAGGGCTCCCACTTGACGTTGTTCCTCCCCACTGTGAATTCAGTTCGTTGTGGCGATTCACGCTTACTGTAGTGTGCACTGTCGTTCCTGCTGTCCCACAGGCAAAGAAAGCAAGGAAACTTGGTGTAACCGCCTTGCAGGCCCATTAAGAATGTCACTATTTTGAAATCTCCGATCACTTCCCAGCCATATTGCTCATACTTCAATGCATTCAGCACTTTCTTGACATTGTCGTAGTTCTCTTTGAGAGATACTGAATGCACCAGAGGAAGAGACGGATACTTGTTGCCATTGTGAAGCAACACAATTCCGATTTCCTCGAACAGACCGGTCACGTCGTGGCAGAAGCAGAGCCCATCTTCGCTGATGAAGAAGTTGGAAAAAAGTTCGTGACGCTTCCTCTGACATGAGACTTTAACACTAGGATCCAGCAAATTCCACTGCATCAGTCTGGACGTCAAAAGTTCAGCATTGGACTTGGTGAGACCAAGATCTCTGATCAAATCATTCATGTCCTTTTGGTTGGGACAGTATGGGTTTTTGTTATCAGCTAGTAAATTAAATCCTTCACCTTCATTGTCTTCCTCACTCTTGGAATCAGGGCTCTCACAGGAAGACACCTGCTCTTTCTCTGGAGGAATAGGAACGGGGAGGCCAGAGCTGTGTGGAACTGGAGCCATGGATGAAGGAATGTCAGGATACATGATTTGACTTGCTTTTTTGCCAGTCCGACGTTTGGAAGCGTCCACCATGCAGAAGAAGCAGTTGCTTGAATGGTCAGTGGGTTCTCTCCAAACTCTTGGCACAGCAAACTTCATAGCTCTTTTTTCCCTTCTGTACCATCCTGAAAAAAAAATTAGAAAAGAAAGGAAAAAAGTTAATAGAAACATTTATTTTACTCATAACAAAGCAATATAGTTTTAAAATGTCTTACCTTCCAAAGTCCTTTTGCAGTTTTCACAGGCGAAATGAGGTGCCCAGGATTTGTCTTGATCACCCACAGGCATGCCGAAAAAAGCATTGTAAGCTTCGCACATTTTAAAACCTGTTACCAAGGAGTACTTATTCGCTCTTGTTTTGATAAAATATCCGCAGATATAACAAAATGCGTCTGCAGGATACTTGCAGCCTCGTGAAGCCATGTTTGAACGAATTTATCTGTAATAAAATAAGAAACAACTCTCAATAAATCACAAAAATGTTGCAAAATTTATTGCGACGTTGCAAAATTTATTGCGACGACTTTGTTGTTTTAACACACACGAAACGAAATCATAAATGTAGAGAAAACAAGTTGTATGCGCTCGTGTATCAGGTTTAAACAAACAAACATAAAAATAAACGCAGATAAGCGCTGCCATGGTCACAAAAGCAAAGTTATCTTGCGACAATAGCTGTTTTCTATACTTTTGGGACCTAACTGACTAGGAAATAACAATTACAACCCAGGGACAAAAATCTTGTTACATAGCCTGGAATAACATCAATAATTATTGATGTTATTCCAGGCTTTATAATTTATGTTTTGGTTTTATGAATTTTATGACTAAATTTTGTTTATAAATTAACTCATTTTGTTAGTTTTTTTTTTTATTTTTGCATTAAAACAAATAAATATATATATTAAAAAATTACTTTATATACAGCATTTGCCTTTTTTCGATTTACACGATTTTCCGTACAAACTTTTTTGAATTCGATTTACACGATTTTTTCCGGAACGTATCTATCGTGTAAATCGCGGGATAGGTGTAATCTTCTAATTAGTATGAAAAAACAGTTTGTTTATTTTTCTAAATTCGTTGTTTTTCGCGTTTTGTCGCTTCTTAAATTTTGTATTTTTTTAAAAAAAATTATAAAAATATATACTGTTCCAAATGTTGTAATTGTAGAACGCATAGTCCGTTTTTAAAGATGAATACGCTTTTATATATTCGCTTTTAAAAAATGATGAAAAAAATTAATAATATCTTTGATTAGCAAATATCTGAAAATGCACATTTTTTTCTTAATTTTTTGTTTTGCAGTTTAATCAATATGGCTACAAAATATATAAAAAATCATATTGGAGAAATAATTTGTTATTTAGAAAAACGATTTTCCGATATTACTACGATTATATTCAATATAAAATAATAGAAATATCCAAACCTCAAAAAAAATATTAAATTTGGAACAAAAACTATCAGAAAATTAATTTAAAAATTTAGTGATTAACGAACAGGGTCAGGTTCCCGTTGTCGTGAGAGTTCGAAAATGTTTAGAATTCGCTCCTTTAAAGTTTAAACAAAAGAACACAAATAAATATTGTTACTATTATTTGCAATGTGGTACAGAAATACTACAACACTAATCGATTTAATATATTTTTGATGCTTTAAATAAAATAATTTTGATTTTTTAGTAGTAATATCGAAAAAGTCGTTTTTCTAAAAAAGATATTGTTTCTCCCAACTGAATTTTTTGTATGTTTCATAGGACATATTAATGAATCTGCAAAGAAAAATTTAAGAAAAAAGGAGATACATTTTGAGGTATTTTCGGAACAAGTTTATTCTGCACATATCTCAAAGAAGACAAAATAGGCTTTGAAATGAGATATTAATTTTTAAAATCCGGTCTACTCGTTCAATACTTAAGAGCAATTGAACAGTATGTATTTTTATAAATTTAAAAAAAAAAATAACAATTTTAAGCAGCGATAAAACGCGGAAACATCGAATTTTAAAAAAATAAACAAACGCTTTTGTCATACTGATTAGGAGATTACATATACCAAGTTACATGCAAATCGGAATGGGTGAAGTTGAAAATTTCATATATTCGTCAACATGCTTTCTGGAATGACTCTTCAGCAAAAAATAGTGCTTACCCAAAAGCAGTTCTGGAAGGCATTATTTAATTACCGAGCGATTCCGAAACAATTTCAGCGATGTCCCACTTGGTATGTTTCGTTTTTAGCAGTTGAAAAGCGCTTGTTTCATGTGCTCTAAAAAGCAATAAACTCTTGACTTCGTAGGGAATGAGAATCGCTTTTTTTTCGTATTCACAACATTAATGCCTCATTGTCAGTGGTGTTCGTCCATTTAAACTTTTTGCTAAATTAATGCAGTTTTTCATAAAATTTCAGTAAAAATTGAATTTAATTTAATTGAAAGTTCAGAGGACTAATGAAAAAGTTTCTTTACAAATAGTTTCATAAAAATTTTAAAGCTTTAGTTTAAGAAAGTTTTCACTAACTTTGTGAAGAAAGTTTAAATTTTATTAAAACTCGGCTTAGAAAAGTTTCTCTCTGTGCACGCTTAACACGAATTTGCAAAAAAATTTTACGTGGCGCTCTTAGTATTTCAGATATTATAACTTTTAGATTGTCGTTGGGCAGTTTAGCTTTAAAACAGTAATCGTGGAATTGAATTCAAAATATTAAAAACATTTTATGGTTTTGAAATATACTTTAAGTCTTTAAGTTTTCATTAGAATATTATTATGTCTTTTATTCTTCAAGTAAATTTTCAGGATTTTGTAAGCAAAAAAAAATCTCGCCCCTAGCTTTTGAAGAATCTAACGGCTTTCGTGTTTTATTAAATTCACTTAAAGCAGACACTTCAACCGACACTGTGTATAGACTTCGCAAAACCGTTATATATTTCATAAATTATCTAAACAAATTAAAATGTTGGCAAAAATATTTTTATTTTCTATTTATATGAAAAATCACACTCAAAATCAGTTATTTAGCTAAAGTTCTTAGTAATCTTATTTTACCACACTCTAAGTTAGTATAAAATTTAGTAAAACGTCTTTTAAATCAAGTAATGAGCTGATAAGCATATCAAAAGCTTAGACGACAACCAGATTGTATGCACAAAGAAGTAGATGTCGCAGCATGTCAAGATGTGGCAGAGAAGAGAAAAATGATACCAAAAAGTACAACTCTGATAAAACCATGGACGATTTTTGTATCTGCTTTTTTTATAAACAGATTCAAGTTGTGGATTAAAACAAATTAAATTTTGTTTGTCAACGGCTTTTAAAAGTAATTGTCTATTAATTAAATTAAAGCCTAAATGTGTATTTGTAAACCAAATGGTTAAACTGATTATTAATGTAGTGTGGTCAAATTGGGATTTTGAAATTGCAAACAAATATACGTTCAGGTAGACAGGCCAAAGCGAAAGATAAACTAACACATCTTCGGTAATTTTGTATGTGCCCTTTCGTTTCGTTTCTGGAATTATCTAAGGCATATGTCTTCCTCTAAAAGATGCCAGCATTTAGACAGTCACTGATGAAAGTAGATGAAATATAATTTTATTTATGTTATATATAATTATTTCGATATATTTTCAGATATTACATAAATTCATGTCGTGAATGTGGTGGTATGAAAATTTTTTTATTTTGGAATTTATAACTTATTGTAAATTATTTTTAAAGGAATCACAACAAAATTAGGATTTTCAGCTAATAAATCAACTAAAGAATAATTTTTCTACAAATTTTTGTGTTTGTTTAGTCTACTTATATTCAGCAAAAATTTTGTTAACTTATAGCAAGGATTTTTAATTTTTAATCAACTAAGTGTTAGCAAAACTTTTGCTGAATCTAATAATTTTCTTAAAATCAGCTCGCTGATCTTCAGAAAAAGATTTTCCTGACATTAGCAATTTTTTTGATTAAAATTTTGCTGACACAGCAAATTTTTTTACTGACTTTGCTAATTTTTTTTATTGTGAGTGCACAAGTACACATTTTATAAGTATTTAAAATAATTTTTATACCAACAATTTAGAAGTATTTCTTTCTTAAGTTTACAAATTTGACAGTTATTTTAAACCACAATTTAAAAAAAAAAAAAAAATATTTTTTGTGTTTCTTCTGTCAGTAGATGCCGCTACTTATAACTTTTTTATAGTCATAACATTGGCTATATCTCGGAAACTAAGTAAGATAGAGCAAAATGGTTTTGGTTTTGCTATTTCTCAACTGAAATTCGGTTACTATGACTCGATTTCAGTCGGTTGGCACATCTTAACATTAGTTTTCACAACAACGTTTGGTTAATTCAACAGAATTTTAGTTACAACACCAAATATGTTCAAAAATTAAATGTAAATATCGTTGTATTAACTGAATTTATAAATTGTTACCATTAAATTTATTTAATGTAAATATCGTTTTATTAATTGAATTTATAAATTTTTAACATTAAAATACTCTTTTCAATTTTATAGTAATTAAATGTGCTAAAGTCCCAAAACTTATTTAACAAATTGTGAAAAACAATCTGCTGTAGGCGTGTCCCTATACGGATTTCATTCCTGCCCAAGGAAATCTTCAGGGGACTTTGTTATTATAATTTCTAGAGATATTTGTTATGTTAAATCACAAACTCAATGAGAATTTCTTGTCCTCGTCTAGGAGCGAGATTCAAAATTTAAAATATCAAAGAAAAAACAAAAACAACAACAAAATAGTGTCACAATTGGCTTTGTCATCTTCCAAATACTACTCTGTTTTTTTGACAGACCTAGCAATGTAGTGACGTTTATTTAAATAAATCAACAATAGAAAATCATATGTTTTCTATTAGTGTCAGTTACATTTAAATTTGCACAAGCACCTGCATATTTGTTATTTTAAATTTATTTTCATCGGGATAAACATTAATTGCATTTATAGTAACTAAATGTGAAAAACAATCTGATGTAGACGTATCCCTATCCGGATTTCATTCCTGCCCAAGGAAATCTTCAGGGGACTTTGTTATTATAATTTCTAGAGATATTTGTTATGTTAAATCACAAACTCAATGAGAATTTCTTGTCCTCGTCTAGGAGCGAGATTCAAAATTTAAAATATCAAAGAAAAAACAAAACAACAACAAAATATTATCACAATTGGCTTTGTCATCTACCAAATACTACTCTGTTTTTTTGACAGACCTAGCAATGTAGTGACGTTTATTCAAGCAAATCAACAATAGAAAATCATGTTTTCTATTAGTGCCAATTTGATAGGCACTTTATTTCTCTCTATATTTTCGGTAATAAATATTGACTTGCCTCTGGTCAGATCAGGAGAAAACATTTTAGCAGAAATTTTCTGTTGATTTAGTTAAAAAATTCTATTGATTTAGCTAAATTCTTAGTTAATTGAACTACAACTGTCAACCAAAATTTAGTTCTTCCAAAATTAAGGTCACCTAAATTTAGCAGACTGTATATTTCGCTAATTAAGTTATAAAATTATAAAAAAGAAATTAATATATTCACCAACTTTTTTTCTAACGCAAGGTTATTGGTGCATTGACATCAACTTTGTTTACCTCAAGCTATATAAAATTACACCATTTTTTAAATAAATGCTGGAAACGAAAAAATATTGATGACAGTATGAAATGGAAAAAGTTGGATTTAAACAGTTTTATGGTTGAACTGTGATAATTTTAACACATTTATGAAAGGAAGAAGGTGAAAATTTACGAAAGTGTCATATATTCTCCATTCCGGTTTGAACTAAAAATGCAAAATAACCAATAGGCTGGATTATTCACAAAACGTCTAAATTTTTCTAAAAATTACCAATAATCTCTTATATTTAAAATCAATCTGATCCAAAAATGGTTCATTATAAGTGTCCAAAACGTAATATTTAGTTTTATCCTTAAATCGTGTTGCTATTGTTATTTTAGTTAACTTTAGTCAACTTTTAACGTTTCCTCCCTTTACTGTTCTCAGAGCATAAAATTGCGCAAAACTCCTATGGTAAAAACTGCGAAAGTGTAAAAATCGAAAAATTTTGGTTTCACATATAAACCACCATTAAACTTTTCACCAAGAAGCGATATGGAAACTAATATACTGGTTCTCAGCTTAAACCAATTAAAATAAATTTTTCCAGAAAACTAATGAGCTGAACTGTTTTACCATTTTGGACAAATATTCAGTGTTTTATTTTTTTTCTTTGATAAAGATTTGTCTGTTCGCTTCACATTGTAGCGTTATGATTCAGTGATTGAATATGACCTACTTTAACCTGTTGAAACTGACTTTAGATGAATCATATTTCTCAAGGTTTTATGAATTGAGAGGAAAAATGCACAGTGTTAGGTTGACTATCCGATGCAAAAAGTATTGATATAGGTATATCTAATCATATATGTATATATACATGATACATTATCACATCTTATCATAGCTGATCCGTATAATGGCATACATCAACTTATCTCATGAGATTCCATGTAATCTCCTATTATATCATTAGATCCGAAAAATAGGTCAATCTAATTTGATCAAGTTATATATAATTTGATCAATTTTTATATAACTTCATAAAATTCTTTGGAAATACGCACAAATTTTTTGTTTCACAATCCAAATAATAATGAACTTTTAAATATAAATCAAAGGGTTGGAAAATTAGACGTGATTTAAATGTGACTATTTAATATGTAATGCCATATACAATTATATGTAAAATTTACAGAATTTTTTGTTATTTCTACCATATATGTTTATACGTACTTAGCAAAGAAGACAAATAAGCTTTTTTAATTTTGCTTTATTTGGATTTTCCGATTTTGACCAATAAAATAGCTTTTTATTTCGGCTTTTCATAGTTTTTTTTTAAAGATATTCTGACTTAAAATTCTTTTTTTTAATTATGAAATATTATTTTTTCTATTACTTTTGAATTTTTGTTTTTAGGTGTAGCTTCTTCAAGTTGTTTTAGTTTTCCTTTTTTTTAATATTTAATTTGTTTGCTTTAAATACACTAAATTTTGTTTTTTGTTTTTGCTATTCTGATAATTATATATAAAAGTGATAGATTTTTTTTGTTAAATTTTACCATATAATTACAGTAAGTACTTGTTACACCTAAAGATTCAGGCCGAAAAGTATTTTACACTAGACCTAAAGTATATTTTTCTGTAGGTATAATGAATCTAAATCTGGTCTCAGAATCACTCTCCGACATCAGGCGATCGATCTATATTACCGGTAAAAGTGCTAAAAGTGCTCCGATTTTTTACCTTCCTGGAAATGTATTTTTATAATACTTTTAACGGCATCTGAACACACTACTCTTACCCTTTTTCAAATTTCTAAGATGTCTTTTTTAAACAGCAACTTCTAATCACAAAAATTTTATGAACTTCTTAAAAATGTTGCGGAAACATAGCTTGAGAACATAGTTAGGTATCTGCAGTAAATACTTACTACAGACTAAATTTATAAAGTGCAAAAAGATACATTTTTATTTATTCCTAGCGGCTACAGCAGCAGTTTTTTCGTTACAAATTTCGCTTTGTGACAACTAGGGTGCTGTATCAATTCCGTCAAAACGTATAAAAGATTTTAATAAGCTTAATACTAACATTGAAATGGCATCAAACAATTCTGAGAACTTCAAGTTTTATAGAGCAAACAAAATTTTCATAACCTCAAATTGCATCCGTATATAAAAATTTTAATTTTGCGAATTTAAAAGCTTAATAGGATTTCCTGCAAATAAGTAGCCCTTAACCCAACTAAATATCATTCAACAGGTACAAAGCGTGTTTTCCAAAATAATCATGTTTTTATATAGGGCAACAAATTTTTTTGAGTGTATATTGTTTTTTTTTTTTTTTGGTGTTGTAATACTCGTATATATTTTGGAATGTAATAAATGCAATGAGATCAATAAATTAATGTAGCTATTATTTAATCAAAGCAAAAACTGTAATTTTAGTAGTTTTAATTTTCTTGAAACCGCCATAATATTTGCTACATTAAAGATACATGATTAACGTGTATGGCTTTAGCATTTTTAAACATCGGCTATCATACACACAAAATGTTATTCATGTAATACAAAAAAAAAAAAAAAACTGAAAATATTTTACCTCAAAGTGTCGAAAATATTTGAAGTTTTCCATGTACATTTTTTATTCACAATTTTATAAACTTTAATTACTTTAAAATACACTGTGTGTAATTTTTTAAGTCATGGCAAAATAGCCATATACGGACACCACTACGTGATAAAAGACTAAAAAAAAAGACCGAGCTACATAGAGAGTAAATCGAAATTCTGAACGGTTTGCAAGATATGAGCCGGAGAAAATGATCACTTTTTTGCGAAAATGATACCGAGGCCCCAAATCTTTGGCGGCCCATAAACAAAAGCGGCGATGACTTTGGGAAAAATTGGGAGACACGGGTCTTTTTTTTTTAGTCTTTTATCACGTAGTGGTGTCCGTATATGGTTATTTTTTTTCGCGTTGCACTGTGATATCATTTATATCATATAAATCTAAGCTTCACAATTCGATAAAATAAAGAAGATTTTTTTGTAATTTGCTTAACTTATCGCTGGTAAGTCATAGATCCGCAGGACATTTTTCAACTAACTTTGCAAATATATAGAACCATGATTGTAATGCAGCTAAATTGCAGTTTTCTTTCCTACTAGCTTTTCTGTTATTGGTTATTATACTAGGAAATAGGCGACTTAATTCTGTTGTGTTTTGCAGACTCGGTTAGGATTTTAACGTTAAACTAGAAATTAAAGATTCCATTTGGAAATTTATGAAATAAGGTTACAAAATTAAAAATTATTTTATTTATTTAAAGATGTTGAATAAAAAATTATGCTTTCAGTAGCAATTCACGACTATAAATCAATGTGCTTTATCAATAAAGATGTCTCATATTAATTTTAGTGCATGGTTTCGAAAAAGTTTATCCTTAAAGAATTTTTTTTTTTGGTTTTTTTTTAATGGACTTGTTATTGCCAAAAACGGTCAGGAAAAAGAAAATTTAAAAAAAAATTAAATCATAAAGACATTGCGAAAAAATCAGTAGGTATATTATACGGTACAGTGAAATAACTCCCAAATGAAATAAGTCCCAATGAAATAACTCCCAATGAAATAAGTCCCATCAAAAATGAAATAACACCCAATGTAAAAAAATGAAATATCTCCCAATGAGAAAAATGAAATAAGTCCCAATTTTTGGGAGTTATTTCAAAATTTAAAAATAAATCCCAAAAAAATGAATTAACTCCCAATGAAATAAGTCCCAACAAAAATGAATTAACTCCCAATTTTCGTTTGTTTTGTTTTTTCTGTTAGAGAACACTTTTTATTTCATAAGTATATGTAAGCATAGGTGGAGTGCAATAATGCCTTACGAAATAAGGCCTTTAAGGCTTTATTTCACTTTCAATTGAGAAATAAGGCCTTTATTTGCAAAAAGGCTTTATTGCACTTTGAAAGTGAAATAAAGCCGTAAAGGCCTTATTTCACTTATTTTTTTTTTTAAATGAAGCAATTAAATTTCCTATTCTTATTCTTCTGATATTTTATTGAACAATTATAAAAAAATTTCATATTAACAAAAATTAATAGAACATTAATAATTCAACAAAAAATTTAACTGCAACAATATTGAAAATCTTTGCTTTATAAAGTTTTTCTGCGTGGCGGCCTGCGGCCGCTCTTAGGGGTTTTCTCCTCCATGGGACGCGGCAGGTGGCTTCGCTGAATAAAGTTTCCCTGCGAGCGTCACACTAGGGAAGATAATGAGACGGGCGCAGGAAAACTGTATTCAGCGAAGCCACCTGCCGCGTCCTATGGAGGAGAAAACCCCTAAGATCGGCCGCAGGCCGCCACGCAGAAAAACTGAACAGTGTAACAAAAGAATCAAAAAATACAAAATAAAGGCTTTATTGCACCATTGGCCAATCGTAAAATTGTGTTTTCAATTAAAATGAAATAAGTCCCAACTGCGATGAAATAAGTGCCAATGGTAACTCCCAAATGAAATAACTCCCAACAAAAAAACTGTTGGGACTTATTTCATTTGGGAGTTATTTCATAATGAATTAACTCCCAACAAAAATTATGAAATAAGTCCCAACGCATTGGGACTTATTTCATAATGAAATAAGTCCCAATTTACATGGAAAATTTTTTGGGACTTATTTCATTTTTCCATTGGGACTTATTTCATTTGGGAGTTATTTCACTGTACCATATTATACGGGGGAAAAGATTTTTAAAAACGAAATGGTTTTTCCTAAAATGTTTTGATTGGATTTAATGCTTTCAAATTAAAAAAATAAGCGTTATTAAAAATAGTGTAATTTTTTGATTTTGATGTTTTTGATCAAAAAGGGAAACGTAGAATATATGTGAGTTATTTCAAAAAAATCCGTTAAAACTTTCTTAGAAGTTTGTATTCGAAAAAAAGGAAAATATTTTAAAAACGTGAACAAATTTTAGTTTTACATTTTGAGTCGAAAGTAGGCGTAGAATGATACTACGATCTAAGTTCAGGTCTGAGAATTATTCATGCCAATTTGAGGAAAATCCGTTGAGAATAACAAATTTGTATAGAGAAAAAACAAACAGAAAATGAGTTTTATATATATAGAAGAAGAAGATAATAGAAGATAGATAGATATATAGGAATATAAGTAAGCATCATGTGCTAAAATTTTGCAAATTTGGTTAAGGGATTTAATAATACTCACAAAAAAGAAAAATAAGTAAAATTTTCACTTTAATTGCAAAGATATCTTACATCCTTCACACAATCGCTATTAATTGATATGGGTTTTAATGCTTAAAGTGCATACTTTAAAATCGTACTAAATGCAATTTTTAGTTTATTCAGGTATATGAACTCATAAGAAATTTTAAAGAAAAAACTTGATATTTGGTAAAAGTTAAATTCGTGAACTTTTCAAAAGGCGGAGCTAATATTTAAAATTTGGTGTTCACATCAGGTGATCAGCTTGCCAGTATCTCAGAATTCATAATTCGCATGACCGATGCTGTTTTAGTGCTTAACTGTGTAAATTTTAAACATATATTTTTTTTATTTGGCAATAACTTCAATTCACAAACAAATTCATCTTAAAAATGTACTTAAATATGATTTCTTTTTGTGGTAACATATCAGTTTCCGTTTTGGCAGACGTTTTTTTTTCTGTTAAAGAAAATATTTATGCAGTTGTATTTTGAGAGATTTATGTATTGCTTTTTTATATAAATAAACATGATGTATAGAAAGGAAAGGCAAAAAATGTATATTCATACATTTAAAAGCCTCGAAAATTATTACATTACACACACATGCATGAGTTTACAAACGTACATTTGTATGTGTCGACCAAGGAACATATATTATGAAGGTACCAAAATGAAGATTCAAATGAATCTTAATTTTACACACAAGTTAAACGGGGAAATCAAAATAGTTCAGATACAAACTTTGAACATGGTCGTCAATGAAACTTTTAATAGAATTATATAAAAAATTAATAAATTTAAAAAACATTAAAACATGTAAACATTTACAATAAATAAAAACATGGAAACAACATAATATGAATTAACTATCAGTTAACTATAAATTGTTCGTATATAGCACATGAATTATAAATACATTCCACATACATTCCACCTCTATTAATAATATTTTATACATATAAGAAACACACATAATTTCTCAAATTCTTATTAATATTTCCTAGCTTGAACGGAAATAAAATAAATTTTAATATGCGGAATACATTTTATATGAACTATAAATTAATTATGCATACATTCCACATACATTCCATGTATATTCCACATATATTCCACATATTATAAAACACAAAAAATTTGGGAACATTTATCTTTATTTCTCAACATAATCTTCTTTTAACTCAATACACTTTACGTGGCGATATTCAATAACTTCGATACCCTGCACATAACTGTCTAGCTTTTTAAAATTGACATTAGCCGCCGACTCCACCTCTTCCTTGTTGGCAAATTTTTTAAAACCAAGTCATTTTTTCAAGTTTCGAAATAGAATAGCCCGAGGGAACTAAATCTGGCGAATAAGCCTGCAGCAATTCAAACTTTCTTCATTGATTTTGGCCACTTCTATTGAAAACTCTGCACGACGCAATTTCTGTTGTATTGTGAGCAAACGCGGTACCCATCTTGCGTACAGCTTTCTCATCTTCGGTCAAGATGATATATATACCCTTTTTTATAATGCCTATACAATTTATTTTTGTGAATTTTCTTAAACGTTTCTGGTGTGAATTGTATTGGCAGCTCGTATGGCCTCGCTTAAACTCTGCCTCAAAATATTTTATAGTCGTAAACGAAGGAGCAGACTCCTTCACAATAGAATCTAGCCACGCTTAAACTCTGCCTCAAAATATTTTATAGTCGTAAACGAAGGAGCAGACTCCTTCACAATAGAATCTAGCTCGGATTTAATATTGGTTGGACTGATACTATATATTGTTGCAGCAAAAAGTCGACTTTTCGACTTCTGTACAATTGTTTAAAGTCAACTTTTCGACTATTCGACGATGTCGTTTTTTAAAAGTCGAGTTTTCAAAGTATAGGTCGGTTAGTCGACTTTTTGTATGAAAATTTATAATACGCGAAAAATCTTTTTTTTTATTGTTTTGGGGTTAATTGGCATCTTAGGGTAGCATTTATTCTATATTGGTTATGACTACAAACTCAAATTTTATTAGTGTTAAGCTTGATTCACACGCTATCCATCCCTATCCACCCATATCTACTATTTCCCAGAATTATGTCATTTTCAAAAGAGAATTTACAAGAATTTGACAATTCGTATCACCAATAAAGGGAAATAGTAGATATGGATGGCTAGCTAAAACTTTCACAATTTTTAAAACAAAGTTTGTAAAAATACTGTTTTTCAATTTTTCACATTTCACTTTTAAAAAATTGACGCTTTCCTGACCCCGCAAAAGTCGTTCCCAAAAATTTAAATCTTAATGACAGCGAACAAATTAGAAAAATTCTAACTGCATTTAAATCTGCCCATACTTAATGATAGCATATACAAATTGGACCTTTTTTTAGGATTTGACATCATTTTGCGCTTTATTCGCTCACATTTGGGGGTTTATTCCATATTTAACGGTTTTGATGGCAACAATGGCTTTATGTTTGTCTATTTTGTTATCCACTAAAACCTAATTTACTATTAAGCCATTAATATATGAGAAATAAAAAAATCGAAAAGTCCAAAGCAAAAGTCGACATCGCGAATTTTTCATTAGAAGAAAGTCGACTTTTGGACTTTTTCGTGAAAAATAAGTCGACTTCCAAAAAGTCGAAAAAAAGTCAAAAACTTCTATTAGTCGAAATTCGATTTATAGAACCCCTAAGTGAGACCTTTCACATGAAGGTATTGAATTACATAGTGGTGATCTATATTTCCCATGTTTGCAAATTCACTGATATCGTGTATTTTTGGTGAAATAAATATATACTTGAAACTTTAAACATATGATTTAAAAGGTTGTCTCTTTTCACCAAATTATTTTTTTTTCAAACTACTGTCAGGTCGGTCTAATTTGGGAAGGAACCTCCTACACTCCAGAAATAATTAAATATACTACTTTTTCAGAAAATTTTATTTTGGTCGTGGCACAACGCCAGCTTTAACCAAAATAAGTATTTAAAATATGCTAAATACATTCTACATACATAATGTAAAATGTACATGTATAAGAAATACATTCCACATGCATTCCAACTACATCAAAAAAAAATTTTATACGTATTTCTCATACACATATAATTTCTGACATTTTCAAATTCTTTGCAAATTCTTCGCAAATTCTTCACAATATCTCTGAGCTTTAATGGAAATATGTACTTTCAAGATGCGAAATACATTATATATGAACTCATAAATAATTCTACATACATTCCACAGACATTTCACGTGTATTCTACATACAATCCACAAATAATGAAATATACTACTTTTTCAGAAACTATTTATTTTCGTCGCTGCTCAAAGCCGGCTTAAACCATATTTTGTACATATTTTCGTTTAAGCTGGCATTGAGACGCGACGAAAATGAAAACTTTCTAAGAAAGTAGTATGTTTCATTATTTGTGCTATGTAGAATATATGTGGAAGTATGTGGAATGTATGTATAATTAATTTAGAGTACATATACGTATAACGTATTTCGCATCTTAAAAGTATATATTTCCGTTAAAGCTAGTAAATATTGTGAAGAATTTGAGAATAATTTGCGAAAAATTTACAAAGAATTTGAAAATATCAGAAATTATATGTGGTTCTTATATATATAAAAGTTTTTTTAATATTGGTGGAATGAATGTGGACTGTATTTGTAATTTATGTGTTATGTATATAGGATGTATTAGGTATATTTTAAGTACACATTTGGGCTTAAGTTGCCTTTAAGATGCGACGAAAATAAAACTTTTCTGAGAAAGTATGATATTTGTTTCTATGTGGATTGTATGTAGAATATATATGGAATGTAAGTGGAAAGTATGTAGAATTAAATGAGAGTTCATATACAATGTATTCCGCATCTTAAAAGTATTTATTTCCCTTCATGCTAGGAAGTATTATGAAGAATTTGCGAATATGAAAAATTCGGAAATAAGTATAATATTTATATTATACACATAATTTTTTCAAAATCAATTTTCAATAAAATTTAAGTTTTAATTAAATATATATAGATACTTATTTAATATTTTTGATTAAATGCATTATATTTTAGTATTTTGTGACATTCCTATTTGAAGCCAAACTCATACCCGCTGAGGGTATTTGAAACACATTTGAAAGGGTATTTGAACATATTTGAAATATTTATGATTGGGTATCCTTACAACATAATATCCTTGCTGTCAACTCATATTCATATTAAATTTTTACATTTGTATTTCCGTTACAGATACTCTGTTAGCGGAAGTTTATGAAGCACATTTACGCGGGCCGGGTTTTGTCATGGAACCGCCTGGTCGTGTTGAATTTTCCAACTCTTCAGGCGGTTGGCTAGATTGTTCCGCTTCGGGCAGCCCTCAACCTACCATTGACTGGGTGCATGCAGACGGTACGGCTGTAACGGAAATTCATGGTGTTCGTCGAGTACTACGCAATGGTACATTGGTGCTGTTGCCGTTTCCTGCAGCAGCATATCATCAAGATGTACACAATACAATATATCGTTGTGTTGCCAGCAATGGTGTTGGTCGTATTGTTTCCAGAGATGTACAAGTAAGAGCTGGTAAGTGTCATTATGTTTGCTTTGGTTTTATATAAAGATAAAATTTTTAAATATGTAACAATTTTGTTTATAAATTGTTTCAATTTGATAAAACATTAACTATAGTTGCCATTTAAATTATTGTTACTAATTAAATTTTGTTTAACAATTTTTTTTACATTTTTTTCCTATTTCTTCTAGTCGTTGCACAAGCTTATAAAGTTGATGTAGAAGTTTTATCTGCATCTCGTGGTTGTACTGCCATTTTACGTTGTGTAGTACCAACGTTTGTAAAGGAATTGGTTCGAGTGGTCTCATGGGTTCATGAACCTGCTATCTACATATATCCATCATTGCAAGGCGGTAAGTGTTCACTCATTCATACACTCACTTATTCATACAGACACATCCACTAACATATACATAGACAAACTAACAAACAGTTACATGGATGTGTATAAAAAGGCACGTACAAGAATAATTTTTCTATGTGAATTTGTTATTGCAGCGACTACAGGGAGATACAAAAAAATTAAATAAAAATATATAAAAGCTTCAAAGAAAAATGCACAATAACGTCAAATACTAAAAAGTACGCACTTAAATTTAAAAATAGAATAATATTCTTATTTATTTTTAAAAACGTTTTAACCCATTTCTATCAGCTCATAAACACAGAATAAATTTTAAATTTAATTAAGAATTTTTTTTATCAATTACTATTTTGTGTTTCCACTTATGTGTTTTGAGCAACACATGTGTTTTGGTAAAAAAAAAATTTATGCGAAAACATGTACGAAACATGTTTTATTTCAGTGGAAACGTAGAGACATTAGCAAATTTTCTGCAAGAATATTCCCCGAAAAAAATGTTGCTGACTTTACGGACTTTTTTTGAGTATACAAAAGTAGCTAATTTTCAATGTGAAATACTTTACTATATCAAATTAGCCTTGTTATCCCTAAAACACAATGGCTGGTAACCGATTATATGCGGGTAATGGTAAAAGCAACACTATTTTCATTTATTTCGGTAACGGTATTTTATCGGTAACGGTAGTTTAGTTATTACCGTAACGTTATATTAATTATAACAGTTTCTTCTTTATTTTGGAATCGTTATTTTAAGGGTAACGTTAGTTTAGTTATTCAGGTAATGTCAATGTGCACCGATATTTTTAGCCCCAATATGCCCGAATTCCAATGACAGGCTAGTTTATGTTTATGGAATTGATATTAATTTAAACGTTGTTTATCTTTATTTTAAATTCAAAACAGAAAAAGTCTTATAAGAAATGATTGACAAAATAATAAAAAAAAAACGTTTAAATTAATACACACAGAAAAGAGAACCAATTGCTGCAACCGAATTTTTTGCCAACCGAATTTTGATAGTTACATTTACTAATATTTATGTTACTTAGAAATTCAATTGAAGTCATTAATATTTGGCTATGAGTACTGACTATTTAATTATGCCTACGGATTAAAAAAAAAAATACTTGTGGTCACAACTGAATTTATTAAGTAGATCGAACCGAATTCAATAAATTTATACACCGTATCCAATATTTTTATTTTTATTTTTTAAAATAAATATTACAGTCAATATAAATAATATATATATAAAGAGTAGACCGGTCTACTTGTAAGAACCGGTTAGCGCGATTAGAACAAATTATGTTTTGCATAAAAACATACCATTATTAAACGCAAAAGTATTCTTTCTCAAAAAAGTATATTTTTGAAAAAACTCCTTTTTCAAAGAAAAAAAAAAAATAGTTTTTTTAGAAAAGACCTTTCTTCAAAAAAAAAAACTACTCATTTCTAAAAAAGTACCCTTTTCATAAAAGTAACTTTTTCATAAACAAAATCATAAAAAAAAGTATTTTTCCCACAAACAGGTATCTTTTTTTAAAAAAAGGACTTTTTAAAAAAAAATATATTTACAAAACAAGTACCTTTCCAAAATAATACCTTTTTTAAAATAAGTGCCATTATAAAAAGAGCACCTTCTTCCAAAAAAAGCAAATTTAAAAAAGTACCCTGATTGGTTTCAAAACAAGTATTTCTTTCCAAAAAAGTATCTTTTTTACATCAATACTCTTTTTTCCAAAAAATTTTTTAATAAAATTTTTTGTTTTTCAAAAAAGAACCTGTTTAAAACAATGCGTTTTTAAAAAAGTATCTTTTTTAAAAGAAGTAAACTTTTCAATAAAAGTACCTTTTCAAAAAAGAACCATTTAAAAAAAAAGAGTCTTTAAAAAGGTATTTCTTTTTTTGTCGAAAAAGCACTTATTTTGATAAAGGGTAATATTTTTAGAGAAATGTTTTTATTTGAAAAATTAATTTTTTTGTGAAACAGTTAACTTTTATTAAAAAAAATACTTTTTCAAAAGATTTAAAAAAAAACTTATTGAGAAGCATGTACATTTTTGGAAAAAAGGTACTTATTTTAAAAAAGATGCTTTTTTTTGAAAAATGAATTATTTTGAAAACAGATACTTTTCTTTAAAGTACTTTTTTGAAATGCGTATTTTTTTGCATTTGTGAAAAAGTATTGTTTTGAAAAGGCGTACATTTTGTGATATGTAATTTTTGGAAAAAGTGTGTTTTGAAAAAGAAACTTTTTTTTAAAAAGAGACTATTTTAAAAAAATGTTACTTTTTTGAAGAGGTTAGTTTTTTTGAAAGCAAACTTTTTTTTCAAAAAAATAAAATAATTTTTTTTTGATAAAGGTATTTTATTTTTTTCTTTTAAATAGGTACTTTTTTGGAATGAAGGTAGTTTTTTCGAAAAGGAACTTCTTTGAAAAAGGTACTTCGATTTGAAAAAGAAATTTTTTTGTGAAAAAAGTGACGTTTTTTGGAAAAGGGTAATTTTTCTTAAAAAAATTTTATGTTTTTGAAAAAGGCTACTTTTTTGAGAAAGCTTATTTTTTTTAAAAAAGAAGCTTTTTTGAAAAAATGTACTTTTTTAAAACAAGATACTTTTTTTAAGAGTTCTTTATTTTTGAAAAAGATACTTTTTTAAAAAATTTGTTTTTGTGTTAAGAAATCATATGTTTTTATGCAAAAAATACTTTGTTTTAATCGCGCTGACCGGTTTTACGAGTAGACTTGATTTTCGGTGTAGCCGGACTTTCTGCGATTTCCGGGGTTTCGTTCTACCCGGTCTTTCGGTGTAACCGGGTAGACCGAAGACCGGGAAATCCGGTATACCCGTCTGGAACGTAGGCTCTACTTAAAATTATAAAACATCCTTTTAGCAACTGCGCTAGATAGTGTAATACAGTTGCTAGGTTGTTGCTATTAACATGTTAGTTTTCTCCAAATTGACCACATATTTGAAGCACCCGTTTTTATAATTTAAGAAGAATATTGTTGCGCATTTTAGTCATCATCATCCGTCTTACAAATATGTTTTAAATTCTGAAAGAAAAACGAGCAACTACAATAATTTAATTTAATAATTTTGTTCGTTTATATGTACACAAAATTTAAGATCAGCATCTCCATCTTGATCTTTACTACTATACAATGGTGTTTTTTAATTTTATTACGTATTTTCGAAGAATTTAAATTTTTTGTACTTTTATGTTTTACTATCAGTTTTTTTTGTTTCAATTTTCTTTTTGTTATTTTTAAATAATTAATTTGACATAAATAGCAAATAACAATTATTTTGTTCAGAACAAGGTATGATAGTTAAGGCAATTGGGAGCAATAGTTATGATTATAATAAAATAGCTGTGTTTACTGAAGATTTTCTTTCTATGGTTGCATACACTAGTAGTTTTTCTAACCATATTTAAAATTGTATAATTAGGGAAATCAACCAATTGTCTGTCACCGAGAAAGTTAGTTTGTTAAGCTTATTTTTAAACTTGCACTAGACAAAATAACTGATCCTGATTAACATTTGTATGCACACACAGCTAAAATATTTGTTTACCAACTTAAATAATGTGTTTCCCTGTGTGTATCAATCCCATAAGTGGTGACCCCGATAAAAATAATGCCAAAGAAACTATCAGAACTATCCTCAGAAGAAATTTAATTTTTGTTACGAAAATGGAGATTGACGTTAACAGGGCGAAAAGCCGACAAACTGATGCGACTAAAATTATGTCTAGAAGAGCTACAAATCACAGACTTGGAAAACTATGATTTGAGCTGGACTTAGAAGATCCAGAAGCGGCATGTTCAAATACCGACATAAATACAATTTTACAACATATGCAAAATTTCATGGAAGGAATGGAAAGCCGCTTTGAGAAATTTAGACTACAAAACTCACAAAACTTCATAACCGCTTAACCTTCTCGAGGTCTGTGAGGGGTAAAAAGATTACAACTTTTAGACATCGCAGTGAGGCATCAAAAAAACATTTTTTTCTCCATTCTGTCCATCTTTGGAACTACCTTCCGAATAATTTCCAAACAAACAACAACACAATTAACTTCAAAAAAGATATTACAAGACATTTTTCTCGATAACAATAATTTGCTTATATAAAAAAAAGTTGAAACACAATTTTTTCTATTTTATATACTACGTCAATTTTATATCTTATTTAATTTATTTAGTTAATTTTTTGCTGTGCACAATTATTTTATTTTATTTTAATTTTTATATTGTTACTTTTTTAAGAGCTTTTGAATATGGCTGATTTACATGATTTTTATGTGCTGATTATTGTTATTATATAATTTATTATTATTATTTTTATTTTTAATTAAATGTTTTTTTTTACAATTTATGTAATTAACTTTTTAATTCCCATACTGTAATCATAAGATGTAAATCTTGTTGTATGGGATAGTCAAATAAATAAAAATCAAATCAAATCAAACTTCTATACCAGCGGTAACACAAAATTCCAATGCAACAGCATCTTGTCTACAACATTGTTCTAACGATGAGTTCAAAACCTCTAAATCACTTATTCTTCCTTTATTCTGGACTCAAAATCCTGAACTGTGGTTCTTAACTACTGAACAAAAGTTTCAAAGTTTTAATATTACTTCTGACAACATCAAATATTCCAAAGTCATTGAATCTTTGGAAGATTCCACTATCAACAAAATTTCAAACCTGATTCGCAATCCCCCACAACAAAATGATAAAATTAATATTTTTTTTAAATTTCAAAAAGACAAATAAATATTGGGGAAGTCTCCACATTGTCAAACTATGGGAAAGTTGCTCTATTTGCAGCGATTATTGTTTTAACCTTGTCAGACTATTTCGGTTACTGCATTTTGATGATAACGCTATTTTAATTATTACGGTAACGGTATTTTAGCGAGAACACTATTTTATTTATTTCGATAACGGTATGTTAAAAATATTGGTATTTTGGTAATATCGGTAACGATATTTTCTGGACGCGTTATCAAAATACCTTTCATTTGGTACACAATTTGCCTATAGTTTAATAACTTATATAAGAAATATATTAAAACCAGATCAAATTGGATCATTTTTGACCTCTCAAAAAATTTGACATTTGAACTTCACATTTTTAAAAATATCCGCCCGCCACTTGGGTAGGGCTGCGAGTTGATTTTGGAGGATATCTCTAAAATCAGCAACTTTTGTTTTTTTATTGTATCATCATCCTTACTCAAGGTTGATAAAAAAAAAATGTTTGACATCATTAAACCTTATGGACCTGGGGCCCAAAATGGTCGTATGCGTCTTTATTTCATTTCATTAAAACATCGAAGCTTTGCTTACTGAATTTTAAGAAACTTGCTTTTAAGTATGAGAAGCTGATGTGCTAAAAATATTGGACAAATTGAACAACGCTAACCCGAGCCGTACCGCATTGCGCCAAAAAGAGATACTGATGGATTTTATAAATATTTTAACGAAAAATATTTAAATTCTGTTTTTGTTACAAATCTGCCTGAGTCATTCTTGTAATCCATAAAAAGATATTGTGCCATAAATTAACTCTTAATAACTATTATTAGTAAGTCATTATTATTTGTATGACAATAATGCAGAGAGCCAACTGGTATAATAACTGGTAGTCCAAAAAATATTGATATGTCATTAACATTTCTACACTGGGACTGGGCAGGTATTGACAACAAAAATACTACACAAAAAGTGATTATAGAGTTTAAAAGTTATTCCCGATTTCTGAAAAACCTATTTAGAATAAAATCTGTAGACAAATTCAAAAGCTATGACAGCACAGTCACAGTCTATACAGTAGGATGTCCGTAAAATAACGGTTTGTCGATTTTCGATCACTACACCCCCGAATTTTATTGCAAATGGTTCCGAATGGAAAAAATCGATTTTTTATAAAAAAATGATTATTTCGTATAATTTGATCCTTTATCCGACTATGAAATTTAGGGAATAACATCTTTCAGATTTTTATTAAATTCGGATATGCGATAGAGGGAACAAAATTAAAGAACAAGCGCGATTCCTTATAGCCCCAATCATATTTTCAAGGGTTATTTATGAGTCCACCTCTTTAGCCTTTAAAAAAGGGTCAAAAGGGCCTTTTTAACCTTTAAAAAATGTGTTTTATGATGAAAAGAGGAAACATTTGCCCTATATGGATCAAGTTATACAAAATAATAATTTTCATCAAGGAGAAATTTTTGTTAATAAATTTAAAGTCTTCATATTCTTATCTTGTGGTCATAATATAAATTAGGTTTCATGGATCCTTTTTGCTCCTGGTTAGTGGCCAGATTAAAGATGTTTTGAATAAAAGTAAATGAAGTTATAGACATATCAAATTAAAGTGATAGTTTTACGAAAATTATTAAAGATGTTATTCTGTAAATGTCCCAGTGAGAATTTTTTTGTTTTTTTTGCCAAAAGTGTTGATATGTAAAATAATTGCAAAGAAAATAACAGTCGTGTTTTAATTGCTTTTTAATAATGATCTTTATTTATTTTAATTAACTTAAAGCTACCTAAATTATATTTGGTGGGTAACCAACGATTGAGTGGTTCCCACAGTTAGTATAATGAAGGTGTCAAATTAATCAACCAAAAAAGTACGGTTTTTTAGCCAATCACAATTAAGTGTCAATTACAGACAGTGATTGCTATTGTCCGACAATGTTGACTTATTAATTACACTACAGTGTAAAAATTTAACCTATATCGATTTTGAGATTTTTTTTTAATCAATTTAAAAGCTTAACAATCTCGTAGTCATAATTAAAATTAAGTTCCATGGGTCTTCTTTTTGCCATCAGGCAACTAAAGGTTAAAGAGTTTGTAAATAAAAGTAAAAAAAATTATAGTATTTGAGCAATTCCATTTAATATCACCGTAAAATTAATCGTTGTTTTCCGATTTTGATAAAAAAAATTTTTTATTAATTTTTTTTTTTTTGGAAAACTCTGGCAACCCTATAGCTCCAAATTGTGGGGTAGGGACTTCACTTAAAAGGTCATAACTTTTGATGTGTAAAAAATATCGACAAATTTATTTTAGCATAAGAACGGCTAGGTTTTTGGGGTATAAAAAATTAAAAAAAAAAATTTACACATTTTGAGTTATTTTGTTAGGGTATTTTAGTGTTAGCGACATATTAAATTATTTCGTTGGTGGTATTTTAAAGTTAAAAATAGTTCCTTGAAACTGCACATGATCGTTATTTTAGAGCTACTGTTTGCCAACCATGAATTAGATTCAATAAATTAACCAAATTGCAAAAAACAAAATCATGTTTTGCATGCTAGACTTAAAAATAATTACGTTTTCCCAGTTGCATTAAGTTGTATGAAACGCAAAACACAGCTTCCATGGTGCATATCTGTATAATATTATTTCTAAAATTATGTTCAGCATCACTTCAATATTACTACAAGTTTGATTTGATTTGATTTTTATTTATTAGCATTACTACAATAGTTTGCTGATGTGTATCGTCGATGATTCAGGCATTAATGAAAGCTATTTAATCAAGTTTTTCAATATCGAATTTCGAGACGATTTGTTAAGAGGAGCTGTTTATCACTTTTTGCTTCTTGGCAGTTTTCAAGAATATCTTAAATCTTTTGTCATTTTTGATTTTTCTTTATCCTAGTTAACGTCTTTGACTATCATAAACCTATATTTTTAATAAATTATATGCATCATATTTCATTTGGTCGTCAATGCGTTAACAGGGAACTATAAGTAAAAATTACAGTTGGCAGCTCTTCTGAGTACATGTAAGTACTTCTTGTACCTAAAGATTCAAGCCGAAAATTATTTGACACCAGAACTGTATGATGAATCCAAATCTGGTCTTCGAATCGTAATCCGACATCAAGCGTTCGAGCTCAGCTAACAGGAAAAGCAGTAATTTTCATAAAAATACTCAAATTTTTCACCTTCCGGAAAACATATTTTTCATAATACTTGTAACTTCAACTAAATACGCTATTTTTACCCTTTTCTGGATTTTTAAATTTTTTAGACTTTTATAGATTATATCGCTAAATCAAAAAAAAAATGAGAAATGTATTTTTGGAGAATTTTTAAAAAACAGTGGTCTTTTTGACTAAACTAAGTGAAATTAAAAAAAAAAAAAAAAATAGTATAATATTTACGCTACTTAATCTTACAAAAGACGTATAATAATATCTAGAACAAGTTGGAACAAAAACTTGTAGGTTTTAATCAAAAATGTCAAACTAGTAAAAATGATGATCCGGTAATTCTAGTGTTAATAAAAGTAATTTAAAGCGCCTATATACTCTTATTTAAAATAAAGACCGAATCTCTTTACTGTAACGCCGCTAATATTACGAATTATTGAGAAACAATTGCAGTTTTTAATTAGCATTGTCTAAAGGCGATTTGATAATATTTTTAATTTGAGAAATATACAGTTTTTTTTTTGTTCTCTTGCACACTTGTAGGGAAGAAGATAGCTCCATTTGAATATAATACAATAATATACAATTTATCGAAATATAATATATATTTGTTATCGAAAAATGTTAAAATAAAATTTTTCAATTTCAGATGGTAAATTTCATTTATTACCCACCGGTGAATTACTTATTCATAATCTACAAGAAAGTGATGAATCCCAATCGTTTCGCTGTCGTAGTATGCATCGATTAACACGTCAAGTTGTTGTGAGTTCACCAACAAGACTGAGAATAAATTGTAAGTAAAATTTCTTTTTATATTTATCTACACTCATAATATTATGTAGTTTAATAAAACAGTTTTTCAGTTGAGTTTAAAATAATGGAACATGCATTTATTTTTTAAAAATAATTTACTACATATTGTTACTTACAGATTGTTTTTAGTTTCTTTTTTTTATATATTGAAAATTTCACAGAAATAAAAAAAAAACATATTGTCATTAATTTGTTTACGTTGAAGGTATTATAAATAAAAATTTTTTATAAAAATATATTCGAAAAATTCGTGTCTGTTTTTTTTATTAAAATAGTTTGTTTATTTACAATAATATTTCAATTCAAATTATAAGAAATTTAAAAATTTTATACATGTAGTCTATGTGTGTACATTTGGTAGAAAAAAAAAAACTACCAAATACGAAAAACTGAAATAATTTCAAATAACTGAATCGAACATTTATTTTTAACTTACTATTCATTTGTTCTTATGGATTTGTTAGTTATTTAAACAATATTTAAAAATAAATACAAAAAAAAAAACATTTGATTTTCAATTTATAACGAGCTTTCAACCTCCGTATATTTACAAAAATAAAGCAAATCAAACATATTAGGTTGATACTAGTATTTCGATTTGATTTTAATGAAAAGTAAGTAAACCACATTTTAAGTGATTTATCATTTATGTTAAATTACATTTTCAGTTAATTTAAACTACAAACTTTTTTGAGTGTATAAACTATTTTATATAGTTGCGTACTCAAATATTAAAAAAGTTTTTAATCGTATTAGAGTCTTTAGAGTTAATGCAAAACTAATTAGAGTTAATGCATTTATATTTTAACTGTAATTCGAGGTTTTTTCTTTCCGATATTAAATACACAGTTGCAGTTGGGAGAGCACCTTATACTAGATGTTTCTTTTATAGTTCGAAGTTTCTTTCTATTAACTATGTACTTGTAGTCCGTACAAATTAATTTGTCTGATGTCCACTGTAGCGTATGAGTTATAAAGCCATAAATTATTTATAAAGTATACGCCACACATACAGATTTTAACAAACGTTTACTACATTCACATTTAAATGTTTTTCCTTCTTAATTGTTCTTTAAACTAAATACATAAACCAAAATCAGTATGTAAAACTTAAAACTTAATTAAAAGTTATTAATATCGTATTAAATAAAACTTAGTTAAACATTTATTTCAATTAAAATTTGTTTTGCAGCACATCGTGGTATTATATCACCCAGTGTAGTGGAGCACACTGCACATGTACAAGTATCTCAGGATGAAGGTGCAGTTTTATTGTGTGTAGCTCAGGGATGTCCATCGCCTGAATACAGGTAAGAGAGTTTAAATATAAACCAAAAAAAAAATTCTATATATCGTCGGCTTATTATTGGTTTGACCCATAAGCCAAAAATTGTTATCAAGAAAAACGATAAAGAAGATACACTTATTTTAATTTTTGTATGCAAAATCAGCTGGTAGGTCAAATTTGTTACTGGATATCTCTGATATGATACGAAATAACGAGAAACGGTTTTGGGAATCAGAAAGGTGATATTTACATTATATACAATTCATTCCAAGCTCATTTTTTTCAAAAATGGTCGGTGGGTCAAACCAATTGTAAGTCGACGATATGTATATGGAAATAATATCGTGTGCCTATAGACGGGCTTTCTTGTGAATTGCATAAAGTAAAAGCACTCAAACGATCTTTATAAGCTGAGCTGAATACGGGAAAGAAATAATGAATACGGGATATTTAGTTCTATTTTGGGGGGATACAACTTTTACTTGGAAAATTGAAATGCATTTAAATATTTAGGATCAAATAAATGTGGTCAAATTACTCGGGTTTGCTTTTGTACAAGTAAACAAGTAACTCGCTTTTGATGTTTTTGCAATTATTCGAATAAGTTTTTCAAATTACTCAAGTAACTCGAATAATTTCAATAATTTAATTTAATTTATTTTTCCTAAAAAGTACACAATAACACATAAATTTTAAGAGAAAATCAGAAGTTTCAAAATGAAAGATCAACAATTAATTAAAATATTTATAAAACTAATGAATTATTCCGGCAATGAAGCGTTTATAGAATTTATGAAACAGTTTTATAAAATTTTTTATATAAAAAAGTTTCTTGAATTAATAAAACTCTTCATGAATGTCTTGAAAAATGAAATGAAACTAAGGCAATGAACCAAAACCAGTCCAAAATTAATAAAAGGCCGCATTGAAATAATAAAGCACTTTATAAAATATGTTAAGCACTTAAGGATTTAATAAAATTTTATGAAAAAATAAAAAAAATAAATCTTTGAAATAATTTCGTAGCTCTAAAGAAAATGCTCATAAAATTGAATGACATTTTTTTATGAAACTATGAAAATTTATGAATCAAAATTTATGAAAAATTTCTTAATATAAATAAAATTTCTAGGATATAATGAAATTCTTCAATTCTATGAAATTGTTTCATTAATATTATGAATGATAAGTCTTGCAGTGTAGTATTTTCGTTAGATATTTTAAAAATATCTTTAAACAACAACAGATGTTTTTGTACTTAAATTAAATTTTAATTTTTGCAAACATCGAAGCTATAAAACGAATACCACAAGATCTGATTTACAAAAATTGTTGAATATCTAAATATTAACAATTTTGTGTGTGGAAAAAAAACACCTTCTATAAGGTGGATAGGTAACTGAGTACCCACATATAAATTATATGAGACATGTAATTTTTTGTCTTGTATTGCACAAAGTGGTTAATGATATAAAATTTTAATTTTACTCTTGTTTTCCCTTTTCACATATTTTATTTATTAACAAAGTTATTAATTATATGACAAATTTCACAAGGGAGTGACTGTGAAATGTAATTAAAAACGTCCATATCTGATTTATAGTCATCGGAAACTTAGTAGGTTTAATGATGACATGGTCTAGATCAAACCACCAAAAACAATGTCACAAGAATAATGCTTTCAATACAATTTCTTTTTTGTAAATATAATATGCTAGCTCCTCTAATAGAGCGCTTGACTGACTACCTGAAGATATAGGTTCGAATCCCGTTTGAGCATATTCTATTTTAAAAAAATTTCAATAATTTTTTTTTTTAATTTATTGTTTTTTATACACATTATTTTTGTCCATACATTAAATATTTATATACTCTAATTATTTAATCTAATTCAGACTTGGGCGACGTCAATTACATTTCAAAATCATTCACTTGTGAAATTTTTTTATATCATTGAAAGTCTTAAAACTACGCTCACACTTGTGGCCTTAAACGTTTCCTTGGAAAAGTTTCAATTTTGTCAATGCCAGACATTGGACATAATGCCAATATCTGTGTGTTTAATTACTGGCCAATTACTTTTTTATGTTCAATTACATGTAATTGAGTGTAATTGAGTAATTTCCCAGTAAATGAATAACCAGATGTTGTCACTAATCCCCATGTTTGGTAGTACAAATTTTACGAATTTTCCAAGGAAGCGATTAAGCTCACAAGTATGAGCGTAGGTCTGATATTATTAATGATGTGGAAAAACATCACAAGTGAACGATTGTGAAATGTAATTGATGTCGCACAAGTCTGATCTAATAAAGCTTCATTTTCACAATGACCAGTTTTACCTACTAACTGGGACTTTAACTGAAACATTTGTTGTTGTTTCCCAAATAATTTTTTTCAATTTAACTACTTGTTAAATTTTAAATGGACGTTCAGTAATCGTACCTAAATATATTTTGATATAATAAAATACAAATAGGCTTGGTGTCATATTTGGCAACACTAATCGAGATATAATTATAAAAAATTATAAATTTTGGAATCGCATACAACATTTCTGCTAAAAATATGGTGCATTTTAGTGAAAGTATAACTTGAGCAGTTTCAACAAGACAGTGGTTTTTTTAACCGACTTACAAAAACTTTTGATATTTGTTTACATTTATTTTATGCAATTCACAATCGCTTTTAAGTGTGTATCTTGTCGCTTATTTAGAAATTTCTGGTGAACAAATATCAGAAGTACATTTATTTTTTATGTCTTTAGTAACAAAAAAAACTCTCAAGAAAACTGACGCATAAGTAAATAATTTCGTTAAATAAATAAAAAACCAAGGTAAGGTTTGTAGTTGAAAATATATGAAGGGCTTATTGTAATAATAATAAGCCCCATTTATTGTTTTATGGATTTTCGCTGTTTTCTAAACTTAGTATACTATGTAGGTAAAGACCACAGCAAATATAGTTTAAAACAAATGAAAATTCACTTAAAGAAAGGACAACTTACATTTCAGTAAATTCAACTTACATTGTCATTTGTTTTTAAATATACAATAAATGACTAACAATTGCAGTAATAATTAACCAGACGTTAGTAAAAAATACACAAACATTTTTTTTTTTTTTTTAATATCAAAAATGAATGTAAATTCATAAAACAGTCATTTGATGTGGTTTGTTTTTTTAAATGAACTACAAGGTTGGTAAAAAAATTAATTTGTTCTACAAATGACTGAAATTTACATTAAAAATAAAGAAACTGTATTACAACCCAAACAACTATATATTTTAAAAGCAGAAGTTCCCTGACTGTAGACATACATTGATTAATATTTCAAAGAAGTCTTGCTTAAACACTTAGTTCAAGTATCTGAGTATAAACTTCCAGCAAAAGTCATATTATTTGTATTTGTTTAGCCTCTAAAAGGCAAAAACAAGTTCTAAATATAATATGGCTTATCTTGTTTTTACACCCTTAATATGTATTTGTTTATTCATTCAAATTGTATTAAGTTTTGTATTTCTTTTCTATTGTCTCTTTCGGTAATGACTACGTTCACTTCATTTTAAGCTTTCTCAGATATCGAACTATACGCGTTGTTATAGATTTAAGTGGAACACCCAAAAAACATACTCTGTAGGAGCAAACGTATTTGTTGTCAATCGGTTCCTTCGGTTGTTGCGACAGAATTTTTCGGTTGTCATAAAAATCATTGAATTAAAGCAACAGAAATTCTTTCAAGCGAATTGAATATCGCTCCCATTAGCAACAATTTGGTGATAACTACCAACAAATTCGATAGCTACAAACGAATCATTCGATTGGCCACAAACACAGTTGCCACTACCGAGTCTGCTTTTTTTTTTAACGGCTTAAAACATTGTTTTCAGATCTGTTGTAAAATTTCTGCATTTCACACTTAACTTACATAAACATGAGTACTACTTGGCGTATGAGTAATATTTGTTATTATCAGTCACCGTATAACTCAAGCGCCTAGTGGGACTCTTGTGTCGAATCAATACAAAACTTACACACACAGAAATAAACTATTTTCTGTCATTGATGTCGGTTGTATACGCATACTTAAATTCACCAATTGTTTTTCAGCAAAAAGCGGGACTTGGCATACAAAAAAGCAGGATCAGGGTGCAAAATGTGGCATATTAAAAACTATTCGTCTAGAAGTACGGATTTCATCGAATTTGCATTTTTTTTTTTAGCTAAAATCTCTTGAAAAAAGACTTTAATAATTTTTGAGTTATGAAAAATGTCTTTCCGTGCAATAAAAGTCAAAAATTGCTTCGAAAATAGTGGTAGTGGACATTGTTACTTTCAAAATTTATCATCTTATGATCTGTTTTTAGAAGACGTTAATAGTTTTGGACGAACGTGTGGTACACGAAAGATTACGTAACTAAATAAGTTTTTTTAAACCGTTCGTCTGGCTTGCGTTAGGTTACGTTATTCGTTTGCGTATTGTCAAACAACAATATTGCCATGATATTCATTTTAGTATTTCGTTAGTTTTTTTCATATACAAATATGGTTTTTTCCCTAAGTGATGGTAACCAGGGCTGTCAGATATGGCGATTTCTCGCCAAACATGGCGATTTTGAAACGTGTTTGGCGTCGAAATTTTCCATATGGCGACATGGCGATTTTTTGGCGATTTATGATGTAACTGGCGATTTACTTGGCTATTTGAAAAATTTATATTATTTCAGTGATTTTTTTAAATAGGTTATTATCATTACTAATTAAAAAAAAAAATTGTCGGGTAACCTTATTTGCATGATTTTTGTTTTGTTATCATTTTAAGTGAATTTCTTATTTACACAGAAAAAATTTTCAACCTGAAATATCTAATAAAAGATTCGATTTGAACTAAATTTGTTTCTAAACAAATAGTTAATTGAATCAATTAATATTTTAATAGACTTGTAAATCTATAAATACTTATTTTATTTTAAACATAATTCTCAAATTATTTTTTCATACACTGTAGCTTAAATACAAAATTTTTAGTATAAAATACCAAATGCATTTGAAGTTTACAAACAAAACAAGCACACACACAAACAAACAAACAGACTCAACATTTACGAAAACACATATACCAACGTATCGCTCACACAATTTTTTTTTTGAGTGTATCATAATTTTTTTTTGTAGATAGTTATTTATAGCTTTTTTTCTTTTTAATTTTCAATAAAAGTTTTAATTAATATTATCATTGTCGTGATAGGTGCAAAATCAATTAAAATGTTAATTGATTCAATAAATTTTTTAATTGAAACCCGTTTTTAGTTTTTTCAGTGTAGCGTCAAAACAACATCAAAAGTCATGTCATGTCGTATGACATATGAGCTTCCGTTCATAAATTGGAATAGTTATTTTAATAACGAAATTCCAACAAATTTACTTGATTTTTGGCCAAAAGTGTTTGATTATCATGATGCAGCAGGTACGTACCATTTTAAAGAATTATATTTGGCCGTTCTTAATATGTTGGTTGTTCCAACCAGTAATGCCTGCGTTGAAACGGTATTTTCCATAATGAATTATACCAAAACACGATTAAGAAATAAAATTCTATTGAGAATAATAAATCACATGAACATTAACAAATTGTGCTTCAATTTTTTTTACACCGACTAATGAAATGATAAAAAATTCAATTCAAATAATATGTATAAAAGTCAAGACACAAGTAATGAAATCGATGAGGCTGAAGTTAACGATCTTCTTTACTTTTTTTTTCGTTTTACAAAGTTTTAAAGTTCCCAATATTTATTAATTAAATAAAAAAAATTAACAAAAACTAAACTAAATTTACTTTTTTTTATCAGTTTTTGGCGATTTTTGACTTAAATATTATACTAGCTTTTTTGTGTTAACAAAATTTTATTTTTTTAAATAAAAAAATTAACAAAAATTGAACAAATTTGACTTTTGGCGGTTTTTGGCGATTTTTGACATCCGTTTTGGCGATGGAGCTCAAAAAAATCTGACAACCCTGATGGTAACCCTAAGTAAAAAAATAAAATAAACAAAGAACAACTGATTTTGGTCTAAAAAGCCGAATATATTTTCCGTAAAATAAAAAACAATAAAAGTGAAATGTGACAATTACCTAACTGCAACTTTTTTATTGTTTTTTATTTGGTTATATACCACGAAAATTTTTCATTTTGGCGCTGCAGCCGACAAAAGGTGGCATATCCTGCCAATGTCGTCTTTCAATTCAGTTTTCTTGACGCTAAATTTTTATTCATTTAAAAACTTTCTTTTATGCTTTATATGCTAGAAATACTTACTTTTTTTTGGTTAAAGACTCCATAATTAATTTTAATTTTTGTTTTTAAAAGTGAGTTACTGTTTTTTTAATATTCTAATGAAAAATATTTTCGACGAATTTTTTTTCCTGCTTGACAGATCTTACGGAATATCTAGTTAAAAAGTGACATTAGTAATACACAAACGCAAAACAATATTCTCCAATCATTTTAACGAATTATTTGAGTGACACGTATTCTAAAAACAGACCGTTAATTAAAAAGGTTTCATTTATTTTCTTAAGAAATTATTTTTTGAAAACAATTTTATGAATTAAATTTTGAATATTATATTAGTTTTTATGAAAAACATTTATCAACTATTTTCTGTATTTGTCCTAAAATTTTATTTAATTTTTGTAATATGATAATAAGGCCTAAATAAAGTTCACTAGTAAAAACACTTTGAATTTTCATATTTCCTTTAAAAAAAAATCAAGAAAAATTAAAAAAAAAAATTCAGACTCGGCACTAATCAAAAATTCAGAAATCGAATCAATTCTAAATTTTTAAAATATAGAACGCTTTTAAAATGTTTTACTATCATTTACGAAAAATTAATTAAAATGTTAAAATTGAAAAAGCGGGACTACGGTTCAAAAAGAGGCGGAAAAAATTAAAGGTGGGACCAGCCTTTTAAAAGCGGGATAATCCCACCACAAGCGTAAAGGTTTTTTCAGGTTATGCATATCCGAAGATAAAATATCTGCTTGCTTTTCTACTGCAAAGACTAAATAAAGTTTGCGATTTCGAATAACTATCGAATAACGATATTCTTAAAAAATCTTAATTATATTTTGTATGTGTACCGATTTGTTGTGACTCTCAAAAAATTACTTCTAATGAACTAAGGTGGGCATTTCATGAGCCTAAGATGGTCATTATATCGGCCCTAGTAAAAAGGTGTAGATATGACCAGATATGATCATATATAATTATATCCAAAATGTGAGTCTATCAAATTATATCAGAGTTCAAATATATTTATATATACCTTCAGATATAATTATGAATCATTTCAGATGGTTATATATAAATATATATATAATTCGATATAACTGGATAGACTCAAATTTCATATATAATTATATATTTTCATATATGATCGTATATAACCTTTTTTTACACGGGGGTTCTTAAAATACGATTTTTCGATTTTTGCTGCTGCGACGCTTTAAATTTGTTCTATGTCATCTAAAAAGTCTATTGTAAACATTTTAGGCAAGTCCGATAAATTTATAAGGTCACGCAAATGGTGCCTTTGCACGAAATTTTGATAAAAAAAACAAGATTAATGTATTAGTTTATTTTATTTCTTTTCAAGTTCAAAAAGAATAAATACATTTTTGTGTTACATTTTGACATAGATATTAACATATAAAATATAACTTTATTATGACAATGATAAAAAAGCGGAATCATACCAGTACAATGTTTTACCTTATTTTTTAAATAAATTGATGGAATTTGTATTTGTAATGAAAATTAAAATTATTCAAGTTCGAGGATATTGTCCTAAGAAATAATCTATAGAGTTTTTGTTTTCAAATTTATTAATTGACCATTGTCAGGAATGAGTTGATAAATCTATTTCGGGAATTTTCTAGGTTCCCATCATCAGAACACGTTTTGAAAGAAGTGACAATCCCATTCATAAAAACTAGTTTTCTCACTAAACGAGAGCTCGAAGTTAAAGATTATCACCATTGATCAAAAATAAATTGAAAACTTGTTTGTTTTTATTTTTTTTTGGTTAAATATGACCCCGGAAAAAATTAAAAATAGTCTAATAAATAATACAAAATCAGTTATTAGTTTTTTGGCTGTAATATACGTTTTCACAAATTCTTTTACAATTTTTTTTGCAAAAAATTTCCTTGAAATATGCTGTCGTTAAAACACTGCACCCGAAAATCGGAAAATGCAAAAAATATATTAACTTACAGATTATGTCTCCATCTTGTATACTGTGCAACCAAGAAATTATTATTGTTAGATTTTGTAATTTTATTAACCAAAATTTTTAAAAACTTGAAAACGGTTCGTGAAATACTAAAAAATGTTACAATTTTTTTGATACAAAATTAAAAAGCGTTATTGTTGTCATAAAAAAAATATATTTTAAATGTGAATATATATTTCAAAATGTGAAACAAAATTTTTTAAAAATTAATAGTGTTATAATTTTTAGAGAAAAACTTTTATTCTTCTTCTTAACCTCAACATTTCAAAATTATATTAATTTTTTTAATGACAGATGTTGGTTAGTTCGGTTGAAGATCATGAATATTTTTCCATATTAACAGAAAAATTATAATTTTATTTGTGATAATTTACTTTAATTAACAGAAAAAACACTTAGAAAAAAAGTTATTTGACACCACCATTAAAAAAAAGTAATTAATATTATTCATTTTGACCAAAATTTTGAAATTTTTACCCATTTGCGTGACCTTATAAACTTATCCGATTTCGCCCGAATTTTTACCAAAGACTTTTTAGACAACATGTAACAAATCGTTTAAAAAATCGTATTTTAAGAACCAGTCTAATGATCATGTATATTTTTTCATTAGTATAGAAAAATGAAGTTAAATTTGAGTTCAAAAATTGGTCTTTGGAGTCACCTTCTTTATAAAATTTTAGAATTTTCCTAAAATCCGATTACGGTAAATAAACTAATTTTTATTAATATTTGTATTGCTAATGCGACATTTTCAGCACCACTGTTAAGTTTTGGTTAGCACTTATATACCATATACCTCAGTAAGAACACTTTGGTCAAAAAGTACGGGAATTTCAAAATATATCGAGGGCTTATATTCAATACCGTCTATCTACAAAAACACAATTTTTCAGGAGAGCCAAAAAACTGTTTTATTCGCAAATAAGCAACAATTTCGATGAACTCATCTTCTACAATATTAACAGAATGTGTCTAATAAACGTTCTAACTAAAAAGTTTCTTGAAATTCGCGTTATTTTAGCTTCTATGATAGAAAGACGGTATTGCCTCAAAAATGAAATCATTGTGTAGGAAAATAATATGTAGATAAACGGTATTGCCTTATTTTAAAATTAAGTTTGTATTACGGTTTTTGTATGGGGACCCCGAAAAAGGTGGGAGATAGGGTGTAGATATGTTCACAAGAAATTTTGGGGATAGAAAAATAGTAGGACCTGTTCTAACATTTGAACCCTTCAGGGAGCTAGGGGTTGTTTTTGACTAGTTTTTGTTTGTTTTTGGCATGGGTGTCTCAAAAAGGGTGTCAGATAGAGGGTAGGTGTGTTCAGAAGAATTGTTTAACCAGTTTAAATTCAAAGACAATGTTTTTTATAATTTTTTTATTTTAATTTATTATAATTTTTACTGCGCGTGGCTAAGATTATCATAGAAGTATTGACACTCCTCTGGAATTACCGCCTTTAACTCCTGTAAATGTTTCCATTTGTTTTGCTGAATTGGTAGTCGACCGGTATACAATTGTTTTGGTTCTATGTGACCTTCATATTGCTTTATTCTAATAGGTAGTTCAGTGTAATTATGATCAAAATTCACTTTAAACTTAAGGTACCACTTGGGGAATATAAGAGAGATCTTAGTTGGGATACTGTCGGATCATTTTTTGCTCGACCAGGTCTAATACTGGAAAATCGAATAAGGTTCGTATCCTTGCAGTTCTTAAAAAAATCATACTTTAAATGTAATGCATCAAATGGCATTTTAATAATTTTGTTCTTGATTTTGACTGTTTTGCGGGCATCTTTGGTTACCCTGACGTAGTCGTATTGCAAATATATGGTTTGATTTTTCAACTTAGCCTCTATCTTTGCATGGGCACTGTCACACTCCATCTGTCCTTTCTGCAAGTATTTTTGTTCTATGATTTTGCTGTTTTCTATTGAAAAATTGGACAAAGCATTCGACAAAAAGTGATTACGGTTTTGGTAACCGCAACCATCGGAGTAAATTATTATTGGTAGAGTATCTGTTAGACGGTACGTTGACAAATGGTGCATTATGCACAAATCACCGTGTGAATTGGGCATTCGATTTTAAATCGAGGTAAAGTGGTCAATTTCAAATCAGTATCAAATTAGTACATTCTTGCTTGTGTTTTTGAGTTTTTTGCGTTTGAATTCATTTATTTGTATACTCATTTGTAGCTAGATAATAACATAAAGGGCACACCACCGCATACACAGCGTATTATGGTAGGTATAGATCGTTCGACAAGAGAAGTATGTATCCGAAAAACGAACAGTGAATAAATAGATATCAAACAGAGAAATAGCCTGAAATTAAATAAACGACAAAATTCTATAATGTAGATAGATGGTATTGCCGTCATAGAATTCATTAATAAGTATCTTTGTAGATAGACAAATGATAAAATACAGGATATATAGTACTAAAAATAGTTTTTTTTTCACTGAAATTTTTACAGTACATGCAGATGGGGTCGGAGATGAGTTTGGCATAAAAAACAAAATTCGTGAAAATGTAGATAGACGGTATTGAATATAAGCCCTCGATATATAGAAAATAAAATCTTTGCTAAAATAAAAATGTAATGGTTAATTACAGCTACCTTAAATCCAAAGTAAATTTTTAAAACTCCTGCTTGCGTTTATTAGTTAAAAGTATATTATTTATAACAGTCTTTGCGCCTATATTTAAAAAAAAAATAATAATATTGGTGCAGTTTTACTATAAAATGTTACATACATTTGAAGCACAGTTTATAACCTTTTGATGTGTGTATTATGAGACGGTAATAAAAAAAACTTATTTGACTTTATTTTTACTCTGGCAATTTGATATAAGTACTTTTCTTACATACCAACACTGACACCAAAACATACATTAGGATGTCCCGTTAAAAAATATATATGGCACTTATACGAAGCATCATGATGCCTAATGCGAATAGCGATAATAGGAACAAACAACTGATAAAAAGAATGAATTTTTTTCTTTCACTGTGCAAAAGCTTCTACCAATTCGTAAATATATGGTTTGCTGGGACACTATTGATATTGTCATAGTGCTGCTGGGCTTAAAGTTGATTTTTATTATAAAAGTCCAATTTATGATGCAGAAGGATTTCATTATCCTTTCATTTAATAGTTCTTTTTTTTCTTAAACCATATACAAAGAGCTATACAACATGTAATGTCACTTGGAGTACGCATACATACACATGCGTGTTTCGACATTTACCCAACAAGCATTTGAAAGATATATTGGCCATATTGAAAATAAAATCAAAAAACTTTTATATTTATCTTTTAGACCAATAACTTTATATTGCAACACAATTTTTCAGCCAAGTTTTATAGTTTTATATTTATGAAAATGAAAATTATTCAAGTTCGAGGCCATACTCTATATTTCTTTATTATAATATTATCATTACAAATAATCTATAATTTTAACCTGTAATTTTGCAGTAAACAGTTAATTTTTGTTAGTTATTTAAAAATAGTAGTTTTTCTCAAGTTTTTTAAAATTCCCGTTTAGTTTATATTTGTTATTATTGATATGTTCGTAGTTTGAAAATAATAATTAGAAAATTCCTTTGTACCTCCAATGCATAAAAACTCAATAACTGGAATACAGTTTTGACTTTGCATTTTAAAGGTAATGTAGGAAAAACAAATTTCTATGTAAAAAAAAAATTTTTTTTAAAAAACCGAAAAATAACTGTCAAAAACAGTAATTTCTACAACTTATGTAATCGTTTTATGTTCATTGTTTTTATTATTTTGTTGATATTTTTTATGGTTTATGCATTAATTTAATGTTAGTTGTTTTTGACTGCTTCGATAGTCGTTTTTACTACCATTGTAGTTGTTTTATCAATAGTAAAAAATTACTACTTGGTTAGTAATTTTTATGACAAATACAGTCATTGCTTATTTAAATTAATTTGTAGTCATTTCAACTGTAATTTTTATCAATTTCTACCTTGTAAATTGTCTGAGTGTGGTTATATATATTAACTTTTTTTTCAAAACATCAGTAATTGATTTTGTCACCATTTAAAAGTTTATGCCACTTTTGAGCATTTCTTCTTATTTAAGGTGTATTTTATTACAAACTATTTAAACTTTATTTGATTTCTAACATTGTAATATACTATATATTTTTGGACACGCTCGCAACAGTGTGAGTTCCAATCTAATATGTATGTGATTATGTGTCAATTAAAATAGAGATTATTTGTTTCATGCCCCTTACGTATGTTCAATCCTACCCATTATTACCACAGCGCATGAAATATTCTTGAAAATGTTGCATTTTTTATAATTTTGCTTGAATATATGCAACAGTAAACGAAAAATGGCAGTCTAACATTTACGGTTTCCAAGGAGGTGCCACTCCCACTCCCTTGAATTCTCACAAAAAAAAAAAAACGTGCCAAATATGACACCAACTTTTTTTTTAACAGGATCCGATAAAAATCAGGTTAAAATTAAAATCTGCAAGGGACGTGGTTACAAATCGAATTACAATACGCCACTATAGCTTCTGCTGAAATATGTTTAACAGGTGCCAATATCGAAAAATTTTGTATGTGTGGTGCCACTCCCTACAGTTCTATTCCGAGAATTTAGAATTTGTTTACCTTCATACTATCTTGCTATAGTTTTCGACCCGCAACTAATTTCTTTGTTAAACAGTTCTTTAATTATTTAAGAGAAACAGACAAAACTTTATATCACGGGAAAACTTTGGTAATTTGTGCTTTAAAGTAATACATTACCTTGTAATGTATACTCCTTACCTATATTATTATTTTCAAACAAAACGTAATGAGTTACCTATAATGGGTTACATACTACAAAACTTTGTAATGTATACATATTACCTTCACCAATGAGTTACGAATAGATGGTTACAAAATGCATTACATTGTAATGCGTATTCCTTACCTGCAACATTATTTTGAAAGATAAATTAATGAGCTACGAATAATTGGGGACTCATAAATTGCCTTGTAATTATAAAGGGTGTCCCAAGAAGAGCGCAATTTTTAAATTTTAAATAAAACACAGATATTTAAAAAAAAATCGTGAAACTTTATTATATCGTAAAGTAGACAGAATGAGGTTATGTATGGAACAATATATCGTGCAGATGGCCGCCGCGGCTTTGCTGGCATGCACGCGATCTTTTAATGAAATTTTCAATGACCGTTTTGCATGAATGCTGCGGTATTTAATTAATGCAGCGTCCAATTTCTTCTTTTAAGGCTTGAGTCGTCGTCGGCTTATTCGCGTAAGCCATCGACTTCAAAAAACCCCAAAGAAAAAAATCTAATGGTGTTAAATCGCACGATCTAGGCCAATTCTGATCTCCAAAACGCGAAATAACACGACCGGGAAATGACTGATGCAGCAATTGAATTGTTTCTCTGGCTGTATGACATGTGGCGCCGTCTTGTTGGAACCACATGCCCTCCACATTCATTTCTTCAATTCTAGGCAAGAAAAAAACTGGTTATCATTTCACGATACCGAACACCATTGACTGTTTGCGCTTGACCTGCCTCATTTTCATAAAAAAAAGGTCCAATGATTCCTGCAGCCCAAAAACCACTCCACACAGTGACACGTTGAGGATTCATTTGCTTCTCGTGAATCACTCGAGGATTTTCCTCACCCCAAATGCGACAATTCTGCCTATTGACGAAGCCATCAAGATGAAAATGGGCCTCGTCACTGAAGATGATTTTATCGGCAAAATCAGCATTTTCCCATCACCATTTTGGTAAAACAATTTCACAATGAGAATGCGTTGTTCATTCGTGTAGCGCTCCATTTTTACTAACCTCGTACCTTCTACTAGCAAACAATAATAATTGTTCAAATGTCAAACAATGACACTTCGAATGTTGCCAGATTTAAAAATTGCGTTCTTCTTGGGACACCCTTTATATCATTGCTTTTTACATTATTTTAAAACATAAAAGAGTGACTTAGAGCATCAATTACATAATTCATGAAAAGAACACATAAAGTAATATTAAGATATATTTTTGCTAATCTATATTTAGACACATTACTTTGTGATTTTTTGTAAGCGTGAGCGTAAGGAATATAATTTTAATATCACAAACTAAAATTTAAAGCACAACAAATCATTTACATTTTAAGCAACCCATATGGGACGATAGCGTAGTTGGTAGAGTTTTTGCCTAACAACCATAGACCCCATTTTTGAATCTCAGCACGACCACGTTCTTTATTTAAAAAAAAAATTTATGAAAATCTATAGACACGTTACTTTTCCCAACCCCTACTAGGTAGTGAGTCCACTTATTACTTTTAGGCTCATAGCCTGACAAATTTATCAGTGAAATTATGTGTATTGTAATGCGTGGAACTCTATGGTGATACATTATTTTCCCCATTATTTGGTAATGTGTGGTTTTGCTGAGGTATTCGACAATTTTGTCATTTTGCATCAGAAAAAAAAAAATAATTTCAATAAAATTTTTGCTTTTTTAAAGTGCTATTTAAATATTTATATTTTTCTCCCTTTAGGTTGCTCTTTGCATGGTTGTATTTCATAAGTTTATTACAAGAAAACTAAAAAAAACGAATAGGAATGTACCATTGGAATGTGTAAAAAAACTCCCGATATTTTTATATTTTTGCCTAAACAACACCCTCACTCAGTTGTGATTTTTTGTGTTTTTGTTTTTTTAAGCAACCCGTAAAATTCAAATTATTTTATAAAATAATAATGGGTGGCTAAAAAATATCAGTATTGTTTATTAATGTAGCAATTCTATTTCCAAAATTTTTCAAAGTAACCTACATCAACCGGAATAGGACCTATACAACTTTAATAATGGATTCGATAGGCCTATGTTCGGACTATAAAGTGGTGCTCTAGGTTTTATCAATTTTCACCCCAATTTGTTTTCCTAGCGCAAGAACCAATATTACTTTCGGAGTCGTTTTTTCGGACTTCTGTAATGGGTACCATTCAAAATATTAAATAAAATATTAAATGATTAAAAAATATCAGTATCGTTTCTTGATTTAGCAGTTATATTACAAAAATTCTTGAAAGTGACCTTCATTTACATCAATTACCCGTTGAAGACGTTTTGGAAAAGAATTAGCTGTATTGACAAGCATACTAATAGGAATTCTTCTTATCTCCTCAGTTATAGCTATTTCCAATTCAGCAAGTGTTTTCGGAACTCTTACATACACCCTATCTTTTAAATATCCCCATAAGAAGTAATCACATGGATTTAGGTCCGGTGAGTACGGTGGCCAAAGAAACCCTTTTTGGTGACGTTGGACATAGAGATTCGATATAACCTTTTTATGAAATTTTTCAGCCAAATAATCTAGAACAATGTTAGCGGTATGGGGTTGAGCACCATATTGCATTATCCAATCGTTTTCAATATCTCTTCTAGCTTCCAAAAAAGGTACAAAGTAATGTTGTAGCAATTCTAAATATCTTTCCGACGTAACGTTTTCTCTAAGAACCTCAAAAAAAGTCCCTTAGATGACAAAGCACACCATAGAGTGACTCTCTGTGGAAACAGAGGCGATGGATTTAAATGATGTGGGTTTTCATCGGTCCAGTACCTCTGAGTTTGCTTGTTGCAATATCCGGACAGGTTAAAGTGAACTTCGTCCGTGAACCAAATATCATCCAGGACATCTGTTCCTCATCATTAATTAGGTCAAGCAAGATATGTGCAGACTCAAGCCTATTCCTCTTGGCCAAATCGCTCAGCATTTGAACAGGGTGGATTTTGTACGCCTTCGTTTTAAGCTTCTTGTGCAATATGGTATGTACCGACGTTTTTGCAATATTTTCATGTTGTGCAGCTGCTTTAATGGACTCACCAGGTTCTTGAACAAAAAAATCGCGGTTTTTCATAACATTCCCTTCAGTAATTGCTATAATCTTTCTGCCACTATTGCCTTTATGTTGATTTAACAGATTTCCCTTCAATTCAAATTTCTTAACCATTTTCCGAATTGACTTTTTTCATGTAGTGAAGATATGAATTTTTTCTTGGAATGCCCCGATCACATTTTCAATATTTTCTTGTAGTTCATAATATTTTTGAACTATAAATTGCCGTTGCTGAATGGAAAACATTTTAAAGATTTGATAATTTGTTTCTTTATATTTTTATTAATCTGACTTTTTATTTATATTTTTATTTTCATTTTTTAATCACCCTTTATATTTTATAAAATAATTTGAAGATTACGGGTTGCTTGAAAAAATAAAGCAAAAAATCACAACTGAGTGCGGGAACATTTTTTCTGAATTCCCTGTATGAAGCGATTTCTGATCTACAAAGGTAGATATCATAATGAAATATTCTCAAAATAAACTCAATTTCCATACCTTCAAGATAATATAAATCTGATTGAATTCGGTTTAAAATTAAACATAATTGTCATACAAAGAAAATGTTTCATAACTTCAGCTTTTGCTTAAGTTGGCACTTTTGGGGTCATCTTTCCTACACAAATAGCCACGTTGGGTATACATATTGTACATCCTTAAAAGTGTATAGAGTTAAAAATTATTTTAAAAATAAGTTAGACCAAATGATTAACAAAATAAAAAATATTTTAATCTTATATTTTATTTTTTAGCATACTATATAATTTTTGATGTGTTAAATTTTATTTAATATAGTATTCGGGACTAGTTTTGAGAATATTTAATGAGATATTCAATTTTTTAAAAAACTTTAAAGAAAACAATATTTTTTTTTTCATAATTAATGCGACCTTACAAAAAAACTTTTTTTTTTTAAAAGGATTGAGAAAATTATTAAAACTTTTTGTAATTTGAAGGTCATTGGCCTTCATTTAATACCATTTATATTACACTCGGTCAAAATTACTTTCTGAAGAAGTGAAAATACTTCGTTCTTTACACCTATTCGCCCACTACCCGCTCCCACTTAGTATACAATTAAGATATAGCTTAGAGAGTCAAATGTCGGACAACTGACTCAAGTATACCATATTGATCCTTGTTCAGAAGTCTTTCATAAAATGCTCTGCTTTTTGAATTTATAAAAAAAAATTCTTAATTGCCATAAACTTAAAAATAAGAAGAGCAAAAGTTGCTTAAAAAAATAAAAATAAAAAAAACCTTATTTTTGCTCAAAAAATAAAAGTCAAATGACGGTCCCCTATATAGTACACTCATAATAATCCATAGGTAAAATACTCGAAAACTGTTGTTAATTTTACGAAAGTTTTGGTTATTTCGAAATTACGAAAAATTTTGTATTACACACAAATCATATTTCGTTTCCAAACCTAAATTTTATGTGCATATTTGACGAAATTTCTTAGAAACCCAAAATAGCATTTGCAAATATATTATTTTGTTAAAATACAAAATAAATTTTTATATTTTCATATATTTAACAATTTTATTTTTATTTGTTTAGGAAAATTTCGTAATGTTACATTTTTTTTTTTACTTTGCGCTAAAACTAATTTACGAAATCGTGAAATTTTTTATATACCAAAAGTTTGTTATATTTGCGAAATGTTTGTACATTGTACGAAAAAAAGTTAACGACAAATTATTCTGAATTACTATGAGTGTTTAGATAGATAAAGCATAGATTAAAGTCACAACAAATTTTTTGTCCAGTCAATGCACTGATAATAACCCAAACGAAATGTCAAAATAACCAAAACTTTCGTAAAATGAAAGAAAATTTTGTTCATTTTACGAAAGTTTTTTTCCGTTTCCGACTACAATTTCATATTTTTATGCATGGATTATTATGAGTGTACGATTGTGCAAAAAAAAGGCAGCTTCGTGCTGACAACCTCACTCATAATAATCCATGCATAAAATTACGAATTATTGTCAAAACTACAAAAACTTTCGTAAAATGTACAAATTTTTGTATATTTTACAAAAAAATTTGGTTGTTTTGACATTTTTTTCGTAATTTTACGCATGGATTATTATCAGTGCTAAGGTATTGCCAATCGAATGGTTCGGTTGTGCTAACAAAATTGTTCGGTTGTGACAACTAAATATTAATTTAAGCAATAATAATTTGATTATGACAATATACATTATTGTACCCTAACAACAATTCGGTAGACACAATTGAAAAAGTTAGTCACCACAAACGAACCTTTTGATTGGCAATGAATTCGGTTGTCACCAAAAATCTGTTTTCTGGGTGTCGTGGCAGCATCTTCGTATTGCCATTTTGTTTGTTGGGTAATGTCATTATTAATATTTTTCCATGCGTAAGTATGTTTTATACAATACACATGAGTTTACTCATACCATTGTATATATTCTGTTTGAAATGTATTATTTAGGTGGTTTGTTTATTTCGCATCTTACAAAGGACTTGATGGAACGAACTTTATCATTTTAGTTAAGATCCATATAATGACATTAAAACTAATTCGGTTTTTATAGTCTTCTTGTACGCGTAATTAAATAATTTAATTAGTACCAACATGTTTTTATCATTTTTAAAGAAAAAAAAAACATAATATTTAATTTTGTGGTATTTTTGTTATTTACTTTTATAAGAGAGTCATTTAAAAATTCTGCAATCAAAATATTTACTCATTTTAAAATTAAAACGAGACACATATTTGCGTTTGTGGAATTTTAATTTATCTATAAAAAATACACTGCGATGCATAACTATAATTACAAATGATTTTAGCTATTTTTTTATAATATTACAAATTTTTTTTAAAAACATATAACAGTTTTTAAGAGTGTGATAGCTGATCTGTTATATGGAAATTTTGTTAAAAATAAATTAAAAAAAACAAGTTTTATAATTTTTAAACCATATTTATAACAATATTTCCTCCAATATATTTCTATTAACTTTATGGAACATCAGATACACTGTGATAGTCGAAAAAATGAACTTCGATGAATCCTTTTCGAACTATTAGGGGGGAGTCCCCTGAGTTCGAAAGTACATTTGGAAGTGTCAGATTGGGGTCGTGGAGGGAATCAGAATTCTCTCTCTATTGGGAAAATTCTCTCTCTATTGGCCAACGACAGGTTAAGAGATTAATTTCTTTTTCCAGTGCAGGATCGAGGAGACTCTTGTCCCTCGGGAGGGGTGACTTGAGAACCCTGGTGTCTTACCTGACTGGACACTGCAATCTCAGATACCACCTGCGCAAAAGGGGTTTTTCGGACACGGATGAGTGTAGGTTTTGCAAACTGGTAGCTGAGACATCAGAGAATGTTCTTTGCGAATGTCCGAGGCTATGTGAAAGGCGTGCCCAGTTTCTTGGCAATCGCTTTGTCTCCCCTTCGGACATTATGAAGATTTTGCCTAATAGGATTATTGGCTTTATAGGTAGCTTGAATCTTTAGGGTAACTTTAGGCAGCACAAAAGACCTAAGTTGGTCGCGGTGCATAGTGCCATATAATCTAATCTAATCTAATCAGATTGGCTCCAGTTTTTGAGAAATCGGTATGTATCCATTTTTCATGGATATGGCTAAGTCTGCGCTATTTAAAAAATTTTTATTCGACTGTATTAGTTTTTTTGCATTCTTAGCTTTCTTTTACGGAATGTTTTGACTTTTTTTCAAAATTTCACGTAATTTAAGCCATTAATGTCGATCAAAAGTAACGATTTTTGACAATTTTCAGCCATATTTTTTAGGTTTTCAGGTCGTCTTACCAAAATGTTCCTAACATAGGCCTCAAGTTAAGCTTCAACATCAAAATCCTTGTTATTTTCTTATTTCGTCGTAAATTTTTAAGCTGTTTTAGCAGCAAAGTTTCAAATGTGGTGTATTTTTTATCCTTCTTATAAGTTGTTTTAACAACAAATACTCAAAATTTAAAGTGTTACTGGTTTAAATGCTATTTAAAAGTATGTAAAAACGAAACAAATAAATAAAAGTCCAATATTTTGATTTTGAAGCTTTTATCTGATAAATAATAACACAAATACAGTTAATTTTAATTTAATTATTAACAAAACAACAATAAAAAAATTTAAAAATTATTATATTTACTTTAACACAAATTATTAATTTGTTTGAGTTACAACTTGTGTTAGTTGACAGTTACACAGTGTGAGGCACTGTCTAATTGTAAACTAACTTTTGTTTTAGTCGTTTGTGTTTTTCAACTGCATGTCTGTAGATCTTAGCTACAGTATCCGTGTCTTTTTCATAATTAAGAGCTTTGTCCTTGGGAATTTGCATTATATGAAGCATTTCAAGCATAAATCTTTTCCTAAAATTATTCTCCTCTTGCAAAATATTAGGGCGGATCAATAAGTCCGTGACTTTTCGAACTTCTCTCGTATGCATTGAATTGTTTTTTTTTTTTAATTCTTGTAATTCACTCGATAAAATTGAGAGAGCACCAATTATGTTAGCCACATGCATTAGTAAAAGAAGTTGTTCGAACGACGAAATGTTTGCTTTATGGCATACATGGCGTATGAGGAATATTTGAATTCTTGTGTGAAATAATATAACTCATACGCTATCTGTTTCTTTATTCGTTGACCTAGAGCTTTTTTAAAACTATCATTTGTCATTGGGTTGTTTAGAATATTCGGTAATTCGATGTCAAATCATCCAAAGGGGGTACATTACGTACTTCGAATTCAAGGTCGGGAGGGTTATATCTATGAAAGTGACCTAATTAAAAACTTAAAAATAAAGTTATGTTAAAGATGGTAACATAGCACGCATCGTGTAACATAGTTTTCAGTATTTGTTACGATATATATTACGACATCTCAAAATCCATTAAAACGACTCGTGTTCAGCACACAGACTATTTATTAATTTTCCGAAATAAATTTAAGCCTTAAACTTTGATCGATATGCATCATTCTTTAACGTGGTCCAATTTGACTCCAGATTTCACAATTACTTTTAAATTTCGATCGGCGCTCCCTGAAATGCCACATTTTAAAATTAAGCAGCTAAACTACTATTTGTGTTATGACGGTGTTGTTTTTAGAAGAAGTATTAAAGGGTTTTTATGTAAAAAAATTGTTAAAGAAAAATCTAATTATTAACGAAAAAGTTAAAAATTAAGGGTAAAACACAAGAACGCCAGAAAAAGCATCTGAAATCTTCCAACATATAAATCAAAGTGAAGTGGAAATATATAATTCAGTTTAAATAAGACCTGGATGATGTCAGGTATATTTTTAAATTTTCCAATTGTATATTTTGTCTTTATCATTATTTCTTTCATACTACAATCACATACTACACTCACAAAATCGTAATTTTTCCAAGTCACTAGGCCTTGGAAAAATTACGATTTTGTGGGCTTCATCCGATCTTAAAAAAATCAGATATACCAAAAAGGAGAAAAAATAGTGGTTAATTTGTTCACCAATATTTGAAATAATTAAAATAAGTTACAGCCTGGATCTACGACATAGTGTTAAAATAGCTTTTAAAAATGTGTGTTTCTCGAGTATTTTATCGCTGTTTTTAAATAAGTCTAAATATCCTGAACTTTAAACATATTTTCATACAAATATATGTTAAATTTTACCGCCACTTATAAGCCCCAAAACATTTTTTTTGCTTCTTATCACATATTCGAATTTTATTACGCTCAGGAACCCATCGCAAAAGCTTCCTTGAAAAATCTTAAATTTTTGAGTTCACCAATAAAAAGTACGTAGTTTTTTGGCCGGTTATAAATCTTTAATTTCCCGAGTTAAAACTTTGCAAAAAATAATATATTATTTTATATACACTTCTAAGTTTTTGTCTGCCAGTGTATTTAACCGAACATAATTATATAAAATTAATTACGTAGAAAAATTCTAATATTATGTCATATATAGTTGCGTTTTATCGCATCTCGCTTAACCCTTTCACTACCGACTTTTTGTGTGTGGCAAAATAATTTTTTGACTTATGATTTATTTTTGGGACCCTAAAAATATCCTAAAAAAGTTAAAGAAAAAATTTTACGCCTTCCCCTTTATACCGAAATAACTTGTACACTACAGTGTACATTGGTAGTCAACGGTTGCAGAGCTCTATTACTCTATAGTACTTGATACTTACTGTTCAATATGCAATTTGAAAATAAAAAAAACGCAAATTATTATTTTTTTACAAATATTTATTAAAAAAAGAATATTTTAATTCACGAAAAGTTAAAAAAAAAATATAAATACAAAATGTATGGTGAGTGATAAGTGAGCAAACAGTTGTTGTTACGTTGTATACATAAGTGTGCTTTACATTTTACGCATTGAATGTACGTTCTTTTCGTGCAACTTGGAAGTTTGCAACGTCCTGGTGCTGTAGAATCATGAAACATGGGAAAGTGACCAACTGCATCCAAGCGAATGTCTCTTACAGGAGCCGTAAAACGTCTCTTGTCATCCTGATTGACTTCGGAAAACGGATTATTTGATGGACGACCAACTCTTCTGACAGAGGGTTTTTCTAGTAAAACCAATGTATTGCACACCTGCATTCTAAAGTTCATGAGATCAATTTCGTCCTTGGATTGTCATAAAGTGTTTGCTATATTAAGTTAAAACTAGCTGAAAATCGCTCTGTCTTTCACTAAAATTGTTGTTCCCCATTATGTGTTATAAAACCCTACTGTCGCATCTGTTTTAGTCTGTAATAATGCCTTTTTACTAAAAAATACAACCGCGGAATTCTCAAAAAAATAACACAAGTACCAGGTACTTTAACACAAACGACCTTTTAAACTCCATGCAAAAAATGAAGCCATGCTTAACATATTGAGTAACAACCGTTGACTACCAATGTACACTACAGTGTACACAACTTTTAACTATTGCCGAGACCCAACCGATCGCTCAATTTTTTTCAAATAAAAACTAAAATGATCGTTGAAGTATCCGCTTTAATAAAAAAATTATTTGAAGTACCTAAACATTATTCTAGCGAAGTTATTAAAGCTCCAAAATGATAAAACTCTCAAAATCCGAAAATAGCAAATATTGGCATGAATTATCGCGAATAGAAACAACCCATATGTATTTTTCCTCCCCAAAAAAAATTTATAGTTTAGATAACATCCCAATAAACATATTTGTACACAAAATTAGTAAATATTTTATTCGGTCATATTTTAATTATTTGTCAAAAATGTGTACACTGTAGTGTACAAGGGTAGTGAAAGCGTTAATATGTAATTGTATATTTCATTTATAATACGCCAAAACTAATCCAATTGATTATGACGTTATATATACCTAGACATTGCAAAATACAAAATAACATATATATTTAGATATTATTAATTAAAAAAAAAAACACAATTTAATTTGTATACAATTGTATATTACCCCACGCAGAGTCACACTATATAATTTGTCAATCAAATTTTGGATATAAATATGTATAACATCACTGCAATAGTACAATTAATTGCCTACATCATTTTGTGTATAATTTTATACACAAAATTTACCCCCAATTTTTGTCTTTTGAGTTCATTTTATCTAGTTCTTAAATTTATTTACCTTATATACAAAATATGTAGGAACCCAAACAAAAAAGAACTTGTTTCATTTGTAACATAAGGAGCTTTTAATTTAGTTTTAGATTTTTTTCAATATAAGAAGCTAAATTAAGTTTCAACTTTTTTTCCGTGTTTTTTTCAATGGTGTAAGTTACTAAATTCCATGAAAACTTCATTTTCGTTGTATCTTCGCTTTAAAGGTTTTTTTCTAAAACAACTTATTTTTTTAGGTAATTTCAAGATAATTTGTTGAATAAAATAAAATGTGCAAATGGAAAGGAATTTGTCACAAATTATGAAACTTGTAAACTTTCTAAAAGTGGTTAAGGTCTAAAAGGATTAATAAAGTTTAAAGCAAAACCCGTATCCGACGGTAATTATTTCTGCAAATATTTCGGAGTTTTATGAAGTTTTTAAATCATAAACAACTATAACTTATTTTGTATATATTAGTGTCAGTTCAGATATACATTTATACCGCTTTATAAAATCGGACTAAATTGTACTGCGCCATTATTCAGATGTAATTAAATTTGATATTATCTATATTAAAACTAAACTCATGCAAACATATAAAAATTAAAGCTAAAAAAAAAATTAATTAAAACTAAACTAATGCAATTTAAAATACAGAATATTGAACTAGAAGAAGTTAATACATTCTGTTATCTTGGCAGCATACTAACAAAAACTGGCGGCTGCAGTGATGATACAGCCTTTCGAATCTCAAAGGCTAAACTCCTGTGTAAAGTCAGTCCTCCTATACGGAGGAGAGCAAAACATTTTTATATATAAACATACATAAGCATATGTATTTACATATAATAGCATGCACTAACATATATATTTATATAAAATAATGCATGCTTATATGCAAACGTTTTAAATCGGGAAAGCAAAATGGTCAAATTTACAATAAATGCTCATTTACTATTTAACTCGTTATTGGCACGTCATAGGTCCTCTGGACATTTTTCAACCAAACTTTCAAGATATGCTTCACAAAGAATTTTTTTTAATTTCTTTTGCATTAGTGGGCCCTTTTGCGGAAATACTGGTAATCAAAGTTAATACTTTGACAGCATATAAATCATTAAAAATTTCAATTTTGTATAACTTTGTTAACAAATTTTTATTCAAAAATGTATGAAAAATTATTTTTAAGTTAGCCCATTTTTTAAATTTTTTAGAAAAACATCATGGTTTTTGACCATGATATAATTTGTATAAGTTTGGTAGTAAAGGGTCCGCCAAATAACTTTTTTTTTGAACTCCTGAACCAATTGGACTTTGTATGGCTTAATACCAAGGTCTTTATGCAAAATTCGTCTCAATGATGTCTCCGAAATGTTCAATTGTTGAGAACGACTGTGAATTGACGTTGATGGCGCTTCACGCACACTTTCTGCCACTGCAGCAATATTCTCGGGTGTACACACTGTTTTTGGCTTTTCACGCTTTGGTTTATTGATGAGGATGCCAGTTTCTTTCACTTTTTTCGCAAGATATATAAAACTAATTATCTGTCAAATCAGACATGACCTAAGTGTTACCATTCACGAAATAAGCACTAGTTGAAAAAAAACGTTAGATGGCGGACACTTTATTTTAATATAAACCATTCATTAGTTATGTTTTGAGTGAAAACGGAATACATTTTTGAATATTTTAGACTTTGTGTATTTGAAAATTTCAACCTTCGATCGGTCAGATTTTTAAAAATCATATACAATCGATGAACTAGTTTTTACCAGAGAAATATATTTTTACATTTTATCATCAACATAACAAAAAAAAAAATTCGAAAAATTTGGATTTTTTAAATTTTTAAATCATTGTTGAAAAAGTTCCATTAAAAAAAGGTCAAACATCTTTTTTTTTTTTAAAATAATTATTTGCAACTCTGAATAACTATTTTTCACATTTTTTTTTTTTTTTTTCAAAATTGTTGTCAATTTTTAGGTTTTTAAATCATTTAATAGTCTTTTTGCAGTAAAAGCATATAGCAGTTTAAAAGTATTGGGTCGAAAAAATTTGATTATATATAGAATACGTACTGTTTTGTTGTTACTAAAAGCATTAAAGTAACGTAAATTTATCTTTTCTTGAACCTCTAATTTATCCAACTCATAATGAAACATTTTTTTTCGTGTTAAGTTATTTATATAAAAATATTTATGGCTTTTTCATAATTAAATAAAACAAGTAAAAATAATGGCATAATTAAGCATAAAATATATCAATCATTAGAAACAGGCATCACATTCTTTAATTCAAAACCTCTCATATCATCTCGACACACAACGGAGACTGGAATGTTTAAGTAATTCTTGAAACATAAACCATATTTATAATTAGCATGTTTGTTTTATTGCAACAATAAGAATATGCTTGCCGGGAAGGTACATACTACATAGTTAGAGCATTATAGGCAGCCAGTTAGTGATAGTATGTTGTATATTATTTGTATTTATGTTCACAATGTTTGCAAGAATTTAAGCCACAGGATTAATTTTGTACGAACACAAATGTTCAAACACATTCCATTTATTTGTAATATAAAACAAAAGAAATGTCTCTCTTCGTTTCTCCTTCTCAGCTCGCATAAAGCAACTAATCATAAAACATTCATTCCCCCCTCTTCAATAATTACACAATGACAAACATTTTTATAGAATATTTTATCACTTCTTCTTTACTCCTATTATTGTAGTTGTGAACATAAAAATAGCACTGACTTTTAATGGTATATTTTTAGTGGTGTATTTTAAGAGTTATCATGATGTTGGCTTTATGTAAGTACATTTTTATGAGTTATTTTTTAAAAACACATTTACCTGTTAAAACGAGGGTAATTTGTTTCAATACAACACAGGGCCTTAACTATTTCGCTGTATTGCATCCATACAGATATACTTTTTCTTTGAAGCAAGTAAAAAACTACTTGACAGAAAGGCAATTTAAATCTTAACAGATTATAATTTTATACGGTCTCTAAAATCATCATCGGTCTAACCATAACATTTATTTCTAAAAAAGCATTTTAAACATTTTTTTATATATAGAATCTGTAAAAAAAAAATTGACTTCTTTTTCTAAGAATTATTCAGTGAAATAAAAGATTGTTTGTTCTAAACTGTACCGTTGCTAACGATATCGTTTTTTCGTGAAAATATGATACCGTTTTCTCTATTGAAATTTCCTGGAATAACAATAAAAAAATCACTGAAATCTAGTCTGGTGTTGAAAACTATCGTTATTCCAGGAGATAACGGTATCGAAATGATAATCTATTTCGATATATGTATTATTCGGCTAATAATTTAATACAGTTCTCAATAAAATTGCAAAACTTTTTAAGTTTTAGTATAGCATCTCTCTTCACGTCGAGAAACATCACTTTGAAGCTGGCAAAAATAAAATCTTGTGTTAACATTTTCCATTGTGTTTATTTTCTTATTGTATGATATTTACAAATGTTGTAGTTACAAAATATTCCTCATTACATTTCTCCTAATTGTATACATTTCAAATATATTTAGATGCTAGTCCAAAATATAGCCTCCTTCACAGTAACATTCTAGAAGCATCTTAGTTATAACGCTATTAAACATTCATTTTATATTTATAAGCTAAACCTGAAGTAGCCAAAGAAATCCATTATTTTGGCCAATGTTGGGAAACACTAATAAACAGACTTTTGATTCTGATGACATCTTTAGCCAGATCCAAATACTAGTATCAACCTAGCTAATATATTTGATTTCCTTTATTATTGTAAATATACGGAGGTTGGAAGCTCGTTATAAATTAAAAATAACATACAAATAATCTCGATGTATATAAAAAAAAAAATATAATAAAAACTTCTAATTTCTTCATATTTAATTATTTTGCGAAAATTTTAAAGTTATTTTAAACAAAAAACAAACAAAATAACAAACTTTTTCGAAAACAACTATATCGAAAATACACGAGGGCGGATCAATAAGTGCGTGACTTTTCGAACTTCCCTCGTAGTTATATGATATGCAACACTGCTCCCATCAATTACCACCTCTTAATAGACTACCGTCAAATTTTGAGCAAGTTCCGCTCATTGCTTTGCGTTTAACAGCTGTTCAAAACATACACACCTCGTGGATTTTTTTAAAAATGGAAAAAAATTGCATTTCGAGTGGTCATTAAACATTATTTTTTGTGAAAAAACCCGTCAATAAAACCAAGAAAAAGCTTGATTAATACTACGGGGATTCTACACCATTGATTTCAATATTAAAAAAAGTGGTTTACTGACTTTCGTTGTGGTCGCACCAACTACAAATGACGCTGAACGCTCTGGACGGCCAATTGAAGTCAATACAACAGAAATGTTGAAAAAATCCACGATATGGTGTTGGCCGATCGACGAGTAAAAATGCGTGAGATAGTTGATGACATAGTGCATTTCATATGGCAGTCTGGTTTCGATTTTAAATGATCAGTGGGGTTTAAGAAAGCTGTCTGCAAGATGGGTGTCGCGTTTGCTCTCAATTGATCATAACGTACTAGTGTGACAACTTCAAAGGATTGTTTGGAGTTGCTTTAACCGCAATTCGAATGAGTTTTTTGCGGCTTTTTGTAACTGTGGATGAAACATGGATCCATTACAACACTCGGTGAAGACGCAGCAAGTCTATTACAATGGGATTCTCCGGGTGAGCCAGCTCCAAAGAAGGCCAAGGTAAGTTTGGAGGCCACTAATGTGATAGCAACAGTTTTTATGGGGATGCACGCGGGATAATCTACATCGATTAACTTCAAAAGGAAAAAAAGGCGAATAATATGCCAACTTATTGGACCGATTTAACGAGGCTTTAAAAAAAACGACCCCTTATGGCCAAGAAAAAGTTCTTTTTCATCAAGGTAATGCACGGATGCACACGTGTGCAGTCTCAATGGCAACATTCCACGAATTGGGGCTTCGAATTGCTACCATCATCCGCCATATCTCTGGATTTAGCCCACAGTGACTATTTCCTATTTCCAAACCTAAAGAAATGGCTCGAAGGAAAGAGATTTATCTCCAACGATGAAATTATTGATTAAACCAATGTTTATTTTATGGACCTCGAAAAATCATATTTTTGGATGGGATACAAAAATTGGAGTAAGTGTATTGAGCTAAACGGAGATTATGTTGGAAATTATTTTTTTTTTTTTTTTTGCAGAAAAAAACTGTGTTTCATTCAAGAAGTCACGGACTTATTGATCCGCCCTCGTATTTATATTTTTTTATTTTACTACAAATGGTAGTAGTTTTTGAACAGTAAAAACAAAATGAAAATCGCACACCTAGCACAAAAGTGACTCAAGTCAAAATATCTCATATTTGCGAAATGTTAGTTGAATTTATGAAATGCTAGTCCTGTCCTTTCTTCAAGTGAAATTACATTTGTGTTTGACTACAATCGCAGTCGTCTTTACCTACATAAATCCTTAGTGTAAGCATATAATATATTTTATTTTGCATAAAATTCTACAAAATATTAATTTTTTGTTGTTTTGTTTTTTATTGTAATTTTTTTTTTTTTACCGCTCCACGTGCTAGTTTCTCCAGAAACAGATAAAGACTAATTATTTTTACAACATACTAGAAAACATCAAACACAATCGAACATCACTCGGGAGAACTGGTAGAGATCGTTTATAATCCACGATATGAAA